>JAWZSL010000052.1:1186212-1736212 GCA_034769285.1 Lutjanus argentimaculatus
AAGTGTGGACTACATATGTCACATACGAGAACAAAAAGCTTAGCTGAACTTTTTTTTATTCCTGCTAAGGGAATTTATTAGGGAAAAGTTTATAACGCCAGTGTGACTGTGTGCCGCTCTGGAGCCACAATGTGTTTCCAGTAACATGTGTTTCCTGGTGGCTTCTCCTTACTGTGCATTGTTGTTTTGCAACTGCACAAGGAAATGATAGAGGAAGAAATGTGCTTAATGAATGACCAGCATTCTATTGTGGAGTCCGATAACTTCCTGTAGTCAGAAAAGGCTTTTGGATCATATCCAAACTTTCTCATCTCTTTTCAGTCCATCAGACTTGTACTTTACAAGCTGTTTTGCTTTTTGGATAAATGAACTGAACTCAACTGAACTGCTGAGGCCTTCAGTTTCATTTTTGATTTTTCATTGTCTTCAAATGAAGTCATTTTGACATCCGACGGCAGAAAAGATGAAACTGATGACATTAATGAAGACTGTTCATGTTCTAGATAAGGTTATTTAAATGAAATCCAGCATGGCCTCAGTATTTTCAGTTTTACCATTTTCCCAGAGTTCTGGGTGACATTTGCATCTTCTTGTGTCCAACCTACAGTCCAAAATCCACAGATAAACAGTTTTTTTCATTGTCCATTAATCTGCTGATTTTTTTTTTCACCATTAATCAGTCAATCGTTAAGTCTAGAAAATGTCAAAAAATTGTGACATCTTCAAATTGCTTAATTTCCATCCATCCAACTGTCCGAAACCAGTAAATGTTTGAATTTTTTGCTTGAAAAATGTCTGAAACTTGTGTCTTGTCAATTTGCCTGAGGAAGATCTTGTAGATCGAAATGTTGCCCTGCAACAGAAAATCAAAGCTGTCCACTGGGAGCTTAACAGAATGCAGACCTATTTTCTTTTTTTTTCTGCAGTAAGTCATTTTTGTCCTGCACCTGTGTATTTTTTTTTGCTTGGATGTGTGCACACTTGCTCCTCAACTAATTTTCTTTCTCAATTAAATAATCATTGCAGCTTTACAGACAGACAGTGTTTCAGACAGGGAGTGAATGAAGAGTTGCATAAATGGCCAGTGTAATTAAAATGATGTGTTTTATGAACATTAAAGCCTTTAATAGGACCCCAAAATAAAAATATGAACAAAAAAATGAGCACAATATGTCACCTTAAAGCCATTTATTTTGAATTTCAAAAAAGATGAGTTATGGGCCTTTTAATTCTTATACATTTTATCTGATGATCTCATGTTTATTTATTTACTGGTCTCTCGTTTTGCAAAAGTGGCCCCCAGGCAAAGCAAGGTGAGTATTCGTGTGATGAATACAGCTGAACATATCTGTTTTCTTATTTCATGATATGTGAATTTCCTCTCTGAGGATCAAATAAATCTGATCTTACGTTTCTAATCTTGTGTTTTGTCTGGTTTTATATCCTGGCCCTGATGAAATTACATTCAGTTTCACTTCTGTATGAAAAACATACATTTCTGAATGATTCCTTCCATGTGTTGTGTCCTGAACATTGTGTTTGAACAGGAATTACATCACTGTTTCTAATCTGGTCTCAGGCCCCCTGCCTGCATGTTTTAGATGTTCCCTGCTCCAACACACATGATTCAAATGATCAGGTCATTATCGGCTTCTGTGGAGGCTTGATGATGAGCTGATCATTTGAATAGGTGTGTTGGAGCAGGAAAACACCTAAATACATGCAGGGATGGGGGCTGAGGGACCAGGATTGAGAAGCACTGGCAGTTTTCTCAATCCTGGTCCTCAGGCCCCCCTGCCCTGCATGTTTTAGATGTTTCCCTGCTACAACACACCTGATTCAAATGATCAGGTCATTATCAGGCTTCTGTGGAGGCTTGATGATGAGCTGATCATTTGAATCAGGTGTGTTGGAGCAGGGAAACATCTAAAACATGCAGGGCAGGGGGGCCTGAGGACCAGGATTGAGAAACACTGCATTAAGGAAACAAGCTGCAACCTGTTGCTGACTGTCTCCCTGGTCCTCTGGTGCCACCTAATGGTCTTGTACAGTATATTGTGCGTGTGTGTGTGTGTGTGTGTGTGTGTGTGTGTGTGTGTGTGTGTGTGTGTGTGTGTGTGTGTGTGTGTGTGTGTGTGTGATAGGGGCAGGATAAGCAGAAAAACATCACAGACTCAAACATATTCCATCCTGAATAATTGTCTTGAATGAAAGTCTGTGTGTGTGTCACCGGTGAGGCTCTGGCTACTTAGCTATAATGTGATTTAAAGGATCTTGTTTAGCTTGGATTCCCCTCAACCCACCCAGCATTTCTACTCAAGCAAACACTCTTCATTTGTTCTTCACACCACACATGTACACACACACAAAGCAGCAACAGTCAGTCTGAGGTCTGAGCTCAAGATCAGATCCATGTCATTTCATGCTCTGAGTGAGGGAGGGGGCACCTCACTGTGGGTGGATTCTAGGGGTGTGCCAAAAAAATCGATTCACATAAGAATCGCGATTCTCAGTTTGCTACGATTCAGAATCGATATAAAATGTCCCAAAATCGATTTTAAAAAATAAAAAAAATCCGCTGTCCACCTCCATTTTGTAACTACGCGAGACGGACACGGAGCAGAGTCAGCCTCCAGCTGCAGACCAACGCACACTGCAGTGCTTCACGAAGCTCTCTGCCAGGCCAGCTCCGAGCGGGCAGCTAAAAGCCTCTAGCAAGCATTGCCACCTAAACGAAACACAATTTAAACCACAAGAAATAATATGGGCATTTAACAAAAACGTGAAAACAGCCACCCCCCATTGAGTGCTTTTACTACTCTCACCACTTCAGGCAAACCACACAAGTGAGGTGTCAGATGAAACAGAGATCCTACTGATTATGAAGAGGTCTCACTCGTCACTGTGCGACAAAAACTTTGAGAGTTAGACGCCAAATAGTCGCAAAAAAACCTTCACAGAATCATAAAATATGTCTTACTTTAGCTGTTTTGTGGCCTAAAGTTATATTCTAGCTTGAAAAAAACACTGCTAATGTCTACTCCTATGACTCTTCAGGAGTTTGAAATGAATCGCGATGGTCCTGGTTGTTTTCATAAAGAGCAAGGGCTTTTTTCGAGCGGAGTAACGCATTTTCACTACAATACTTTATCTTTGGCTGCGCGTCCTTCTGTATCGTCATTGGAGTTGCTAAGGTAAATCTGGGTGGTAGCGATAGAACTTCCTGACTCTGATTGGTTTATAGAAGTGTTTTTATGTTCACTGAGAAAAAAATCATGATGATGTGATATTTACTGAGGTCTGAACCATATTAACATGTTTTTTTTTTTCATCTGGAGAACAAGATTTTTAGGTCAGGTCATCTCTGCAGCACTACAGTAATTCATTATAATGCTGTTTTCTCGCATATTTTTTCTTTTAAAAAATTGCTGTTTGGTTGTGGTTCTGTGATTTGGATAATGCACTTGGCCATATTGCGATTTTATTGCAATTAATTGTGCAGCACTAGTTCTTAACAGTGCTGATGCACTGACCGTGCATGCAGCTTGTTGCAATTGCTCACTGTTATTGTTATGTATTTTGTTGTTTACATATTTTTATACCTCTTATTTCTATTTTTTCTATATTGTTGTTTTAATACGTATAATGCACTTTTTTTTTTTTTTACATATTTTTGCATACTTACAATTTCCATTTCCATTCTTATATTTTCTATATGCTTATATATACTTCTATTCTTGAATGGGAGCAACTGTAACTTCAACAATTTCCACCCAGGGATCAATATAGTGTTTCCTCAGTTTCCTCAGTTCCCACCTCCCTCAGTTTACAAAGTCTTTGCTTTACGTGTGTGTGTGTTTAAGTTTTACTGTTTTCATTGTGTGAAGCACTTTGTGTTGCACTCGTTTGTATGAAAAGTGCTATATAAATAAAGTCTGTCTGATTGATTGATTGATTGAAAAAAGTATTTCTGGTTCTGATTCTTCAAACACTTTTCAAGGTGCAATTTCAAGCTTTTCCAGCACCTCACACCAGCTCCTTTATATTTATACACATACTGTATATACACTCAAAATGATTTGACTTCTTCATCAAATTAAATCAAATTAGAGCTGCAATGATTAATCGACTATTAATCAATGATTAAATTAATCTGCAACTATTTTGATAATCAGTTATGATCTCCCAATTCATGCTCGAATGTACATGTGTTAAACTCAGATTTAATGTGCGTACACAGAAACTTTCCCCCTTTAGAAGACAAATGTGAAAACAAATTCTACATATGCATCATTCTGCACAGTGGAGCTCAAACATCCAACAATAAGCAAAACTGATTTTTTCAAATTGAGGTGGACTTCAAGTTCCAGTCACTTTAAAAAGGCTGAAATTGCCTAAATACTATACTGTGAATAAACAACTTCATTTCTGCCTGTAAATGCGTCACTATAACCTAACTGACCTAACTGAAGTCACAGCGTCTCTAAAATGAATCTTGGCAGCAACAAAAACACAGAACAACAAGACAAAAAAACAAAATTTCTCATATCTCACATCTCATACTCGTACTGAAGCCTGAGAAGGAGGGTTGGCAAAGGTCTGGAGGACACAAGTCTGTCTGTAGTATAGTTTTTGTTAATCTCTTGATTATTTTCATTACTATAAAAGGCCAGGATGAAGTCTTTAAATGCCTTATCTGACCAACAGTCAAAAACCCAAAGATATTTAGTTTACAGTCACACAAGACAAAGAGAAACAGTTGAGAAGCTGGAACTAGAGAATCTTTCTCATTTTTGCTATTAAAATTATTGAAACAATCAATTACCAAAAAGTTTATCTCAATCCAATATTTATTGATTAATTGTTGAAATTATATATGCCATAGCTCAATTCCACTGAAAATGTTTTCTCAATATTAATAACCCTGATTAACTAATAATTACTATTTTTGTTCTACTCATTACATCAGATGACTGTAAGCTTTGTTTTTTTGGACTGTGCCCAGTTTTAATAGGCTGACGATGCATTTAGGTTAACAAGACAGACTGCTATAGAACAATTAAATTTGCATTAAGTGATTCTTGAGAATGACAGCTGGTTGTTGAGTCTCATTCGCACATAATGAAATAACATTTGGGAATGAAACTTAAACAGTCCACTATCTTACTGACCTGTGGCCCAGGTCTCCCATCATGAGCTACATTCTCTAAAGCCTGAAAACACAGCCAAGAGGAGGAGCAGAAAACTAGTAGTTATTTTTGTTTTGTTTTGTTTTACAAAAAATGTCAGTCATTAGTTCCACCATCTTGACTGTAAGGACATCATGCTTTTCTGGAACAGTGTTTCCATCTAACTGTGAAGCGAACTGGAAGCAAACTTTTTGAAATGTCAAAAGGAAGAAGAGGGGAAAAAAAGTGGTTTGGGTGTGTTTCCATTAATTGGTTTTGAGCAAATAAATTATGCTATGCAAAGTGAGATTTTGTCAGAAGTTGGCAGTATAGGCTACATTAATAAACAGAGTAGAAGAAGTACAGTGACAAACCGGAAACAAAACCGGTAGTTTGCCAACTGCCAACACACCCTGAAGAAGATGTTGTTTTTCACTTGCTTGCTAAAGTCCAAGAGGATGTATTTAAATGCCTTGTTTTGTCAGTCTCAAAACAAAGATATTCAGTTTACTATGACAATAAATGGAGAAAAGCAAGAAATCTCCACATTTAAGAGGCAGCAACCAGCAAAATAGTTCAATAGTATAATTCTTTTTTTACGACTTGCGCTGTCTGACAAGCAAGTTGCTAGATTTACTAGTTGGACATGGCATTTTAATTGCCCCCAGGCACTCCGAAGACGAAGACACAGATAAAGACAAAAAGAAGAAAAAGAAGAAGATGATTATTAGGATTAGCAACTGGGCAAGATGTGATTATTTTTCATGTCAGTTATATTCATGACAGCAGAAACAGCTGATCAGTCATGTGACTTAAATATTCACTACATCAGAACTTTTTCAAGAAAGGTGTTTCTATCTCCCATTAAGTGCATTAACTCTTTCAAAAAAAGGGGAAAAAACATTTCATGCAAGCATATAGCCTATTTTTTTTTTTTTTGCTAAATTGAATTTTGCCATTTCCATCAACCTTTGCTAATGTGATTCTTCAAAATACACATATGGAAACACAACTCACAACAACTGAGACAGGCATTTTTCATTATAAACAATTAATAGATAAAATAAAAAAATAAATAAATGTCATAAAAATGTCTCGATTATGTAAATATCATTAGTTGCAGCCATTTTAATTATTAATGTATGATGAAAAAGAACAAAAGCTAAACGTGAATTGAAATGCAAGCTCCAAATAATTAATCAGCCTGTTAGCCTATTTTTGGCTAACACCATCTTTACAGTATGTGGCTCTTCTCCAACTACGCCAACTCTCAAAAGAAGCTACAGGAAGTCTGTGTCACAGCAGCAACTGGGCTGGGTGCCGTGGTAACAGTGTCAGGGCCTAGATAATGGGATGAAATGCTGTGGGGGAGTGCATGTTTGTGTGCGTCTCTGTGTGTGTCTGCTTAGGTTATGGAGCTAACTAGCTGTGACAGACTAACCTGCTGGCCAACTGCTCCATTAGCCTAATGACATGCAGACCAACAAACACACAAAGAAAGACAGAGAGAAAAGAAAGAAAAAGAAGACAGAGAAAGAAAGAAAGAAAGAAAGAAAGAAAGAAAGAAAGAAAGAAAGAAAGAAAGAACATTCAAAAATAGAACAAGCTAACACTTGAGTCATGTGTCGCAGTGTTGCCAAAGCATCAAGAAACAGAAATTTCTCTCTCCCTTCCCTCCCTCTCTCTCTCTCTCTGCCGCCTCCTCCTCCTCCTCTTCACACCATCATTTCCTAAAATACCTGGCCCCTCCCATTCTCGAGAGGAGCAGGAAGTGCTGCCTGGCAACCAGGGAGCTGGCTGCCGTGGTAACGGTTCACCTGAGCACCTCTTCCCTAAACAAACAGCAAGTGTGAGCGAGTGAGAGAACGGGATGCAGAGTCCGAGTGGCGGTCGGCCTCTACCGGTACTGCTCGCTCTCACATAGACACACACACACACACACACACACACACACACACACACACACACTCGACTTTTCAACCATGACTATGTATAACATCTGCCCCCCCCCCCCCCCCCGCCAGCAGGCTCAAGGAGAAAGGAGACAAATACACATATTCCAACACACGTACACACACCAAGGCTAGTAGCTGTCCCTTTAGCAGTGACATAAGGACTGCATATTAAAGATCACTGTTAGAGCTGCAACTAAAATGAATCCACAACTACATAGATAATTGATTGTCAGTTTTCAAGCAAAAATGCCACAAATTCTCTGCTTACAGCTTCTTCTCCATGCTTAACATGAGAGTAAACTGAATACAAAAATGAAAAGGGCCTTTTCTCTATGTCTTGACCAGCTTTTATCTAGGGATGCACAATAAATATCAGAGCTGATAAACTGATGATGGGCTGATACTGGCCTATCCAGCTATATTGGTTTATATCGGTATTAGTTTAAATATCATCCATAATAACATCTGATTCAACATATTATGTATTAAGTATTTAGTTTAAACTCAGGGATTTTTTTAAAAAAAGCCAAAGTATATTTGTGTGTGTTTTTTACTGAACTTCATGAGAAAATAAAACATCTGAAGAGTCAGGACCACTGACATCAATAAAGGATGGATTGCCGGTGCAATCACAAGCAGGGCCCAGCTGTCATTCATGCTATTAAAACCCAGTCTTTTATATCATCAAGTAACTAATTAAAGCCAAACTGATCAGAGAAATGAACACTTGAGCAAACAACTTGACAACTTGGGTGAAGTGGAAACAGGTTGTGAACACCACATTAACATATCAGAAGTTGATATGGCAAACATCCAGTAGTTACAGAGTAGATCCAGTAGAGTAGCATTATCTTTCATTTTGAGTCATTTTGGTCTCTACCAACTCCTGAGGGAAATATCCAACTCTTTAGCTGCTAAATGTTCTTTTATGTTAATGATCTAGTTGCTAACTTTGTCTGCCTACAGTTTGGTGCGGAGTGTGTAGTGTCCAGCATGGTTTTTGAGCTGTTTCTCTAAAAACAGCCATTTTTTTGGGGGGCTAAAAGAAACAATGAGCTAACACTCACAATATAGCTCAGTAAAGCTGAAGATTTAGATGATAATTCTTCTTTCACACTGTCTTATTCTTTTTACATTTCCTTTTCATATGCTGGTATTATAAAAATAAATCAATTACAGCTACTTTAAATAAAACAGCAGTCACAAGCCATAAGGTTGGGAACAACTACAGGAGACACAAAAGTAAATTGATTGTGTTATTCAGTTCCCAAATATCTGGTCAAACAAAACAAGACATTTGATGACATGAATTTAAACTTTAGGAAATTAAGTTATAGTATAATATATACGATATAATTAAGTATTCATTTTTCAGTATTTTTTTATGTTTTACAGAGCAAATGAATCCACCTAATTGAGGAGCTGTTCTTATGTGTTTAGCCTCACTGCTGCTTCCTGAGTTGATTAATTTTAGGGCGAAATATTAAAAGATAAGTTGTCAAATGTTAATTTGTGGGTGTAATCATGAAGTGGTCTCTTCTCACAAAAGGGGGACAAAACTCATCATCTCAAATCAAGTGGGTAATTGTGTACTTTGTCCCAACACTCGTGTAGGGTTTAGACAACACACAAGACAACACCAGCAAAACTAGTTGGTTAAACTATTTATCAATATTTTATTCATGTGCAGTGCTAGTTAGCTGTTGCCTGTAAGCTTTTATGCAGCCGCCTGCCTCTAGCCAGTGCTGCAGCTCCAGCAGGCGGCGTCCAGCATCCAATAAGAATGTCCTGGTTTTATCAGTAAAGTGAGACAGATGTCAGCTAGTAACAGCGCGGTGTGACAGTATTTTGATGTAGACAATGACATAAGGTTGAATGTAGGCTGTGACAGAATGAACTGGTATATAATCACTCGACTGGAGCCGTGTGTGACCACAGTCAGCACAGACACAGATATTAATCTGCAAGCTGAGCAGGCTGCTGCTGCTGTTAGCACTGCTAATATTAGCCATACTGTACATCAGGCTGGCAGCTAACATCAGCACTGGGTAAAAACAATAACGTTTACTTGTAGACACTGATCCTGTTTGGTCTGAAAAGTTGAAGCATTTAGTGAGTTGTTGTCATGTTTTGAAGGATAATGTGCCAGGTTGGTAATGCAAGGTGTAAAGTAGCACACATTTCAGCGGCATTCATAACACGATTTGGTCATTGAAAAATGTGATTAACAGCTTCAAATGACTCTTAACACACGCAGCATCTTTTCAGGCTAGGTTTAACATTATCAATTAATAAATTGTGCTCAATTTTACCTGCTTTCTGAGTGTTTTCTTCTTAGTCTTACTTTTCTAGACTTGTCAGCTAGTCTAAATTAAAATTTGCATGTAATCGACAGGGAAATTAGTCACCAGTAACATCCCTAGCAGGGGTATTGTCGATCTACATCTGTTAGACCAAAATAGAACGTAACAGAACAGAACACAACAGTCCTCATATAAAATCTGGACACTGGAGGTAAAAGTCATGGCATGGCCCTTTAAGCTCTTATGTAACTAATGGAGTGACCCTTGAACTGAACGAACTGACCCCTGTGCATGATAGAGCTGCAAATCCCTCCTCACCATCGTCCCAACCAGACCATCACCAGCTGGAATCATGTGGGGGTCGGGCCCTTTAGGGAGGAGGGGCCAAGGATGTATTAGGGGAACTGGGTAAAATGTTTCAAGATGGGGCCCCATTTCTTTACTAAAGTTGTTCACGAGCACGAGGCCAATAAAGTTGTTTGGGCTTTCACATATTGGGAGAAAAAAGTCCTTGTCTGGTTGAGCCTACCAACTGCCAGAATTAAATAAATACAGCTGGTCAACGCCTTTTATTTTATGATAGATCTTGGATCATGGATTGAGCTGTGATACAACAGAGAATAATTTTTGAGTGCATGTTGTGTTCAATAATGTGACACAGAGCAGAATGCTGTGAACAAACTTCTACAACAGTTATCACAACTAGCAATGAGAGATGGTACAGGTTATCTATCCATCTACCTACGGATCTATCTATAGCATCCACCTATGAGGTTTGGTGCTTCACAATCTTGCCAGACTGGTTTGAGGCATTATAAGTGACTGGAATAAGATTTTATTCTGTGAAATGTGGAACCTCAGCAGTCCCAAACAGCATGAACAAAATCTTTAGCACTTCTTTACTGTCAGACAATCGTAAAACTAAAATAGAGATTTGATGGGGCGGAGGAGTGGGCACCACAAGTTATCATACTTTGCTCAAACTTCTTCACTTACATACTTTGCCATAAGTCAGTGAGAGACAAGGACAGCCACAGCGACTTAGGGCTGTGTATTGGTAAGAATCTAGCGATACGATACGCTTTACAATACAGGGGTCATATTTCAGTATATTGTAATATGTTGTGATACTGTAAGCACAAATAATTTCAGAAAAAGCATAAAGTAGCATAGTATAAAGAGCATACCACCATATGCATAAAATCTGAGTTTAATGTTATTTTTTATGCAATCATAACAGTGAAGATAGAAAAGAACACTGCCGTGCAGTGATAACATCACACAAGTGTATCAGTACTGTCTTATACCCCTACAACATCTACACAGGGTTGAGCTTGCTCATTTATTGTGCACTCCAGCATTGCAAATTTTGTGCATTTTCCATAACCAATAGCTGAATATGTTAACAATCCATAATGGATTAATTATTAAAATTTCATAAGATACAAAACACTTATCTTTTCCTTTTATTCAAACAACTCTAATGGCACATTAGTTATGTGTGTGGCTGCAACTCAACTCACTCACGATTTTTTTCATCATCAGTATAACCCAAAGCCTAAGATGACATCATGAAATGTCTTGTTTTGTCCACAACCCAAAGTTAAGTTTAGTGTCACAAAGGAGTAAAGAAATCCAAACACATTTACATTTAAGAGGCTGAAATCTTGTAATTTTTACATTTTTTCTTAAAGACTATTAGAGAAACTTCCATACACTGTCTCACTTTCTGCTGATCGGGTACCTGATGAAGGTCGTTTAGACCAAAATGTTGATATTTAATAAATATATCAGAAGAAAGCAAGACTGTGCAGTGGTTTCTCTAATGGTCTTTGAGTTGAAACTTCCTCCGATGCATCAGTCACACATCCAGGCGTCCAGAGATCTTTTTGATTACCTTTTTTTCTTAAAAATTTACTCAAGCTGATTAATCGATTATCAAAATAGTTGGCAAAATGGCAATTAGTTCAATTGCTGACAACTGATTAGGCTAATTGTTGCAGCTCTAGTTATGTGAAATAGGGTTGGGCCAATGTGTGATGCCACCATCCATTGCGATGGCCAACAGTCATCAACCACTGGACCCTCTGCTAGGGCTGCACAATTAACTGAAATTTTATCGAAATCACAATATGACTTTCAGCAATTTCCAAATTGCAGGTGATGCAATATTTGTTTAAGGCAAAATGTGTCAAAAAAACTTTGAAATGAATTAATGTGGTGAGAAAGAGATGTCCTGTCCTACAAATCAGATTCTACAGACTTAAGAAAACATCTTCACTTGGTACAGATTCCTGCAAAAAAATAAATAACACCCTGATTTAAAAGCCATCTGCATTTGAGGCAGTTTGTCCCACCAAAGTTGCCATAGAGTTGTTGCCTGAGTTCCTGTTGCTGCTGTTCATTGCACTTCATCTCAATGTTTGGACATGTGGTGCCAAGACGAAGACCTTTTTAGATCCGGCAACAATATCATCACCCACTGCGATGTTTCACTGTGGACATCAGATGCCAATTTTTAGTAGACATCACCCAACCCTAATGTGAAACATGAATTTATAAAGCACGAAATAATTTAAACTAACAGAATCATGAAACAATAAGGCTCTTGCTAGAAACAGCTGCCCTGGCTTCCTCTTGTATTCAACGAATAAAAAAACAAAACAAAGTTAAATGGGGCACAAATACTGCCAAAACCTGCGACCTATGAGCTATAAATAAAAATTAAAAATCTTTGTTTGGTTAAAGTCTTAACAGCGATTAATGATCAATCATTAACATTCCTAGTGAACATGAAGCAGAGGTGCTCCCTCGCTAATATGCTTTACCGCCATTACTGTTCTGTGCACTTGAATCACATGGTGCCTGTTACATGTGTGCCTTTTAAGACTAAGTAAAAGCCATACAGAAGAGCTCCATTTCTCTTTATTAGTCTTTTGCCTCTTTTTTGGTGCAGCAAACACATCGCCTTCTTCCTTTCTTCAAAAACACGAGGCATTCAAATACTGACTTGGATGTTGATTACCATGGCAACATTAGAAGCTTCCAAGCATTCGGGTCAGCCCTATTAAAGAGCGCCAGTCAAACCTCAAACACTGGAAAACAATGTGGAAAATGAGATGGAAATATAACATATCCTCATCGATCCACACAGAGCTGATGTTCTTGGTCTCTCCAGTGGAGTGGAAGCTTCAGTGACATCTAAATCACACACTTCATGGACATCATGATTACTTTCCCAAGTCTTTCCTCTGTACTTTGTCGCATTTCGCTTTTATCGTTCTCTCTTTTATCAACACCAATGAGTGATATTTTGGTTTCTTTTCGACTTTCCAGTGTTTCCACACAGGTTTATTTCATGCTCAAATTGACAACCTGCATAAAAATAGGGGAATGGAAACTTAGTGGCCCCACCTGCACTGTGTGCCAGATCACTGTAATGAAAGACAAAATAAAAGATCACAGACAGTCACAGCAACAAAAATCTCCAAAAAAAGAACATCACAACACATCTATGCAAATGCATAGAAATGTCCTGAAAACACATCTTTTTGTCTCCATTTTGGCCTCCAGTCACAATAATCCTATGCCTTCCACCACCACAAACTGAGCATTTGAAAAACACATTCCCTAATGGACAAATATGACTTTGTACTGCAGCATGGAGACATGTTTTTCACTGACGTATAAAGTTAACAGCCATTGGTGTGGCACTGTATGGTCAACACTGTGGAAATCTCCACCAAGTTGTCATCTCTTGGCTCCCCAAGTTAGCTAGTTATCCTGAGGCTCATGCAAATTCCATATTACCAGTTTCAACACAACCGGCCAACAGCAACACCCTGCAAGTCTGGGTGGGTTGTATGTTAGACAGGAAAACCATGGTTACAGTGCTAACCATCACAGAGAAAGCTTACTAAAAAACAGTCAAAAGCTCTAGATCAGTTCATCGTTTCTTTGGATTTAAAGGCAAAGACTTCTTTCTTTTGTTCTTACATGTAACATCATATTGTCTAAAAAGTCAACTCTTATGGAAGCATCATTCTTGACTACTGTCTTGAGCAAAATCATTACATGGTCATTGGCAGTTTTATCAGCGGTCCACTGGACCAGTGGAAGCTCCCACAGCAAAAATGCACGGTGCTAACATATCCAGTTAAATCAAAATTTTATTGTAAAGTGATGTTTAGCTGGACTAATAGTATATTTGTATCCTGTCAGCCTCCCACCTCCACACCACCCTTCTGTTTTTCCACATTTGTTCCTATTTTCCTAGTCCTATTTATTTCCTTTGTTTTTGCTGGATTCTGTCTTCCCTTTTCCTCTTTTGTTTGGATGATATCATATTAAAAGACACTGATGACAGACGCTAAGTAAAGCTGATAATTATTTTGTATGTATATTTATTTTTCTACCTCCATGCTTGACAGTGGCTATGTAAATTTAGTTACCTTTATTAAGTTTGCAGCTTTGATCATTAAAATGAAATCTTTGCTGTGAGGATTAGTCCTGTTGCAGTGACAGTAGCATGTTGCAATGACTGGACGTGTCTCACATGAGACTCATATCTTAATGTCTTTCGACATTATCTGTGATGACATCAGATAAACCAAAATTGTGCATCCTCGTGGTATAGAATCAGCACACCACAGCGCCTCTGTCACGCTGCTGCCGCTGTCTGGCTTCACGCCTTGAATTAAGGATTTATTTAAACCCAACCAGATCTGGTGATTACTGGAACCATCAAAAGATGAACCAAGACGTTTTTGGTGAGTTTTATTTTGTTTCTGTCGAGTTTGTATGAAGCTGACGATGAAAATTAGTTTTACAAAGGGCGGGTGGTTAGTTTGGTAAACACAATACGAAAGCAGGGCTGTAAAAGATAATATATTTATGATTCTCCTTATTCACATGTCCTCATTGAGATGTTATCCCTGTTTTATCCAGTTTTTGTAATGCATACTGACTGAGTAAGGGAAAAAAAATGCGTTTACTTTTAGGTTTTAATGTGTCAGAGCTGCAGATGTGTACCTCACAACATCACTGTGATAATAAAACTATATCCAACATGTCTAATTTTTTTTAACATGTTTCTTTCATAAAACTACATGCTGATTGATTCATTAATGCCACATTAATTTTAATTTCACTGACTGTTGCATGTTTGCCATTCATTTTTCCATCTCCAGGACCATACTTTTGTGGGTTGCTTTGTACTTTACAAACCAGCAAAGTCAGTTTTGTTGTTTTGCACTTTTCTGAGAGTTGTGATGCCTCGTTCTTCATCAGCAAATGGCAACCCAGGTTAATGTAATGTGCCCAACACAACATGGTGGTTGATATGCAGTTTGACAGAAATATATACAACATATTGTGTGCAACATATTTTCTAGCTGGCAGATGACAACAATGCCATGAAGTAAAAGGCAGCCATATTTCACACCAAGCATGAACTAAGCTGCTGTTCTCACTGACAGTGCAGTTTAAGGAAGATTCTGCCAGAAATCTTAAAGATTAACAATGTGTAAGCAACGTACCCATATGCCATGTTCTAATAAGGGACCTGTAAGCATTGATTGAACAAGGTAGAGTAATACTACGCTGGTTTATAGCCACCTTTCAAGCTTACAGAGGATGACTTCTGGTAGTCACTTGTAACTGGTAATAGCTGTTGTGTTTCCAAGTTATTTTGTTGCACTGGTAATCATTGGTGAGTCACTGCTGTCTTTTAGCCATCCACTAACCATCACTGTAGAGTTACCACGGTTGCCAAGTCCGCTGTTTTCTTGTGGAATTGGGCTACTTTTAAGTGTTGCCACAGGTAAAAATTTTTATGCCTGCAGCTTGGCCAGACTATTTTGTATGCAAATTATATGAATAACATCTACGTATAAAGATCTGAATGAAATTTTATGTTTAAATCCAAATCCTACCAAACTGACTCCAAGCCAGATCACACACATATTTACTGTAAGTACTTGATTAAAATATAGTGAAGTAACATGATAAGGTGTCTGAGTTGCAATAAGGTGAAGCATTAACTACATTAAATCCATATGAAGTAAAAACAGTACATTTATATTGTCCGGGCAGGCAGGGAGAAATAGAAGAGAAACTGAAAAGACAAGGCAACAGGTTAGTTTGTGTTCACAGTTATATTTTATTTATGATGATATACTGTATGTAATTACACAAGGCCTTTTAGGACCTAGGTGAAAAACTGTTTAGGGAAAATTGCTTTTAATGAGGGCAAACTAAACATTTATGATGTTATTTTGTAGATGTTATAATACATTTTGCAAAGAGCAATGCTGTTGGACTTGAAACACTGTAGTAGTAGTAGTTTATATATATGTATGAATGTACATATACACACATACATATCTTTTAAGCGCTGATATTGGGCTGTTTTTTTGTGCTGGCTTTGAATGGCTGGTTTTGTCACACAGACCTGGCAACCCTGGTTCTAACTATCCTCTGTTAGCTTTAAGCTTACTGAGGCTGGTGGCTGTTTAACTTTTAGTTAGCTGCTAGCTATTCACTTTACTTAATAACTGCTCACACACAGGTAACTGTAGTATGAAAGCAGATAATGGCTGTCCAGTGTTACCTGTGTGGTAGCTAGTTAGCTGTGTCTGTCAGGTGTGCCCTGTAGCTAGCTGTAGTAGTACGGTAAGTGTTTCTAAGTTAGCTACAGTGTTAACTGTGTAGTAAAAGTGTAGGCAACGGGTTAGCAAGCACAACATTTCCCCCTTATTCTGCAGCCATTCTCCAGCAGACCTTTGCCTGCTGTCGGTAGGTATATCCTTCTTCTACACTCACGCACACACGTTCACACACACGCACGCGCTCTCTCATAAAGCCCACGGTACCGTGGATGTCGGTGGGTCCTCCTGGACGCGTATTAGCGCAGAGGTCGCTTCCTCCCGGCGTCGGTGTCGGCCGAGGCTCGGTGTGTCCCCCTCGCAGAGCTCCGCTGCGCCTTTATTTCACACAAAAACGTGTAATTTAACGAGTAGGACGCGGCTCACCTCCTGTCGTTTCACCTCCTCCATATTTACAGTCTGCCTCTCTCCTCGCTCTCTCTCTCCCCCCTCACCACAACAACAACATTATTGACGTCCTCCTCCTGCCACGTGACCAGTCTGCTGGGGCTAAAAATAGACTCAATAGAAACCAATGGAGGCAGACAGACAGATACACACTTTAGTTTATCTTGCGTGCCTGCTTCACCTTTCTTTCCCGAGTTTCACGGCAGTGTGGTGTTTCAGTAGGGGAGACCAGGGACAGTTGTAACATTTTTTCAATTTTTCATCACAACTCACAGTTTAGTTGGAATGCACTAGCCATATTTTGCTACAAGAAACATATCATACACATTAATAATCAATTGATACTTTTTTTACTAATAAGGACAAAACTATTAAATTTAATGCAAGAAGTGTTACAATTGCCCTAGTCTTGCATAGCCAAACTTCTCTCCACAGAGCTCTGCTTGGAGAAAGGTCTGGCTCCATGCATACACATTCTGTATGGTGGAAAAAAACGCCCCGCCTTGTTTGTATTTCTTTAAACCAATCACAAACATCTTGGGTGGTGCTGAGACCAGGATGCACCAAAATAGTGTCAAGGGGATGTTTGTGAAACATTGTAATTAATGAAGTGGAGACATTTGCACATGTTCGAGCTCGTCAGTTGCGGAGACGTCTGGCATCCATAGAGACTATACACTACTAGGCATAAAGAAAACGGCCTAACAGCTTGTTATGTCTTGTGTAACATTCATAAATTGGGAATTGCTGAGACAAATGTCCCAAAGATGCTAAGTTTGGGCTGTTTTCCACAAGGTAGGACTTTGCATTTAGGAGGTTGTTCAGTCTGCATAAGATGATTATACCTGCAAAAGAAAGGTCAGCTGTTAGCTGTGTACATCATAATTTGGTCCAAAGCTAATTTGGCTTTCCACAATAGGTGCATTAGGAGTTTTCTAGTTTTCGAAACGTGAAAATGCAAGTCCATACAGCTTAAGCTATTCCACCCCAGAATGATAATCTACTCAATATGTACTCACCCCTACGCTGATGTGAGGATGTTTGTTTTTAGCCGAAATGTCAACTGAAGCCTCTCAGACTCGAGCCAGATGCACAAGAGATCTCGCGATATTTTCACACGTGCATCTATTAAGAGATATACAAAGTCTCGCGATACATCAACGCCATGTTTACATGCTACCTGGGAGGCTACAGTTGACATTTCGGCTAAAAACATGGTGTAAATGGCGTCTTTTGTGGTTAAATTTTAATGTGGGCTCACGGACACTTGGATTGCACCACACGAGCAGGATGGAGACATTTTGTGTTTGTTTTGTGTTCTTTTTTTTTTTTTTTACCTTTTATCCGTGGTCAGCATTCACTGCAATTGCACTGGATTTGGCTGCAACCCTGTTTTCTGCTGAAACTCCAGGATTGTTTTGTGAACTAAAGATCTTCACCCATCATCACATCAGCAGAGGGGTGAGTACATATTGAGTGGGTTATCATTCTGGGGTGGAATATCGCTTTAATAGCAGCAGTGTGTGAGTCAGACTACAATTGTCCCCTTGGTAGGGGTTTGTAGTCATGATAAAATCCCATATGCTAGCTAGCAGCATGTATATCAGCATAGGATGTCCATGTTCACTTTTAACCAATGACCTAGAGATAAAAGTTTTATGGATAGTAATGATTAATCATGAGGCACTTAATCTGCATTAAGAATTTAACTGATCAAAATGTATTAACCCCTAGATTTTCATCCTGTGTTACGTGAGCTTCTCCTAGTGGTACGCGGAAGACTGACCATTTTTTAAAAAAAGAAATTAATTAAGTTAAAAACATATAATACAATAAAAAATGTTACAAAAATTTAATGACAAAAAATACATAATGAAAAATACATGAACATACATAAAATATCAGATCACTGAAAAGCAGTTTTTAAAATAAGTTTAGTCATTCCTGTATTATTGTTTCAAAATCAGCCTGATTACTGGTAGTTACGCACCACAATCATGGCTCCAAACAGGAACTATTACAACGAGAAGTTCAGATCAGGAGGAGAACATTTGGAGCAAACTGGGTTGAAAAGGAAGTAAATGACAGTCAACCAAGCCCAAGAGCTAGGGGCTACTTAAGAAGCACCACTGAAGTGTCCACAGCCCCTGCTAACACCAAATGGCACAAAACAGTAAGGTGGTGCTTGGAGAGCTCAATATTTTGTGAAGTGGTGTGTGGTGGGAGAAGTTTGAGGAAACAATATTGTATGTTTTCTGTACCATAGTTTTGACATAGTTTTGTTTGTTTGTTGTTGAATAAGGACATGTGGACAAGAGCAGTGGTTTTGATCAAGAACCTTGTTTTATTATTCTGTTCATTTAAATTGTTTGTGTCTGTGTTGTTTGTTGTTCATGAATTAATGTTACAATTAACTTATGTGCCACTATAATTGTTTCAATAAATATTTAAGTGAGAAAAAGACATGCATTTTCTATCTTATTAATTAGTAATAATTAATTGATTAATCAATTGTTAACATGTTCAACTGTCAGTTATGGAAAATGTATAAAGCTTCCAACCCTAGTAAGTTTAAATTTGCAGTCATCTGAACTTTAGACAGCAGAAGACAAATACTGTACATCCAAAAAGTACCTTTCATACCTCAAAATCAGTGCATTGCTGAAAACTTGTGTCATCATTCGAGCTTGTTTCTGACTTGGGGAATTGAGTGGGTTACAACTGCTCCCTGTTTGGAAAAGGGCAGGCACTTTCAAAAAACACTCGGCAGGTGATTGGATGAACCATCTGTCTCTCATATCTAACAGCGGAAGGTGGTTGGGAGAAGAGACAAAACATCTTTTCCATGGAGAAAAGGCTTCAGTGCTGTTCTTTGCTCTTCTTTCAATGAAGAAATACTCTCCAGTTCTGATATAACTGATGCTGTCACAGTATCTACACTAACCTCTTCAGGAGCCGCCATCATTTGTTCAAGACAAGCCACTTCCATGGATTTTTCTTCCTGTCGTCACACCTAAAACTACATCTGTAACTGCTAGTAGTCCCTCTTAGGACACTGTCTGGCTGCACCACTTTTGGTGCAGACACAAACTGATAACTTGAAGCCTGGCAAGATGGATTCTCATGTGATCTTGCAAATCCCACTGCCTCGCCAGGTAAGGCTTGTGGAGCCAGTGCATAAAAATATTAGCGTCTATCCCTGGGCATGTTATCATACTGATGTCAGCATTCAGCTGAAAGCACTGCTGGGCCTACAGCCACACAGAGCTACGTGGCACGGCTGAAGACTTTTAGCAATTCCAACACTCAGATGGACATGAATCTTAGCCCACTGTGTCATCATGAGCAGCTATGCTGACAACAACTTGCAGTGAGAGTTGAAGGGTACAAACTGAGCATAAAATAGTCTTTGCTAGGAAACAAAAATGCAAGATACATTACAAAAATGCATTGTGGAGTTGAGTACAACAGAACTGTGATGGGACTTAAGCTCCGTTTTGGAATAAGCCAATGAGATTTGTTAAAACAGATTTAAAAATAACTGTAATTAAGATGCATACAGGTAAAGAATAACTGTCAGAAATAAGAGTGACAAGATTTAGATGGAAAAATCTCACTTTCATTCATCATTGTTTACATATGTAAGGAGAGTAGCGGGAAAGAGAGGAGAGGAGGAATCATAGTTGAAGCTATAAATATCTCCACTCTTAGCACAATGTGACTGCAAAACAGATAGATGAGGAGGAGGTGGAGGGAACAGAAATGAAGGAGACTGGGAAAAATGAGGGAGGAAAGAAGGTGGAGGAGAATGCGACAGAGCAGGGGACGCTGGAGAAAAGATAAAGGGAAGAAGGAGAGAAGCAGGGAGAGAGATGGAGGAGGGAAGGAAGGACGGACGGTATGGAGGGAGGGAAGTTAGGGAATGAAAGGACTGGGGGGAAAAGGAAATCTAAAGGAAAGGGGAAGGCAGAGAAACAGGAAAATAGAGGAGAAATGTTCTGCATGAAGAGAGGAAAACACACAAGATGGGAACGGGAAAGAGAGCGGGGGTGGAATGAAACGACAGAGAGAGTGAAAGACAGAAATAGAGGGAAAGAGAGAAAGAAAGAGCTATTCTGGTAATGATGTTGTTGCCATGGAGACGCTGTCCTCAGTCAGACTACTCCACAGGTGCCTCGTGGGTATTTTTAAAGGACTTCAGTGATTGGTGGAAGTCTTTGGAACAGAGGACTATTGATTGGTTGACACAGGTGAAGGTCAAAGGTCATTCCATTGTATCCCATTACCCTGTAAATGCTTTCTCGTCTCCTCCTCCTTTTCTTCTTCCACTCTCCATTGCTGGTTAATCTCAGAACAGTCGTGAAATTAAGTCAAATAAAGCCAAAAATAATATACCATATATATACTGCCTAATACAAAATAAATGTCAAAGCGTTACACCTACACATTGTGCTGAGTTTAAAGGGAAGCCCCTTTTAACCTTTAAGGACATGAGACCTTTGTTTATTCTGTAGTTCAGCTTATTATATTGATTTTCTGGCCCACAACGTTACTGTTTTGTTTTTGTTTTGTTTTTTTTCTCCAGGCTAGACTGGAGACGTTTGCAACAGGGGGAGGTTGCAGCAAGTCTCATTTCTCCGGTCAGAAACATGCTAGAGTGATGACACACTGTTCAATACATACATGTTTGATAAAAGTTTGTTGCGTTAAATTGTTCCATTCTTACAGTGGCCGACAAGGGCAAACGCATGGCATATACAGAAAGGCACTGCAAATAAGAAAACAAATGCAAAAAGAAAACACTACATATCCAGTCATACAACAGAAGTGCTCCAGGCCTCTAGGGGCAGTGCTGAGTTTCCACCTGAGAAACAGTATGGTATGGAGCAGATGAGGGAGTGAGTGAGAAGAAGAAAGTTATGGTTGGAGGAAAGTTGGAGTCAGGAGAGGCCACATAAAAAGGTACGTATTCTTTTTTTTTTCTTTTTCTTTCTTTCTTTCTTTTTTCTTTTTATGTGGCCTCTCCCGACTCCAACTTTCCTCCAACCATAACTTTCTTCTTCTCACTTTTCTCACTGTCGCGTTTTCCTTTTGCATTTGTTTTCTTACATGCAGTGCCTTTCTGTATATGCAACCTGTTTCTGTATATGTAACTTGTTTTTGTATATGCAGCACGTTTGCCCTTGTCGACCACCGTACATTCTTCCCGTCTCACACTGAAATATAAAAAGAATAGCATCTGTAACATCTGCACATTGACAAACAACTCAATAACTGTTATTTGATAAATACTACTAAATAAATAAATAATACTATAATATTGTATAGATAAATAATACTATAGTAGTGCATATTTTCAGAATACAATGGTTATATTGACAAAAAGCAAAAGTTGATTAATAAAATTTTATTTTACACTGATTTATGATTGTAATAATTAAAAAAAAGTTAATTCTGTCCCCGCAGTTGGTCAGTTGCAACATCTGACTTCTTTCATTCAAATAAATACTGTGAACAATATGTAATCATCTTTAAATGTTATGGGTAATTAGCAGATAGATGTAAGTTTAATATAAAGATCTGTAAGTCTAGTCCAAATAGTCTCTGAGCAACTGGGAAAATTCCAAATAGGTTTGCAGCCGTCCCCAGTCACCAAATGGCAGACAGACAAACTAGCTGGTGATCATGAAGGAGCATTTAGCAGCTAATGAGAAAGATATTTCTCTCAAGAATTGGTGGAGTTCAAAAACAGAGCTATTAGAGTTGAGTTTGACTTTCATTAATCAGGGAGACAGAATAATGACTCCAAACAAATGCTAACAAATGTTGCTCCATGTCAGCTGTGAACAGGCAGCTCATTGCTAATGCATTTATCATTAGAACTTTAATGGAGATAATGCACTAGTGTTACTTTTATGTCTTGCTTCTGTGCTCCTTACTGGCCTAAATAATCTGTTATAGCAGATTTTAAAAAACTCAGATGAAACAACCTTTCAAAATATCTAGATTCCATATCGTGACATATTTCTGAAACAGGATAGGCAGACAGGACATTAAGTTGGGAAGAATTTGATTCGAACGCTGAAAGGTGTGTAGTAACAGAATGAAGAACACACCATACAATTGCTAGCTAGCTAACTAATGAATCTTAGCTCTGATTGATGGTGGATGTCATGATATTATTACATGAAGAAATCCTGCCTGGATTTGGATATGAGGATACAAAGTAATTGATTTTTTTGTTTGTTGTTTGTTATCTTGACTTCAAATTGATGCTATCAGAACAATATTAAAGGGCACTATAATCACATTACAATTAAATAGTAAGCTAACATTATTAATAATTCTTTTTTTTGGCCAAACAAGTTGACAACAGAACCCTGATGTATCTTGACATTATCAAGTTGAATGGCAAACGTGTTAGCAAACACTTTGTAAAACTACACTCAGCCAAGAAATAGTTCAGCACCTTAACCTTAATCCTGTGCAATACCAATAATTTGTTATTTTTACATTTTAGTGTATTTTTTTTGTTCAGATCAAAGTCTAGATTAAAGAAAAATGTACTTTTAACCCATTCCTGGTCACATTCTGGATACAGTCTAGTATTTAGTAATATATGCTTTAAAACAATAAACAGAAAAAAAAAAACAGTTTCTCTGTACTCTTATTTCAAACTCTTACCATGTTTTCTTCCTGTAAAATAAAATGACGTGTTTACGCAGGCTTGAACCAACCATTTCCAACCAATATCTTGACATTCACCAATCAATCTGTTTTCAGCTTTTATCAGCACAGATCTAAGATTCATTACTTAACTAGCTGGCAACAGCATGGTAATTTCTCCATGTTTCTTATGACATGCCCACATTTCAACAATCAAATCCTGCCTGTCCTGTTGCAGTCTGAACTACGTTCTGATATGGAAGCTGTGACACCCTCAAAATGCCATTTCATCAGGATTTTAAACAACAAGATATATCGTGTTATTTTGTGAGCTTTAGAGGTGCCGGAGGTTCCCTTTTCACAGAGCCAGGCTAGCTGTTTTTTCCCCCTTTTTCCCAGTCTTTATGCTAAGCTAAGCTAGCCAGCTGCTGGTTGTAGCTTATGTACTGCATGCTTGTCAAAGTGGTGACAAGCTTCTTATCAAACCTAGTGCAAGAAAACAAATATGTGTTGTATAATTTTCAGGTATCTGTACTTTGCTTGTATAAAATAGTTATTTTTCAGACAACTTTTAACCTCTACTCCCTATATTTGATCACAAATATCTGTACTCTCTACCTCTTACATTTTCAAAACAGGCTCAATACTTTAATGCATTTGAGGGCAATTATTGCTTTTTTTTTTCTTTTTTGCATCATTGTGCACCGCCTTCCCAACATCAAGACTATTTTCAATCTAAATGGATGGAACAATAACACATACAGTGGTGGTGTATCCAACAGTGCATATCATGCATGACAGACATAACAAAACAAAAACAACACAAAAGACAAAACAAGACAAAAACAATGTAAAACATGCAACAAGACAAAATCGACATAAAAAGACAAAAACATTTAAGACAAGACGAAAACAATGTAAAAAATGGAGGTAGATGAAAATGACAAAAAAGACAACAAGACAAAAAAAACAATGTAACAAGAAAGATGAAAAAGATGTAAAACACGCAAAAAGACAAAAACGACAGAAAAGACATAACAAAATGGAAATGACATAAAAGATGTAACAAGGTGAAAACGATATAACACAACAGAATCAACGTTAAAGATGTAACATAACAAAAACAGCATAAACATAACAAAAGGAAAACAATGTAAAAGATTAAAGTAGATGATAATCACGTAAAAGACGTAACAAGACAAAAAAAAAAGTAACAAGCAAGATAAAGAAGATGTGAAATGTAACAAGAGAAAATTGCCATAAAAAGACTAAAACGGTGTAAAAGTAACAAGATGAAAACAGATGATGAAAAGATGAAAGTAGACAAAAACAACGTAAAAGAAGTAACAAGACAAAAAAGACAGACTGCTTTTCCTGGGCTTCTGGTACAATCACTAAAGACTAACTGGTCTCAGGTGATTTGAAATTTACAGAATTTGCACCATTTCTGTTCCATCCTGAGATCAGTGTTTCTTTAATTGTGACCTCATGCTGCACCAGTGGGTGGATGTAAAATCTCAGACTAATAGAAGCGTCACAGGTTCAAACCCACACAGGTAGAAATGTGTCCAGTCATACTGAAGGAGGGCCAGAGACGTCCTCAACATACTGGAAAGAAGGTGAGAAGAATGGACCCACTGATGCCATTAAAAGTTATTTGACAATAAAAGATGGACAGAGAGAGAGAAGATGAAGGAGTAACATGTCAATATATACACACACACACACACACACACACACAAACTCACATACACTGCAAAAGGAGCAGTGGTGAGTCAGCCTCCTGTGAGTCACAGGAGAAATCAGAAATGTCAGACAGAAGAAGACACACACACACAAACACACACATATACATACACACACATGCAGCTGCAGCCATCAGTTTCTGACATTAATGAAGCTATCCTTGACAACTGCTCTCTTTCCACCTTGAGTTAAAGTAAGACACACACACAAAGATCACAGTGCAGCAGCACATTTTCAGACGTCTAATAAAAACAGCAATTTGACCTACGCAGACTTTAGACGAGCATCTGACGGTGAAAGGAAGCTCCTCCATGATGCTCCATCTTCCTGCGTTGCCCTCTGAGACCCTCAAGTCCCCCGCCAGGTCCCCAGACCCCAGGGTGAGCACCACTGATCCCGCTGCTGCAATAAATGCTGCACTTCAGCCTGATCATGAGCTCACTTATCCAAGACTGCAGCGCCCTCCAGAGGAGAGGAAGGATGCATGGATGTTAACTGACTGTATGACTCACTTACCTCAACTGCCCTTCCAAAGAGGACTTTACTGGAGTAAATGTACTCAGTTACTGCATTCAGGAACAATATTGTTTGCTTCTTTGTATCTACATCACTACATTTTAGGATGAAATATTGCACTATGAACTCCACTAAATTCAAACCTGTACTGACTGGTTATTGTGAAGGTTCAGATTTCACATAAATAAATAAATAAATAAATAAATACAAATATGATGATTAGCATTATGCAAACATACTTTGATAAAAAGAAGCCTCATGACAATGGATGTATACAGTGGATTATTGATATACAGTCCACACATATTAATATACAGCTTGCCAAATTTATTATACAGTAAGTATAATAAAACCCCAATTACAAAAAATTGGGGCATTGTGTAAAACATAAATACAAACAAAATGCAATGATTTGCAAAACCCTTGTGACCTATATTCAGTTGAATGCAGTACAAAGACAAGATATTTTTTATTACTGTGTTGCATCAACTTTTGTTTTTAACAACACTCAGTGTTTGTGAACTGAGGACACAGTTGTTGAAGTTTTGAAAGTGAAATTCTTTCTCATTCTTGCTTGATATACGACTTCAGGTGCCGCAGGCAGGTCAGTCTAGTACCTGAACTCTTTTACTATGAAGACACACTGTTGGAACACGTACACAGTGTGTCTTGCCATTGTCTCACTGAAATAAGCAGGGATGTCTCTGAAAAAGACGTCTGGATGGCAGCATATGTTGCTCCAAAACCTGTATGTACCTTTCAGCATTAATGGGGCCTTCACAGATGTGACAGTTACCCATGATGCCATGGGCATTAACACACCTCCATACCATCACATCTGCTGTCTTTTGAAGTTAGTGCTGGTAACAATCTGGATGGTCCTTTTCCTCTTTAACCCAGAGGACACGACGTCCATGATTTGTGAAAACAATCTGAAATGTGGACTCGTCAGACCACAGCACACTTTTCCACTTTGCGTCAGTCCATCTCAGATGAGCTCGGGCCCAGAGAAGTCTGCAGAGTTTCTGGATGTTGCTGATATATGTCTTTCTCTTTGCATGGTAGAGTCTTAACTTGTATTTGTAGATGCAGCAACAAACTAATGCTAAAGTAGTACTATCACATCTAAAAAATACTTCTCTACACATAAAAGTCCTATATTCACAAAAGCTTATGTAAATATTATCAGATAAATCTACTTAAAGTAAAAGTATTCATGTTGCAGTAAAATGTTCCCTGTCAGCGTGTCTGATGATGTTACATTATTGCATTAATGTTACTGCTGTTTACTGCTGTAGATGTTTAAAGTTGAGCTCATTTTAACTACTTCAGAGGCCACTGTTGGCTGGTTTAATTTGCAGCAATGCATCATGGTCTATAAGACCATCAAACATCTGTCACTGTCCTGTGAGAACCATGTATGTCTAAAAAGTCAGAAAACAGCCTGTGGACTAAAAAGAACAATTTGTCTCAGGGATGTAGTAGTAGTAACATAATGTTGGATAAAATTGAACTCAAGTAAAGTACAAATTAAGTATAGTACTTGATGTAAATGTAATTAGTTACTGTCTACTACTGATTACAACTCTGGACTAATGCAAGATGGATTGACAGTGACTGATTATCGATTAAATGTTAAATTTAAAATCAATTAACTGACTAATTACCAGTCATCAGACCCATAGCTCAGTGTTATGTTTTAGTATTTTCTACATTTTATATACTCTAAAATGTCTTATTTATGTTAATATCAATATTCACTTCTTACGATTCTAAACAAAATATTCTATTCAATAAATATTGTTTTTTTTTTTTTTTTTTTGTACCTTCTGTTCTGGTCAGTTAGCAGGGCCCCTTAGCAGAATTCTGCTTAGGGCCCATGGAGATCAGGACCGGCTCTGTATGACAGTCATTTTCTCAATTAATCAGTCAGATGTTTGGTTCATAAAATGTCAGAAAATGGTGAAACATATTAACCAAAGCCCAAGATGACGTCCTCAAATGTCTTGTTTTGTCCACAACTCCAAAGATATTCAGTTTACTGTCCTAGAAGACAAAGGAAACCACAAAATATTTGCATTTGAGAATCTGAAATCTGAATTTGGACATTGTTTTCCCTAAAAAACTGCACAAACGATGAATTAATTATCACCTGCATGGCAAACACAAACCATGATCTTTTCCTAACCCTAACCAAGTAGTTTTGTTGCTTGAATCTAACTAAGTAGTTTTGCTGCCTAAACCTAACCATAAATAAGTCAACTAGGTCTAAAATTTAAAGTTAACAGTGACCACTAATTTCACACTAGTTTAGTTTAATCCTACTTTCCTGGGACACAAACGCTGCTCTTCCACCAGAAAGTCCATCCACCACACCCGTGTGCCTGTTCTCCCTCAAGTGCAAATAGGAATCTCAGTTCATTTATTAGCTGGCGTTCATCGATAAGTCGTTGCAGCTCTACTATAATGTCATAGGTATTATATAACTAAGTGTTAAGTACATTAATCCAGTCGCTGATTGTTCTGATTTGCCTTGTCTGCCTCTAATGAGCAGCTCTGATTCACTGACTGATACTCCCATCCTCTCTTTCCTTGTCCCTCTGCTCCATCCCC
Source organism: Lutjanus argentimaculatus (assembly GCA_034769285.1). NCBI lineage: Eukaryota > Metazoa > Chordata > Actinopteri > Lutjaniformes > Lutjanidae > Lutjanus > Lutjanus argentimaculatus. Next base: position 1,214,232 of record JAWZSL010000052.1, read on the forward strand.
CATCACCCCCCAACCTCCTCCCAGTGTTGTCAGGCAACAAACCTTTACACTGGAGTGTGTTAGTCATCAGTCCACGTAGTCCACCCTCCTCCCCCTCTCTCCTGATGTTCTTGTGACGTTTTTTGACGTTATAGTGACGAGCCAAATTCAATGTTCATTATTAGATTTATCAATGGTATTAAAAGGTTGTTTTGTTTTTTTTATTTATAACTGAGTTTGACTGCAAGAAAGTATTTTTATATAACAAAGTAACAACATAATAGGAGTGTAATGGTAAGGAAATCTCCCACCTTGTCCACTTTTAAGGAATGGATAGAGGTACTAAACTCAATGGCAAGCTATGAGCGGGTCACCTATAGAGTGGCTGGAAGGGAGGATATTTAATGAAGTATGGGGCCCATTCCTAGCTCAATTGCTGGATATGAAAGAATGACATTACCTACCTCTGCATAACTTTTTATTTGGTTCAAATACAGGATGTGTATACTATGTTGAATTCCTAGGGTGTTGTGTTTTTGCTTTGTTTTTTGTTTTGTGCTCTATGTTTTGTGTTGTAGGTCTGGCTTGATTTGTACATTGTTGCTGGACTGCAGACTCCTTTATATGTTTATTTTATTTTCTTGTTTGTAAAGAAAAAAAAGAAAAGACTGGGCAGATACTGAAAAAGGACACAATGTATGTTATTCTTATTATTAACTGTAATAGTGTAACAGTTATTTCTTTGTATTTGTCTGACCAAAACATCAACTAAAAAAAAAGAAAAAAAAAAGGAGTGTAATGGTAATAACACTGATAATAACAGTGGTGTTGGTGGTAGTATTACAGTGCGTTTTGTTATTTCCTCGCATGGGTTGGGCTTAGGAGGGTATCTAAAACACACGCACGCGCGCGCATGCACGCGCCTGTGCACGGTCAGGGTTAGGCAGGGGAGGAGGAAGGCGGATCTGTGAGTAGACTCCAGGACTTCCTCAGCAGAGCGGAGCGGAGCGCAGCCTGCAGCGCAGTGAGTATTCCACACCATCAGCTCGTTATTACCCCCATTCATTTTCCCATATGGAAACTACTGCCTCTTCGGTGTAATCATCACCTTTCAGAGCTCAGGTGGAATCACATCCTCAGAGTTAAATACAGTGGAGAGTCATGCAGCTGGCCAGGTAACAGGTGACAGCTCACAGTCGGAGCAGCAGCCTGTCATTTCCCTCTAATTCCCTGTAATGTGCGTGTAGTTGTGTCGGTGTGTGAGTGGTTACAGCGCTGCGATGTGTCTGGATGATAACTGACTGAGGTGAGGTTGTAACAGTAATAATGACTGCGCGCAGAAGCCGTGATAATGAGGCGAGCAGGCAGGAGATCCGTTTGATTTTGCTCCATTTGCGCTCATGTCCTCGTTTAACTCCCGTCAGCTCCGCGCGACACTTCCTGCGTTCCGCCTCCGCGTCATGTTAGTTCTGCGTGACTCTCCGGCTGATAGAAAACACGATAAGAGCAGCACATATGGGTTCCGTATTCTTTTTGTTTTTTTATTCTGAATGAGCTCTTTGCTGTGTATTTCACGCCCGTGTACTCTACAGCCAAACACAGAGGAACTTTATTTTGAAATTATTGCTCCAGCCCAATTTTACTTTAATTTACAAATCAGCCTCGCGAATTTATTTTGAGTTCGAAGTAAAAGTAGGAGCCATATTCTGGTTTTTACTTACGTAAAGACATGGTAAACATGTATTCCCATACAGTTACTAATTACCCGTTACAAATGTAGTCAGTAACGTAATTTAAGTATCACAATATTAAAGTACTTTCTGTTACTTCTGGATTACCTCAATATAAAATATGGTGGGAATTGTTTAGCCTGATATAGTGTTTATAGGGCTGCAACTAATCATTATTGTCGTCATTGATTATTTTCTCAATTAATCGAAAAATGCTTCATTGGGTGGAAATTTCACAATTTTTTCTCTTTAAATCAATCAGTCAATAAATTAACTAATTGTACACAACAAAGGCACAGCCAGACAAACTAATAGACCTAACACTTAGAGCTGCAACGATTAATCTATTGTTAACCGCTATTAAATTTATTTGCATGTATTCAGATAATTGATAGATCGGTTTAAATCATATTTTAATTTAATAAAGTCCAAATTCTCTGATTTTCAGCTTCTTAAATGTGAATATTTTCTGGTTTCTTTACTGTTCTCTGACAGTAAACTGAATATCTTTTAGCTATTTGAAAACAACATTTCTGTGCAGAACACATCATGAGAATGTTGTCATTTAATCTGTCTATTCTTATCATGATGGTAGCCTGATAAAATATAGAACCTCTCCGTAACACTAATCTGCACTAAATAAACTAAATAATTATGTAAAGGAGCTAACTGAGGATCTGTTTTTTCTGACTGTGTGGTTAGATCTGTAGCAGCCTGAACTCCAGACTGACCCTGAGAACTGAACACTGCCAGCAGAGGAGCACAGAGCTGACAGAGACCACATACACATGCACGCACACAGACACACACATGCATGCATGCACACGCTGCAATTAAACTGGACATGCTGCTGTAGGTGTATATGGTGGACAACAACAATTTTTTTTTGACCTTTTGTTTTATGAGAACAAAATCATCCATTTATCTTTATCATTTATCCTGACCTTTCAACACTCTCAGATTGTGTCTTATATGTCCCAATTCATACTCTGTTTTATATTTTGTAGGCTATAGGCTACATATTTATTTGAACTAAAGTCTCGTCTGGATTCTTAAGTAGATGAAGCAGATGATCTTTAGTAGGCACAGCTTTCTTTGCTGTAATATTAGATTGAGGTAAAATGATTGTGGCAACACTTGTGGATGCATGCACAATGGCGAAAGACAGCTTACAGCTTATGGTGTACCTTAGCAGCTCTTGCTGCTGGGAATAGGAAAAGAAGTTCCTTTGCTAAGGTATACCTAGAAAGCTTCGTAGAACACTAAGGTAAACTGAAACTGGGAAACGCGGCCCTGGCCATTAGCGAGGGAGCTGATAAGCCGACATGAGGAAAGTGAGCAGACTGGGACAGGTTATAAACTGATTGCAGGCAGGTGTGCAGCATAGAGAGTAGACCACACCCACACATACAAACACAGACAGAACAGACAGGGCAGCCCAGAGAAGGAATAACACTGGGGCATGACACTGGCATTAGACATTTATCGCCTTTATGGTGACCTGCTTTTGGTTTCAAGGATTGTGTTGTTTAGTTTTTTATGTTTAATGTCTGTGCTTCTGTGTGTTTTTCTTGTCTTCTAATATCTTGGGACCATTTTGGAAATAAGTGCTTATACTTTAACAAGTCAATCTTTGGATTGTTGTTTGTGTGTCTGGTAATCCATAAGTCTTTGACGTAATCAGTGGCAACTCTGCAGTTGAACACGTTTAATATGTTTTAGTTCCAATCAAAAGCTGAAATAGGAAACAATAACAATAACAATAACAAATCTGAAAGAAGATTGGAAAGAAGCATGTAAAAGAATAAAGAAAGAACTATTAATTCCCTTGGAAAACTAACATGAGGGTTTTTGCAAGACCAAAAATCACATCAAAATACAGTTAATCAGGTAGGACTGAATGCTGGAGGGAATGTGGGGAACACGAGTGTTTTACTTTTGTCCTGTGTTGAAAAAATATCTAAATTGTGATTATTTTGACTGATATTCCAATTGTGATATGATTTGTGATGTTAGAGATAATGATCTTTTATTTTTACATCATTATCTTCTTACTTTACTTGTTTAAAATGTGGTGTGATTTTTTTTGCAGGACTCTGTACCAAATGAAGATGTTTTGTAAAGTCTAGAATCTGATGTGTAGAACAGGACATCTCTGCCTCAACACATTCATTCATTTAGAAGTTTTTTGACACATTTTGCCTTTAACAAATATTGGTAAAATGGCAGAAAGCCACATTGCGATTTTGATAAAATTTTGATTAACTGTGCAGTCCTACCCAATATTATAGTAGGTATCATTCCAGCAGAAATAGGGAGGGGAGGAGATAAATATTTGTATACAATAATATGCATAGCTGCATTAAAACAAATTACACAGAAATGGATGAATGATATATCACCATCTATTAATGCCTGGAAATTAACAGTTGAAGAGATTAAAGAAATGGAAGGAATCACCTATAAGTTGGAAAAAGGTGAGGAGGAATTCATTTTCATAAGAAACTGGAGTAAATGGGTTAAAGAAACAGATGGAATGGAAGAGTAAAATTTAAATAAATAAATCAGAAATCAGAAAATACAGAGGGATCCACCCCCATTTCTCTTTTTTCTTTTGTTCTCTATCTTTATTTTATTTCCAGCATTCAGTCTTTAAAAAGAAAAACTGTATAAATGTGGCAGGATGAATGAAATAAATGATGAATTTTATTACTTGTCATGTGAAAACCTGCAACAAAGTAAAAAAAAAAAAAAAACAATAAACAATAGAACTCAATCACAACTACAAAATTTAAAAAAAAAAAAAAACAGTCACCAGATCTGTTCATTTCTTTTACAGAAACCATGTGACGCTCTGTGTTTGTCTTTAGCTCAGCTTTCTAACTGAATTAATTTTAATTGTTGAACAAACAGTCCAGCCCAAGGCTTCAGCTGCACTCAGTAATCCGTATGTCCTCAGATCATGGATGATCCTGCTCCACGCCCTGCTCACACCATGTTTGCGTGGCTGGTGGGAGCGTCGCAGCTGCTGGGCCTGGCGTCGGTGGTGCTGACCGGCGTGTGGATGGGCCACTACCGCGGGGGCTTCGCCTGGGACGGCTCGGATCGGGAGTTCAACCTGCACCCTCTGTGCATGGTGCTGGGGCTGGTCTTCCTGCACGGTGACGGTGAGTCTACGCTGATCACTGAGCAGTGGAACGCAAAACTGTAGTTTCATCTTAAAATCATTTTTCTGGACGTCTTCTCCTCAGTGGACAGAGGGCTGTATTCAAAGCTGAATTTCTGAGTCCTCTCAGGCTGCTGAGGCCATCACCAGTTATCACTGTTATCAACAGTTTATATGTGTCCAATGCAGTGTTGGGCAAGCTACTGATGATACATTTAGTTACTTCTCTCAGAAAGTTGAAATTGAATTTCCAATTACCAATTGACACATTATAAAAGTAATTATTTACTTGGACATGTAACTTTTGTGTTACTTTTAAATGTCTGCTTTAATCCTACTGTTAATGGGCACATAGTTATTTTAGTTTAGCTATATTCATTTTTTGTGACTATATTATTTTAGTAGTTGGTTTTACTTTCGCTATATTATTTTACAACTGTCAAATTTTTATCTATCATTGTACCCATTATCGCTGATAAATTATGATGGATTGAGCAAATCCTCTGGAAGATTAAAGCTGTAAAGAGCATTTGGACTAATTTTGTTGTGACTGTTGGAGTCATTAATACTCCCGATGCCCAGAGGGCAACAACGACTTTTATGGAGCTCTGATGTTGTCCATTTCTCAATATACAGTTTATGGTGGCGCTACATGAAAAGTTAACATTCATAATCTGGGAGTTATGTCTGTCATGGCATGATATGTCACTTAAGGGGTATTTAAGTGACAGAAAAACCAAATAACGGACCTAAATTGCCTTCTCTGGAGTAAATAAAATGTCTGTAAATCAGGCTGAACTAGAGCAAAACCAGTTGAGAACCATGTCAAAGTGCTCGTGCACTTTATGCCACCAGCATCCACAGCAAACATCTTTTAATTCAAACTGCATACAGAACAAAAAATCAGGCTATTAAGGAGAAACAGAACTAAGAATCTACAGCCATGTACAGACATGATGTCCAGCTTAGCCTCTGTTCTACAGCTTCTGTAACTCAGCGCAATCTTTAATTTAACATTTCATTCATCTGCCTTTCTGAAATAAAGGAACTTTCCATGTTCTACGACAAATCAGCTCCACTACAGAACTTAGAAATTGGAACCCCTTGTCTATTGTCTGATTGCAGTTTAGTCCTTGAGGCCAGTGGTTACTATATACAGTCCTATTAGCAACTTGAGATGTGAGAATTGCATGGAGGCCAGTTTCTAGATGTGTCAGCATTGAAGAAGTAATGGCTCAGAATGAAAGTTTTATCACATACAAGCTGCCACTGCCAGTCAAAAAAACACCAAGACAATATGGTTAAACATGATAAGACAAAAGCTAGAAGATGTGTGCAAGCTGCAACAAAATGAACCCGCAAAATGTCAAGAAAGAAATTGTTCTCGCACATATTTTCATGATTAAACAGAAAAATAAAAACGATCACCTCCTGATTTCAAGTTTCCAGCTTTAATTGCTTTGTTAACTGTGTAAACACGAAAAAAAAAAAACAACTCCAAAACTGAACTGTCCAGTCTTTCCACGTCTCCACTGGGTTGGTTGAGATAAAGCCTTAATTCACCGTGTTAGATGAAAACAGTCTGGTTCTACAGGCTGTTTTCTCCTGACTCAGCACATTGTACTCCGGCCAACAGCAGCGTCCTGATTCAGAGCAGCGCCTGTCGCTCTGCACACCATTAAATCAGCAAAATATTATGACAAAAAATCGCCTCCAAAAATCAATCGGCGATGGACTTTGCCAATTGTCATATATTTGTCCAATCACCAACTCTGTTGCTATTGTAGAAAGTATGTATACTGAGTCCAGGAGAGTGAGTGACCGTACAAAGAAAGAAAAACTGTCTTCAGCCATTGTTAAAAAAAAATAAGCCAACAAAACTAGTGTAAGCTAATGTATGTAGGGAATTTTCTGGCTCCACCTAAGCTCCGCCCACTTTAGAACCTCATGTTTACCAACAGAAAAGAAGTCTATACTACTCAAACAACAAACCAAGCCAGGGTTACTTAATGGACACTTATGTTGAACTCATAACCTGGTCCCAGTCAGCGGTAAAAACCTCTTTAGCCAGTTCTTTATCAGCGGTATAGATTATAAACTGAGGGAGGACGTTAAAAATGACGTGTAACAGCAGCACAAACTGTTAATGGGAACCTCTGTTTGGTGATGCAGAGTCATTTTTTCCCCCATTTGCTTCAGCTCATATTAACACTTTAAATTTACACAGTGTATCATCCACACACTAAAAGAACGATAACCACTTTGACTGTTTACTATTTTACAGTCCTTTTTGCATTGCTGACACTGTAGCTCAGAACACTGATTAGAAAACTAATCAGTCTGTTCTATTTATCACAGAAAATCTTCAATCAGTTACCTTCACTTTACTGTGATTTGGCCAAAAACTAAAGTGATCTCTGTCATCATGGGACAGTGTCAGACTGAGAGCATCAGGTTTAAATCTGCTGGATGAAGTTTAACTGTTTAATGTGCAGTTGTCATGTTAGAAATAAACGGCAGCATAAAGATCACATTCTGTCGATCAGTAATTTTCTGCAGCATTCTTCTTCTCCTGCCATATTAGCAGCAACAGTGTTGCTTTTTGTCGTGATATATTTTTTATATCTTTCACAGCTCTTCATTATAACAACTTATTCATCTTGACTGAGGTGGGCGGCTCACGATCACTTTTCTTTGTGCCAAAGGAGAGTCAAATGACGCAGCGAACGCCTCTTTTTATGTGAGCGTGCACAACATCTGAAGAAGAAAGCCTGAGTTAACAAAGCAAGTTGATAACCACCGTCGTCATACCTCTTATCTCTGACTGTGAAAGCCTGGTTGTGTTGAGCTTCCTTCCTGGTACAGTTCTCAGAACCATTCATGTTCAGATCTGAGTTCATGGAGATTACCAAGGCAGCAGCATGTGTACTTATGTCATTGTAACATGTTTTTGTCTATATCCATAAAATGCATAAAGTCATTGTCCAAACTTTTTAGCTGTAATCTGTACAATGTTCATTCCGCTCTGTCCTGCTGTTATTACAGACACCTGCACTGTTCGGCCCCCTTAGCTTGACCACAGACTGACCACTTTTGCGATGGTCACCAAAATCATTCACATTGATCACCAAGGGACCTTTGATATCTGTAGCAAATTTCCTGGCAATAAATCCAGTAGATATTTCACTCTGAACCAAACATGTGAACCTCATGATAGAGTTAGATTTCTCTACCAAAGGACGTGACACTCCATTAAACACTTATTGAGACGTCTCAGTCCTGATCAAAGTGGTGGACCTTTACATGGACCATCAGACAGACATTGCATCCCCCACTAGCATGGCAAAAAAACATTCAAATAGACTGACGTCCTTGGAGGAAGTGAGCCGTCATCACTGCTATCTTCAGATTAACCCGGCTGGTCTTACATCAGTTTGTAGTCATGGTTACGCTAAGTCATTTTCGGATGACGTTCTGTAAATCGAGTGAAACTGGAGGCAGAGATCAGCAGAACGTGGATGCTGTGTTCCAGTCAGTCTGGGGTGTGTGTGTCTTAGCCTCAAGCACTGTGTTGCTGACCTGTTGCATTAAGCTAACAGGACCCAGACGCCCATCAATCCCACCCCCACCCCCACCCAGCAAGTCTGATTTACACAGACAGAAAGAGAAATGGTTTGAATCAGAGGACATGCCAGTTTGTGTGTGTGTGTGTCTGTGTATGTGTGTGTGTTTTCGGGACACATCCAGTGAAGCTTTACAGAGTAACCCAGCGGGGAATGGAACCAATGGCACAAGAAGAGACAGTCAGCAAACTGAGCAGCCTCTTTTTCAGCTACAAACCAAAAGGCGTCCACTCTGTCCTGTTAGAGACCAAATGAGGCCCTTTTCAGAACTGGACCCTCTAGTTTGTCCATGTTATACTGCTGTTGTACAAAGCCACTAAAATGCTACATATAAGTAGTGGTTATGGTTAAATTGTACTAAACAATTAGCTACATTCTCTTCTGTGGATTGAGTAAATCCTATTTGAGATTAAAGCTGTAAAGAGCATTTGGACTAATTTTGTTTTGTGGACAAATTGACATAAGGCTCACCTTGTGAGGCAGCTGGATTCACAAGATCACGGGAGAATCCATCTTGCCAGGTTTCAAGCATCCTAGGAGGGACTACTGGCAGCTACGGTCACGGTTTTAGGTGTGATAACAGCGATAAGAATCCATGGAAGTGACTCGTCTCGAGCAAACCATAGTGGCTGCTGTTAGTGTAGATACTGTGATAGCATCAGTTATATCAGAACTGGAGAGTATTTCTTCATTGAAAGAAGAGCAAAGAACGTCAGCCCATGTTAGACGTGACAGACAGATGGTTCATCCAATCACCTGCCAAGTGTTTTTTTTTTAAGTGCCTGCCCTTTTCCAAACAGTTTCTAAGGACAATTTCCCCAATGGTTCTGTGTAGCAAACTGTCTGGCATGTCAGGTTGACAAAAAGCTCAGTATTTATAAAAGAACTGAAAAGCAGAGGATACTTTGTGGACAGAAACAGCGCGGTCATCATGCTTCAACCATGTGTGAATCATCAAACAGAAACTGTAAACCCTCTCACCCCACACCTTCCTGATGTCAGATGTTGGGTGGAGCTACGTCCAAACAATTTTTTAAATTTTGTACCAATCTGACAAGCACACCTATTTCATGCAGTGGTCAGATGTGTGGATGTGTGAGCATAGACGCAAAATCAATTCATTCTAAAGGAATTTATACAGTCTAGCTGATATCCAATATTTTCCAGCTCATTTTGGCTGATTGTCGATGCTGATACATGTGCATATTTTCTTCCACCTGTCAAGGCCCACTAGCAGATGTAGATATAACACACTTTTCAAATTGGACACATTGACTGGGCAAAAAAGAAAACTACTACTGACAGGGGTTTTTTTTTTCCACTGGTGTCTGTTTCACTTCGTCGCAAATTTGTTGCAATGATCTCGATTGCTTGATGGTTGGAAGTTGAGGTTGTAGTTTTTGGAGGCTTTTATTCGTTAATTGACAGGATAGCTGAAGGTATGTGACATGACGGGTGGAGAAAGAGTTAGGGGATGTCACGCAGCAAAGGGCTACAGGCAGCAGTCAAACCCATGGCCACTGCAGAGGACCAACAGCCACCATTATTAGCAAGTGAGCACTTGCTAATAATTGTCTTTTTAACTGATTTTCACTGAAGCAGTGGCTTTTATTGACCAGTTCAATTGATAGTGATTATACTGTTTTGCCAACCACAAGGCCAAATAAAAATGTTCCTATTGGAAAAAAAAAGATCCAAACCAAAAATGTGGCAAATCTCCATGTTTTGTTCTGAAAAAAAAAAAAAAAAAAAAACCTTTTGTGAGCAATGAAATTTCCTAAATGTTAAATCAATGTATCAAATATGATACTTACGAAGTATCATATGTGATTCATATATGTGTCCCAATCCAAGAAATATAGGTTTGGACCCAAATGCAAACTTCAGAAGTTTAACATGAAAACCAAACACAAAAAACTTGCAGAGACGGCAAAATCCTACAAAAGAGACACAAAATTCCAGGAAGTGTAAAATCACAAAGAACACGCAGGAAAAAAAACGCAAAAAAAAAATCCAAAGAATAACACTAGAGTACAGCAAACCCGACAAGACGAACAACAACTCAGGAGGAAAACACAGATAAAGATAAGTTCACCAAAATGAAATTCAGCATTATTTCTGATAACACCTCATAGCGATTCAGGTCAGGAAGACATGCCAAATAAACAGGAAGTGGCTTGAAAACCTAAACCGTGTTCCACCCGCCATCACAATATGATCACTTTCTTTGTGAAATAAACACTTCGATTAAAAAAAAAGAATTTTCTGGCAATTATTTGATGTATCAGGCATTACAGCATTAATCTGTCCCCACTCCACATGATTTGAAACACGATTTCACCCCAGCAGCAGCAAACAGAGCACTGAAATGAAAAGTTAAATTTCGAAACTGACACTCATTTTATGTGTCCTGATAAAAGCCTCCATAGCTGATCTGTCACTGATGTTCTTCAAAGGAGAACATATTTAAAAATGTAAACTGTTGCTGTTTTGTCCCTAATTGTCCCTGCATTGATGTATTTCTGCTGTCTGCTCACACTGCAGCCAGTCCTGATGATGTCTGTGGTCACAGAAATAAAGACAAAGTGAGATGTCACTGTTTTTTCCTCATCTCTGTTTCGCGCCTGCAGCCCTGGGTACTTTGTCTAATGACGGTAACCAGATTAGTTCAACTGGTTCACAGCTGTCTGTTACAGAGCTGCATTCAATTAGAGCAATAAAAGCAAAGGTCAGCTGGACATTAGAGTGGGAATGAAGGGGGGAGGGGTGGGAGGCCAGTAAAAGATGGAAACACTCAGGGGAGGGTCCACACAAACAGACACACAACACACACACACACACATCCCAAAGCTGATTCACTGTGAACGTTTGCTTTTGTTGCTCAGGCAACATACAAAATACACTAACCACTAACTGAATACACACTAACATGAATACATATGACAGATACTTTTTCTCCATAATCTGTATCCATCGATAGAATATATTTTAATACTCAGATCAGAGTGGACGTGGAGAACAGAGCCTTTCTAAAAACCTCACATATTATTGTCATGTGATCACTTTTTTTGTAATCAGACGCACTGTGGTCTTCATGTTTGCTGTGCAAACAGCATATGGCACCGTGCATTGAAAAATCTGTGAAGCTGCTTAGTGCCACTGGTATGAAGCTGCTGGCACAGGTGGCAACAAAGGATTTAAGACTGAACACAATTAGTCAATTGTGTTGAGTTCAGCTTCTGTATGATATTCATGTAGCTCTCTGTAGACCTGTTAGAACATCTTTACACCTTCTACATGAGCTGTAATCATCACAGAATATCTCTTATATGTTCATATACTGTATGTAGACATTTGTATGCATTTAAATGGCACTGTTTTGAAATTTGAACTGAATTATTTGTTATTTATTGTGACACTATGGTGTCCCGATTATTCTTTTGACTGTTTTTACTTGTTCAATATATTTTTTCATTTTATTTCAAAATTTTAATAAGAGGATGAACCCCTTGAGATGCACCATGTCATTTTTAAGAGGGTCCTCAGGCACAGAATGTCGGCATCAACAAATGTTTCACAAAAAATAAGAAAAAGAATTCATAAATGATAGAAATGAGTTAAACAAAGTTAAATAATCCAACAACACAAAACAGTCTACAGTAACATCAACAAGCACACACATAAAGGCTCTCCGACACAATGAATAAACAGACCCCATAACATTATGTCAGAATACTGAGTCTACTTATAAGCTAAAAGATAAGGTAAATGCAATCAAAAACATTTCTTCGCCTCATATATTGTTTTTATTAGGCTGTTTACTTGATATGTTCTGACACAGTTCTTTCCATTATTTTTACGATTGTTTTCAATATTAGTGCATTAAGATATTGGCCATATGTTGTGAAACATTACACTATTTACCTGTTAGGGTATGGTGTAAAGTCACTAAAAATACAAAGGTGCTGGACCCAAAAATGCAGACTTAGGCACTGGAGCAGACTTCAAAAATTTAATAAAAAAAAACAGAAAGAAACATCAAACACAGGCTTACTTGAAACAAAGGGATCCAAAAACAGAAAATGGCAAAATCCAGGTAAATCCAGGAACCAAAAAAAAACACCAAAAGGGGAAAATAAATCCAACAGGAATACCAGGAAATCCAAATGGAAACGGAACACACAGGGAGCACAGCAGGCAGACAGAAACACCAAAAAAACAACACAACGAACTGACAAAGACAAAGAGAAACACAGGGACTAAATAGACAGGGAGGTAATCAAACACAGGTGGGTGGACAACAACAGGTGAACCAAATCAGTAATCAGCCAAGGGCGGGAAAAGGACAAAGACAGGAAGTAAAAGCAACAAGGACACACAAGGGAAACCAATACTACAAAATAAAACAGGAAATGACCACGAAAATGTCCAAACCATAACAGTTACCAGAGGGGGGACCAAGTTATAAGCTGTTGTTGTCAGGCAGACGGCTTGTGTGTCCAAAACCTTTAATTTCAAGTAAAAGTTGTTGGTTGCTCTTTTTAATATTATTCATTGGTTGAATATTTGTAAAACCCACGAGTCCCGAGTGAGGTCTCGAGTCTTAACAAGTCATACAGTCTCATTGATTTACAAAGTTACGTAGCTGTTAAGCTAACATTAGCTGAGCATTAGCTTGCTAGTCACTAACTATGTTATCATATTAGCTTTGACGTACTGTTCTTTGTGCAACTTTGAATGTTGAATTGGAGGTTGTTGTGTCTTCATCTGTCATTTTTGACCTGCATGTTTTGCATACTGCAGTTTATATTTTGTTGACCACCTCGTAGTTTTTGTGCAAAATTCTCTTTGGTATCATTTTTTGCAAATGCAGCTCCGTAACGTCATGTTAGTACTTCATGGTTCCTGTTACTTTTTAGGAAATGAAAAAGGAAACCTGTGTTTTTAAAATAATTAGAGTTGGTAGCTCTTTTTTTAATACTTTTCTTTGGTTAAATATTTGTAAAACACATAAACAGACTTAAAAGAGTGACCAATAGCATTAAAAATAATAATAATAAAAATGACAGAATATGGAGATACATGATTCTGCCTGGCAGAGACGAAAAGTCACATTTTTGTACCCAAGTCCCAAGTCAGGTCAGGCAAGTCCTGAGTGAGGTCCCAAGTCTTAACAAGTCATACAAACTCACTGGTTTACAAAGTTACATAGCTGTTAAGCTAACATTAGCATTAGCTTGCCAGTCACTAGCTATGTTATCATAGTCGCTTTGACTTACTGTTCTCTGTGCAGCTTCAAATGTTGATGAAGTTGGAAGTTGTTGCGTCTCCATCTGTAATTTTTGACCTGCATGTTTTGCATAGTTTTTTGTTGACCACCTTGTAGTTTTCGTACAAAATTGTTCGGTATTTTTTTTGCCAGATGGAGCTCCGTAACGTCAGTTCTTCATGGTTCTCTCCTGCAACTTGATTAGATGCTGTCACGTCTGGGGAATTAAGTGTCGACTTGCTGAGAATGAACAGCGTTGGTTCATTCAGGAAATGAAGGGAAATGAGTTGATTTGTGGCTGTTAGGGGAAGGGATCAAATATTGTCAAGTCAAAAGGCTCAAGTCCTAGTGAAGTCACGAGTCATTGGTGTTAAAGTCCAAAGTAAAGGCAATTTGCAAGTCTTTGATTTTGTCAAGTCGAGTCTAAAGTCTCGACTCGACTCTGAGCCTGAATGGTTTGTAAGTCACGTGCCTTGAGAGTCGTCTGCTATTAACTCAAAAGTGCTCATTTGAATTATTTTGTGTAAAGTTAGCAGAGACTTAATTTTTCATTAACTCTAATTGATTCTCTTGTCCTTGTCTTCATGAAAGTTTGTTTTCTTGTTTGTTCTTTATGAAGATATTCGCACTGTGGTTAGATATCCTTGACTGCTTATTGTCTGATCAGACTCTCCTATAGCGCTTATCTTTGGACCATGCTGATGTAACTCACTTTTTTTTGCCTATACATTCTTTTATAAAACTTGAATTTTTCAGATTTATATTTGTATTCTACAGTCTCTGTCTTGTATTATTGTCTAATTATCTAATTTTAAGGATGTTATTGATATGGTAATTGTCTTGGGTGTTGAGACTTGGTTCCCATTGTTTGATTGGTTGTTCCAGTTTGTGGCTTTCATATAAAGACGTGTTGCTCATGCCTGATGAAGGACGCTGTGTCTCAGTCCTCTTTCTGTCTCTCCAGCCATCCTGGTCTACAGAGTATTTCGAAATGAGGCAAAGAGGAACGTAAAGCTGCTTCACGCCATCATTCACATCCTCGCCCTCATCGTCAGCATCATAGGTGAGACAGAGAGAGATGTGCATGTGTGAGGAAGGTAATACCAGTGTGTGTGTGTGTGTGTGTGTGGTGGGGGTGGGTGAGGGAGAGAGAGAGAGAGAGAGAGGAGAGAGATACCTAAATGATCTATTTTTCTGTGTGTGTGTAGGTTTTGCAGCTGTGTTTGACTTCCACCGAACAGCAAAAATTCCAGACATGTACTCTCTACACAGCTGGTGCGGCATGGCTACTTTAGTCTTATTCTGCATACAGGTACACACACACACACACACACACACACACACACACACACACAATTAAAACAGCAACACTAACTTTTCATCTCATTCCCTCATGTCTACTAGTGGGTGATGGGTTTGCTGTTCTTCCTGTTTCCTGTTGCGTCGGCATGGTTACGAGCCTCATATCTCCCCATCCATGTGTTCTGCGGCCTGGTTCTCCTGGTCATGGCCATAGGGAGCAGTCTGCTCGGCATAACGGAGAAACTCCTCTTCAGCATCATGTACGTCTGCTTCTGTCCCTCGACTTTCTCTTCATTAAAAAAACATGCTAGCTCACTTAGTGCATCTGACAATACTAATACAAGTTCACACGAGAAAAGACAACATTTTTGAATAAAATCCAAGTGTGCTTATTGACCCCAACAGTTGCAATCAATAAACAGCAGGGCTAATACTGATGAGAAAAAAATTACAAACATTGATGCTGGATTACATGCTGCATCATTTCCTGTGAATCCCTCGTGTCTGTGAAAGCAATTTGAACCCAGGGTGGGAATGGCGGACCCCGCCACTTCCAATGACACCTACTATACAGATAGGTAAACACAGAATGTTTATACATTGAATTGCTTTTGCTAATAATATTTACCAACCATAAAAAGTACAAAAACTGTAGTTTAACCAACCAACACTGTCAAAAATCTAAAGAAAATTGTTGCTCTAATTCATCTACTTAAATTTTTATTTTGAAAAAAAAAATGAAATGTTTGGTTAACACCACAGCCGCCACAGATTCCAAGATGTAGAAATATTTAGTGTCTACAAGTCCATCTGCTCTACATTCAACTCATATATCTGTCTTATACTGTCTATATGCACATATATCTTCATCCTTTTCTATTTCTGTCTATTTCCATCCACTCTATTTTGTATCCGTTTGTATCTAATATGTCTTTCTGTCTCTCTTTCTGGGCCCAGGCCAACCTACTCTCAGTTCACCTCAGAAGGGTGCTGGCCAATGTCTTGGGGATCCTGCTGATGTGTTTCGGGGTGCTGCTGGGCTACTTGATCACCAGGGAGGAGTACAGACGTCCACCGAACCCAGAGGAAGAGTCTCTGTCTGTCCACTTTAAGACCCTGACTGAGGGGGGGTCACCCACCACGCCCTGACCTGAGCCAGACATCTGACACCTCCCCCTCGTCTGGACACAAACGGTGTCCCGCCAACTGACTAGCTGTGCTACCAGTCCCTGTTAATACCTAATTACAATGTCAGAAAAGACGGTTTTCAAAAGTAAGGTTTGGTTAAGTGACGTCCATAAAATCGTGGACAGGGAGGAACTTTAGCCCAGAATGATTTATTCAGACTTAATTCTTTTATTTTGGATCATTAATGGGAGAAACCTCGCAAATGCTTTTTCCGGTAAAAGGAAAATAGTATCGCACATCCTGATTTCGTTCGGCCTCAAGCAGGAACACAAGCAGCCCAAGCTGACCAATCACAGTTCCCGTTGTTTCTGCATGATATCTCTGTTGTCCTTTACATTTCTGAGGAGACCGTCGTCACCCAAGTCTTACCTACAGTGGCAGTGTGTGTACAGTGTAACCTCTTAATGCCGAAGTAGAAATGCAGCTTCAAGGATCATTTATGCTTAACTGTCTGTACTCTGCCCTCATTTTCTCCAGATCTGTGCACCTTTTATGAAAGCTTAGGGATACAGATGAAACAGAGCAGCACCAGTTTTAAAAATCTGAAATGCATCGCAACGTATTTAATGGTTGCGCAGACCGCCGCCATCTACAACGCTGCCTCCGCTTTTGTGTCTTTCTCAAGAAGTTCATTATTACAACCTCCTCCAGCGTCACCATATTTGATGTTCTCAGAAACTCTTGGCTCTTCCTCCCTCTTTTGGGGTAACTTTTGACCCTGAGCAGCGCCCTCTGGTGGATGTATTACTTCACATCTGTGCCAAAAACAAGAGAAAGCCCAGCACACTCATAGCACTGTTTGAGTTCCTTTTATCACACTGTAAAAATGACAAAATTAAGAAAACTCAAAAAAAGCTTTGAAAAAGTTTTACCAACAACTGATTTTTTGTTGAGATAATTTACTTTTCTTCTTTAGATAAATTTAAAGCTTTGAATTTTTTCATCGAAGTAAAAGTAAGTGTTAAATTCTTAATATTTTCAATTAAAACTATTTAATTTTTCAGGCACTTAAAAAAGACAAATCAGGTTTGCAGCTCACTGTGACCAATTTTTGAATTTTTTTTTTAGTTTCTAGAACTCAAACATTAAACTTTATCTAAAGAAGAAAAGTAAATTATCTCAACTATAAGATTATAGATCAGCAAAACTTTTTATTATTTCAAAACTTGAGGCTCAAAACTCAAAAATCTTTCGCAGTGCGCTTCCTTGAAATTTTAAGCTGTCTTAACTATTTTTGTTATATTGTTCGTCGGATCATACCCGAGTATACATGAACCGTGCTCAAAACCACCTTTTCAAGTGGATCCAGGGGCGGATCAACAAACCGTGCCCGGGTACACTAGGCAGTGTTCACACTAATGAAACAAAATGGACGTTGGGCTCAAGTGCACTCAAAGCTGGGCCCAGTTCACTGATATGAAAGCTCCCTCTAAACCGCCAACCCAAACCTAAACAGAGATTCAAGCAACAGATTTTACGCAAAAGTAAAGGCTCAAACCCGACCCTGAGACTTTGTTGTAGCCATCAGGTCAAGCAGCAGAATTGTAGATCCCACAAAGCAGTCCTGCACACTGGCCAGATGTTAGCACCAGAAGCTGGTGTCTGGGACGATGCAAGCATATTCACAGATCGGTATCGGCTGAAATAAAACCCATCGAATTCCAGCCTTGTCTTTACTACACTCCACTGTGTTTTGTCCACCTCACACTGCTTCCTAACTAGAAGCAATGCGAGAGCTGATTGCTTCAGTTTTCCCAAATGAGGATGTCCTAACCGCTCTGTGCGTCAGCCAACAGGCTGAGCGACGCTGCCTGCCCTGGTTCTATTTCAGCGATATTTCTCGTACCTCCAACCTATTTTATCTGGTTAAAATTGATGTGTCATTCATCACGTTTCTGTTTCTCCTCATCAAAGCAGTCAAAGGGAGGACGAGAGATTAATTACCGTGATTGAGAAGAAACGGCACGTTTCACATGATCCACAGCAGCATTTTTAATAGGAATATCAAAACAAAGGATGAGGTTTGGAAGGAAAAGTTTTGGGAGTTACAAGTAGGTAAACTGTGCTCCAACTATGTGGCTGACTTTAGAAAATAACATGACTTATGAATAAATAACTTGGACATTAATTTACTCATCTGCAGAGGGAGGAATCTCAAGTGTGCCGCTGCGACATATTCTGCCAGTTAAAGTGTAACTTGCAGGTTAAATGTCCCGATATGATCTAGCGTAAAATGACCATTTAAAAACTTAATTTAAGATTTTTTGGACATAAGGACAAAAAAATAAATAAATCAGTTTGTTTGAGCAAGGCTCTTAAAAACACTGGGTTCAAACATTTTTCCCAATGTTGTGTCATATGAAATAGGAAGAGGAAGTCACTGTGCCTGAGTCTGCCTCTGACCGACTTGCAGATGAAGGTGGTACTGAGTCTGAGCAGTCGTCTTTCAGTGAGTTGGTATTTTTTAGCTAGTTTTACAGTGCACTTCACTTCCGAAGACCCTGCAGAATCATTGTGTAGCTACGGGTGCACAAACTCTGCCTTCAGGACATCGTGTCTTTGGCCCGTCTGCCTCGATCTGCATCACTTCTGGTTTGTCGTTTTTAGAAGTGGAAAACGGCCCCAGAAGTCACTGTACTGTGTATATATGTATATATTTTTTTGAAAATCAAGTTTCTATATCATTTCACTAAACATTGATTCACTGGGGCTCCAACCTCCAAGTTACACTTTAAACTTGCACTCGTATCACAGTTAATGAATTTTATCATTTTAATCCAGGACCTTAAGTGTTTGGAAAATAAGGTGTGCCAAAATGTAGTAGCCTGCAGCTGGTATTTCACTGTTTGATATGTATCCTAATCAAAATTGCATATTTTCTGCTGCTGTGTATGTGAGTATTATTATTATTATGTTTTATGTATGTTGAGCATTTTTGGCACTGTTTTTTTATCCCGGTTGAATTCATTTGTTGCTTCTGTGCGTGCACTGGGCAGCTGTGCCATTTAAGTAAATCTGATTGGACAGATAATGAATATTAAATGTAACAGAGACAGTTTGGCTTTGATACACACCAAAAGTCAATCTGATGCCAAACACTGTGCTCACGTTCCATTTGGAACCACCCACGTCTGCCATAGTGAGTTTCACTATTATGGATTAATCACTGAGCATAATTAGAAATTGATTCAGATTTTTTTTGAAAAGCTGAAATGCCTGTTTAGAAGGTTAGCTTTTGTGAAAAGAATTTACATCACACTGCTTTTGTTGGTCACGATAATAATTTGTACTTAAGTCTGTCTTTTTATCTGATGTCCCACAGAATCTCTGCCTGTCCCAGATCCATATGGTGAGGGGCCCAGTTAGTGCAGTTTGTCCATAAAACATAATGCATAAACAAAGTGTATCTCGTTGGTCTATTAGTGAGCTGTGTGTATTTCAGTGGACTGTCATGTTCAGTGTGTATTCAGATGTGTGTTATTAGAGTTTGGTTACTTGATGAATTTTCACCTGAAGCGGTTAATTCATATCTTTGAACATGTTTAACCAAATAAACAACATGCTATGTTTTGTTTAGTTTCAGGACTCAGCACTAGTGCCTAATACAAAGCTTTTACTGATGTTGTTTGTCTTTGACAGTGTCGTCTTTCAAAGGGAAGTCTTCATCTCACTGGGACAACCTAAAATAAACAAATGTGTGAAAGAGCAGTTTTTCGTTCACTTGATTTAACATTCTGATATAATTCTAGATGTTAAAGCTGCACAAGATGTCATTAACTCTTCATTTAAAAGCAATTATAACACAACATTTCCATGTTTGAATGTCCCACCGGTGCAGTTTCTGAGAACCAGAGCCAATAACATGACTCAAGTACTGTAGTTAACCGTCATTTTTAATTACTTGTATTTTACTACATAATTTCCATTTTCTGATACTTTCTGCTTCCACCTCATTCCATCATATCCTACTTTCTATTCCACTTTATTGATCGGACAGCTGTAATTACTGGTCACTTTGCACATTTGCAGGCAAGACTTTACATACCTATGACCAGCATTTTTTTTAACATTAGAAACTTACTGACAGAGTATAAAGTAGTTAAAATTAGCTGCACCTCAATCGGCTGTAATATTGACAAATATTTTGACATTTTGAGATAGACGGTTTCTAGCTTTCTCACTATGAGAAGATCAATAACACCATCTTTGAAGCAGTGGGTGTTTTACAGACTTTTGGGGTTTTGTTATAATAGACCATAGGAACACTGGGCAGTCACCCTGCAGAGTTTGTACACACCAAACTGTTTACCTCGCGAAGCAGCTGGATTCACAACCACTGGTAGCTACGGGTGGACAGCGAGACGCGTCCATGGAAGTGACTCGTCTTGAACAAAGGCTCAGGCAAAGGCTATCGTAGATACTGTGAATAGCATCAGTTATATCAGAACTGGAGAGTATTTCTTCATTGAAAGAAGAGCAAAGAACAACACTGAAAGCTTTGATCTGATTGGCTGGAGTTAGCCTGTGTTAGACGTGATAGACAGATGGTTTATCCAATCACCTGACAAGTGTTTTTTTTTTTTTTTTAAGTGCCTGCCCTTTTCCAAACAGTTTCTAAGGATGACTTCCCAGATGGTGTCAGGTTACCAGTTTGTGCCACCCTGACAAATATCACATCTAGTTGTCTTTATATCAAGTGTGCATGGAATCAAAACACCTCTAAAATCTGTCATTTTTTCTTAACATGTAGTTTAAAGGGTGATTCTGTATAGCTACATTTACTTTTAATGCTATTAGTACATTTTTCTGATAATACTTAAGAGTTGTATTATTTTTTTTTACTTGAGTAAATGAGCCAATGCCAAAAATGCTAGAAGGAGAGTGGATGTTGGACTTTGATTTGCCAGAAATGAGACTAATGAAATGAACTAATTTTGCTCTGTGACACTGGGGTGTGGAACTTTGTGACTGTTGGCTAACATGTCTGCTATAACGACTTTATGAAAGGCTGATATGTTCATATTTTGTTTACCACTTGTTCCACTGCACCCAAATGACAGATAAACATAATGCACCTTTAAGGCTCATTTATACTCTATATTGGAAATGCATTTGGAAACGGACTGAGGCCAGTAGCATTGTAAATGACATTTGTTGTCAAATGGGCAGTGAAAAAAAATCTCCGCCCATGTCGTGATGTATTTAATGACCTCACAGACCACCTCTACAACGCTGACTTGCTTTTACCTCTTTCTCAAGAGGTTCATTATTACAACCTCCTCTATTTTAGTCATGTTTGTTGTTGTCAGAAACTTTTGACTTTTCGTCTTCAGGGCCATTTTTGACTCTTCTTCAGGGCTGACTCTGAGTGGCGCCCTCTAGTGGACATATTGCTTAACATTAATGCCAAAGTAAAACGTACATCTCTATATTTGTAAGTAAAGGGAGTATAAACGAGCCTTTAAGCTGTATCTCCATTGGTGGCCCCTGTAGGGTCAGTCCCCTAAAACACCCACAGAGTTGAGACTTAGACATTTGTCTTTCATTCAGCTTTATTCCTCTTTGTAACGTTAATTCAGCAGTCAGTAATTTCACACAAGCTGACACATTCATGTTGTTTTACATGTTCATAATAATGATGTTCTTATTGTTATAACCATCCTGGGTTTTAAATATTAACCTATGTTACACACAGTGAAAAAGCCCACAGTAAACCCACTAACAGGGGACACACACTCAAATCTGTTCTGACAAGCTGGAACAGGTGAAGTAATGCTCGAATGCTCAAGTGTTTGTTTCAACCCTAAGCAGGTTTGGGGTTACATCCTACATGTACAGCACAACACATTGTTTTATTGACAGACAGCACATTCTGTCACCCGGCTCGTGAAGGATTTAAAGCAACACTGATGCACTATGACAAGCTGTGTCCACGCTTTATCATTTTAAACTACTCTTCAACGTCCAATCAAGTTGCTAATAATGTACTTCTTCATTCTATTTGGTCAGAATGGGGTTCGCCCCACAGCCTGACCAAGAAAACGGCTTGTAAACCAGAGTGGTTACGTATTACCACATCTTCTCACAGCTGGAAAGTCCTGAGCAGTAAGAAATAAGGGCAGTGGTCACAGGGACTGTACCGTGACAGAGAGGTCAGAGGTCATAGGTTCCATCGACATCAGCAACTCTGAAACCAAGCTGCTGATTCTTTAGAAACGTAACAAGAAATGTACAAAAATCAGGCATTCATGTGCATAAAATACATCTAAAAAAAGAAAGTTGAGTCCCACTTTCTTGAATACCGACTGTTAGTCACACGACCTCTGGAACAGTAGCCCCCTGGAACTGACAGTTAGCTAATCCCCTCCCCTTGTTACTGTCGCTACACCTGTCAATATCTGCATTTAGCAATATTCACTTAAAGTTTTTACTTAATTTTGAAACTATGGGTTGTTGATTTCAGAGGTAAACAAAAGCAAGTTTCTTCTTTCTATCCATCAATCATTGCATTTGCCATCCAAAATGAGATATTTCACTGGCTGATTTGTAGCAAGCTAGCTAATAAAAATGGTCTCTGTCTGTCATTTTAATGTTTCCAGCTGAATTGTTTAATGGGAATCTTGGAAAATGGATCTTGATGGCTACATGCACAATATTGTGCTAAAAAAACATGGCATGGAAACCCTGCTAGTTGATGACATAAAGAGGACATAAAGGGGGTTTTTCACTGGCATTTTTGACTGTGACAAGTCAAACTGTGATGCGCTGATTTGCATTTCCATCACTTTGAACATGCAGAGTCACATCTGAGATGGTCCTTGTCTGCAGTAGGGCCAACACGAGCCCGATCTGGTGACATCTGGCTGACCGTGGCCAACCCGTGACGACCTCCCCTTCTCCCCCTCAAACAAGCAAGTTTTGCAATACTCAACTCATGTCTGTCAGCTCATGTCCCTTCGAGAGCAGAGAAAAAGAAGTTTTAGAAGTCTCACTTCGTAGCACTTTTGGAGGTTCTAACTAAATCTCTGTTTTGAAGTTTAGTTTCTCTCCTGTGTCGCTGTTTGTACTTCCAGACATCTGCTTTATTTCACTGTTTCATGTAAGTCGTGTTAACTCTTATGAAAACCCAACATTTCCTGATTCTGCTGCTTTTAGAAGCTTTGAGATAACAAAATACGGGGGGCTTTTATTTTGAAGAATGTATTGGATATTAGGTGTTTATTTGCTCTTTTACAACTGCTCATTAGTAGTCAGGTTGTAATGGAGATACAAATCCCCACCATGTTGAGCTGACATACAGAGTCAAAGCCGGTCAAGCACAGCAAGCACATGAGTATGGAAAAGGGGTAATAAGCTAAGCTCATTAGCCATACATGCTAATGATTGCAGCTCACAATAGACAAGTAAACACTGTTAAATCCATTCCTTACACTTGCTTTTTTGGTTTTGGAAAAGGCTGGAAAAACTCAACCCAACTCCAACTCCTAGCTACAGCTGCTAAACTATCATTTGACAATGGCTGTTTTGGGGGGAGGGGTTTACCAGATGGTTAGCTGGCTTATACTGAGTTGAATAGAAGGAGCCAGTCACCAGCTCATAGGACATGTAAGCACTATGTTTCCATGGCAATGTAAAAAGGCCCCGGTATATCAGTTGGGATCCTTGTGGTTTGCATAAATTAGGACCTTTAGGACTACATAATAGAAAAGACCTTCATAGAAAAACAAAAATATCTCTACCTGAAGCAAAAAGAAAAACTTAAAAGCCATTTTTACAGGATGTTCATTGCAGATCAATGTCACCATACACAAGCAGGAAGAGATGTTAACTCAAAAACTCTTCTTTTTTGTTCCCTTTTCTATGTTCTGCGTGGAAAAATCATCAAATAAACATACAAAGGTAAATCCAAAAGGAATATACAGTTTTAAAAGAAACAATATTTATACAGTTTAATACAGATATAACTTAAAAAAAGATAAATATCACTTATTTTAGTTTTATATACAGCAAGTCAGTGCTTATTCAATGACAGCATTATCCTAGTTTCTCAAACTATGGCTTGGGACCGGGTCACTGACCAGCATCTGACTGGCACAAGTTTTGGGGCCTGGATCCTGCAGTGACTGTATCCAGGCTTCCAGTCGTTCTATCATTTATAAGCTTCAAACTCGAAATGAAAATCTTCATCAAAGGCGTCAGCAGCAGACGAAGGTGATAGTGGTGCTTTTGTGTCTCTCTTGTCTGACTGGATGTCACCGTCTAGAGTCGTGAACTTGGCAGAAAAACTCTAGAGCAGTGCATTATGGGCATTCAGAGAGACTTAAGTTTTTAAAAGTACTGTCAGCCAGAGATGAGCAGGGAGTGAAGGATGTGTTTTTTAGTGCAACCTGGCATCTTTTTTGTGTTTATTTCTGACTTTCCTTCTCCTCCTCATTGTGCTTTGTAATGGCAGGAGCTGTCTCATGTTTAAGCACTCTCATCCTTCCCTCTTTCCCTTCATCGTTGCTTCTCTTCTTTGTCTCTGGCTGGTTAATTGATGGACCTGACGTGTAAGAGGCGATGTTTCCCATATCAACCTATCTCTTCTGAACAAATTAAGAGTCAGTATGCTTTCCAAAACTGCCAATCTGGCAAGCACACCTACTTGGCCAGGTTTGTGAAGGTGACAGCGTAGGCAGGAACTTCTCTCATGTACTCATGCACAGACTTTAAGTGTGCTTTAGTCCCCATTTGAACGATTATTGCGTCTTGCCCTTCTGAATGTGCATGTCTTCCAAACTAGATGTTGTACAAACCAGTTTGTTTCAAGCATAGCTAGGCCTTAGTAATTCCACAGCCCCAGTGAATCTTATATATAAGTGCACTAGTTTCTTTTTAGACACTCTTCATTACCCCTCCTCCCTTGTCTCTGACTTAACATTTTTCTCTATACATTGGACTCTACAAAGGGTCTTTTTGGTTTGACCGGAGAGGTAGGGCCCGTCTTTCTGTCGTGGATCACCGGCAGTGTTCGAGCCAGCTTCACATCCAGGTAGGAGGGATTCTGACTGGCGACCTGCACCAAGCCTTCACTCTGATGGCCGCTGCCCGGCACCACCTCGTAGTAGTCGAGCTGGTTGTCGTGGAGAAGGTGGCCATTGTGGGCATTGTTGTTGCTGCGGTTGTGGTAGGCAATAGAGGACGGCTGGAGTTGACTGAAGCCTCCTTCCTTGGTCGGTGTTTTGTTAGGCGAGGTGACGACTGTGTCCACTGAAGACACGGCCCAGGAGCGAGAGGGGCTGAGACAGGATGCCGAGCTGGAAGGGGATTGTTGTTGGTACTGCTGGTGCACCCTCGCTGTCCTGTCGATTATGCCCATAAAAGGAGTGTTCCTAGTTGAACGGCCCGCCTCTCCAGGATAAGTCCCGCCTCCTACCATGCACATCTCCGACTGGGGGGAGGATATCAGAAAGAGATCGTCATGGTAACCAGTAACCTCTCCCATGGAGGTCAAATCTGATGGTAAATCCATCTGCTGGGCGGAGGCGGAGGTCCTGAAGCCTGGGCCATGATTAATGGGCTGTCCAACAGCGAGGCTGCCGCTGCTGGTGGAGAAACGGACGCTGATGCTCTGGGAGTGGGCAAGAGGCCTGGGGGGAGGAGCTGAGGCGGCGGAAGGGTGTGCACTGAGCGGGCGTCGTAGCCCTCCCTGGTGGTGGTATTGATAATCGTGCGATGATGGAAGGCTATCAGGAGGCCCCATCGTCGCCTCAGTAACTTCCATGGGGTAGTAGGCTGCTTTGGATTGGTTGCGGCTCATCTGACGGGCCTGGCTGAATCGATTTAACACCGCCCTCTCCCCTGCTCCTTCTCTCCCGTAGGCTGATGCAGGCCTCGCCTGACAAATGAAGTCAACATCCATTTCGTCTTGTGGATATGAAACTCCAGAGCCCAGACCAGCCTGGACCTGCAGGCTAGGCCTCATGTCTAGGCCTTCCCCCAGCTCGGCCAGTTCTTGAGGCAACTGGCCAAACTGGGAGTAGGCAGAACTTCCCAAAATCATTCCGGAATGGGCTGCGGAACTGGGCTGACTGGTCCTGACGACCTGGACTTTCGCTCGTTGGTGCCACTGGCCTTGAACTGGGTTCTGCTTCTGGAAGGACCTCTGACTGGACAGGTGGTGGAGCTGCTGTGCTCCCTGGTTCTGGTCTGAAAGGTGGAGGGCTGAGATGGACTGCGGGTGGTGCTGCAGACCTCCGTTTCCTGACAACGCAGGCATACTTTCTGACATTGGGCTGCCTCGCTGCTGATGCTGCATCGGGGACGGAGGAGGACTGAAGTGGCGATAAGAGGAGGACGGAGGAGGAGGCGCCGGGTGACTCGGAGAGGAGGAGGAAGGAGAGTGGGTGGGGCTAGGGAGGTGACGATACAGGTGAGTAGGGGAGAGGGAAGAAGGAGATGGCACCCCGGGGCGGCAGTGGGTGTCAAGACTTTGAACCGCAGGTGGAGGGTGGAAGGAGGAGGAGTGATCTCCTTCCCTGTAACTCTCCTCCTCCTCTTCCTCCTCCTCTTCCTCGGTAAGCCCCTCCCTGTCCTGCACCTGCAGACAGCCTGAATCTCTGCTGCTGGCCTCGTTAGTGGACATGGACACATTTTGTTGATAAAGCTGATGAGATGAAGGAGCAGGAGAGTCTTGTTGCTGTGCAACCTGCCGACACTCCTCCTTGACCCGTGACAAGAGGCGCTGGATCTCCCGGTTCGATGGGCACAGGCGGCTGGCCTCAATCAGGTCCTCCAGGGCTGCATGAAACTGTCTGAATAGTGTGAGAGAGCAAAAGCAAAAACAGAAATAAGAGTCCAGAAGATGGCATAAAGACAGTGCGCTGCAATAACTGATGGAGAGAGGACTGAGAGTCTGATAGATTCCCTCAGCCTGTTCATGTTCCTAACTCCATCTGAGACTCCTTCTACCAGCTGCTTTACTGAATCTGTATGTTTTCAAATGTGTTGACTCAAAAGATGAACTACACCCAGGCGTACAGACGGTGCAGTGCTTCCCACAGATTGACAGTCTAACTGTGGTGGGAAGGGAAGTGCCGGAGTATGTCAGGTTTCAAAGACTACATGACTGTTTTTATTGGACTCTGCTGTTTAGTCAAATTACTTAAATCTGCTCACCTTGATTTTTTCTTCATTTTCTCTCCCCACACACACGCTACACCTGCACACGCTGCCCCGCCTCTCTCTGTTTTGTGTCTGTCCCTGTCTGTGTCTGATTTGTTGATTTTCTTCTTCAGCAGGATGTTTCACCCAAAAACACAACTTGGGTTTTGAATTTTCGTCACCCATGATTCAGTTTTCACAGCCGCAGCTGAGCTGCAGGCTCATTAATGATGGAGCGTGGAAACGATCAAAACCAACATGGTACTGAATATCATCGACACCGACCAGCTGCACTTACAAACTTTTACACAACAACTGCATAAGTAGGCATATACTGTACATTAAACAGGAGATCCTGTCTTTGTTTTTCTGCAGAGTGAGTGAGATGTAACTTTCAGACCTTCTCACACAGCGACCAGGTGAGGGAGGGGGAGGTTGAGGGGACAGCAGTCAGAGGTGGTGTCAGATGGATAAAAACATTTTTAAAAGCCACAAAGGGTCACATTATATACTTGGACAGCGCCCAAATAATGTCTATATGTGAGAAACACTGCATCATGCTGTTCACTGACCAGTCTGCAGAGAGACAGAGATAGGATCGTGTCTAGAGGAGAACGCCAGACCCACAACACATTTTAATAGAAACGAGTGCAAATCTCACTAGAGTTTTGCAAATCAAGGATTCCCTTCAAGACACAACTGAGAGAAAGGTGTGTACAGTTACAAAATCAGAAAATCAATTTGTGTCGGCAGGTGTTTTTATTGTGGCTGCCACAAATAAATAAATGTGTGGGAATCACTGTAAGACTAGATCGTATCATTTGCAGAGAGCACTTTTGGAAAATCCAATTGCACCTTGTTTTAAAGCCCGTTACCCAGGCAAAATACTCTGAGGAATCAACACCAAGAGGTAGAACCTAACCACCTAACCACACCTCCTCTTCCTGTCAGCTTTTGCAGCAATTTTGGTCTGAAATAAGCAAAGTTATTTTTCAGTGCATACTCCATTTGGGGCCTGAACAATTGTTACTTGATAGAACACTGCATCCACTTTCTCAACAAGTTGATAACTCTTCAGAATTTTTAGAGTAGCAGTGCTTAAGCAAACAACAATAACAACAACAAAAAACACAGTTTGAAGCCAGAGGCTCCACAACTGAGCAAATGGAAGCTTCAAAATGAGCAAAATTTTTAACGAGATGGAAAAAAATAAAAAAATAAAAACTTTATTTGAATTATATCATTTAATTTTATTTTTATTTTATTTTAGATGCTTTTTTTAAACTTGCTTGTATAATTAATCATTCTTTTTATCTTTCTCCTTTCCATTATTGAAATTTCTTAACCAAACGTATCACTGTGACTGTTCATGTTAATATTATTGTTCTTCCTTCACTTATTTGTTCGAGTGCTGGGTGTGGTGGGAGGGATATACTGTAGCTATAAAGCTGCTTGATTTGTCTGTTTCTAAACTTTTGTTAAGTAACTACTGTGAGGGACTAAAGGTACTAAAAAAAAGATTTATGAAACTCGAGATTTAAAGGGAACACAGGTTAGTTCAGGTTAGTTTGTTCCACTTGTCCTTATGTTGCTATTTTTACCTGCGGCTGCGTTTAGCGCGGGCTCTGGCATAAAAGGCTTCATAGGATTTGGCCTTTAGCTCCAGCGCCTTGGTAGCAAACTCCTCAGCAAGGCCAAAATCCTGCAAATAAAAAATAAAAAGAATTCACAGTTGTGCATCATGACAGCGACAAAAGATTGTGAGAGATGAGATTCATTTCAAAATACAATGAAAAACATTCTTTCTTGGCATGAAACTAAAGCACATCATGGGTTACAATTAAATTAGGGTTATTGACTTCCTGTGTACGTGTACCTGTGCGTGTGTTTGTGTGTAGGAGTGAAAGAGAAAGAGACTCACGTTCATCTTGCGGTGGCAGCGTGACAGGTTGAGCACCACACACACTCTGAGCTGTCTGAACGTCTTCAGCTCGTCTCCTGGAAACTTCTGGAGGGCTGACTGATAGGAATGAGCTGCTTCACGCACTTTACCTTGCTACAAAAGCACACACACACACCACACAGAATAGTTACAATATCAAATAAATGTGTGTGTGTCTGGTTAAATGTGTGCGTTTGTGTGATTGAGTTTGTGTGTGCTTGTGTTACCTTGTACAGTCTGTCTCCCTCTTGGACCAGTTTACTGAGCAGAACCATTAAGATGTCTGGTTTAGAGGTCGCCATGGCCCAGGTCGCTGGTCCTACACACACACACACACACACACACACACACACACACACACACACACACACACACACAGTGATACCAAAGCAGGTTTCTGTATGTGTCAGTCCTATTTTTCTGTGCTTCTGAGTTAACATCATTTTCAGAACGATTTCATTGAAAGCATGTTTCAGTTATATTTGGCTGAAAAGGACCAGATATGAGTTTAGATGTGTGTAGCGCCACCATGTGGCCATTTATAGGACGCTTTATATTTTGGCTCATAGCTGCTGAAGCACAAAGGCAGAAGTGGATTCTTTGGTTCCACACAAATCAACATGAGCACGCTCTTTTCTCACACAGTAACATATTTTCCATCAACTTGACCAAATAGTTTTTTCACCAATTTCATCCATTATTTAAAGGAACAGTTTAACATTCTGAGAAATGCTCTTATTGGCTTTCATAATGGGAGTTAGATTAGAAATTAGGGCTGAAATGATTCCTAAAGTAACTTGAGTAACTCAATCACTAAAAAGCCTCAAGGCAAATTATTTGCTCCTGTACTCAAGTAAGAATAAAAGTAGTAACGTCTGCAGGAAACGCAAACAGAAAACTAGCTCACTCTTTAAACCAAAACAGAAGACGCACCAGAATGCTTTGTTCACATGTCAAGAACATTTTTCTTCTGGTGGAGGATGCTCCCAGACCTCCTTTAGGGGACTGGTTTGTGAACATGTCACCTTTTTCACCTGTCATGATTTTTCAGGTCTGTATTTAGTCATGAAAGAGTACCAATAAGTGTACTGGTAAGTACAATAAAAGCAATAATTACGTAGATTTTTCAAAAAAAAGGAAACAATTAGTTGTTCATTTAAGAGATCTGTTTTATTTTCTCTTTTGTATATCACTACTGCTCTTAAATAAAGCAATGGCAATTTAAAGGAAGAAATTGCAGAGTGCGCAGTATTTCTTATCCGATTACTCGATTCATTGCCAGAATAATCAATAACACAGTGTCCTTTAAGTGTGACACTTGGGTCTTCACATTTACCATTAACTGTGAGGAAGTGTTTCTTCGGGGCGGACGTTTAGCTCAGTTGGTAGAGCATCCGACCCATGTAGGAGGCTGTTAGTCCTCTGCAGCGGCCACTGGTTCGACTCCCGCCTGCGGCCCTTTGCTGCGTGTCATCCCTCTCTCTCTGCCCTGTTTCCTGTCTACACTTCAGCTGTACTATATAATAAAGGCATAAAAGCCCAAAAATATAACTTAAAAAAAAAAAAAAAAAACTGCTGAGGAAGTGTTTCCTGAAGGCATTTTTCCGATGAAAAAACCAGTCTTCTGAACCTAGCACAGTACATTACACTGGGGGTCTGGACCCCCAAGGGGGTTCCAAGATTATTTCCAGGGGTCAGCAGATATTTGGAAGAATAAAATAAAATATTGTGCCAACTATGGCATAGAATGACAGCCAGAAATTTGCTCCTCAGCTCCTTAATGAGGTTCAACATAAGAAAAATGCTCAAAAATATGCAAAATACAGCTGAGCTCAAGAAATCTAACAGCCACCTCACTGACGCTTTAAACTAAATCAGCACAAAAATGTCATTTACCAACATAAAGCACTATGTTCTGAACAGACACAAACACTAACCAAAAGTACCATAAAATACAAAACTTAACAAAGTGCTCAGTCTAGCAGTAGGCATGATGGGAAATGTATTTTAAACTGGGGTATGTTTTTTATGTAACATTGCCTGTACCACTGATATAACCTGCCATTGTTAGCTTTTACTGAGTATGATTGTGAGAGTTAAAGTGTTCTGATTGGACGCACACATATACACGCAACTTTTTTTCATTTTGGCGCTTTTGTGCCAGAGTTTTGTGCGAGCTATCATGGGATAACAACTATGGAGCGGCGGCTTCTCTGAAAAAGCATTGCAGCTCAAGACTCTGTTCAGCAGGAGGCTGAAGAGGAAATGGAGAATGTGTCTCATGGTGTGGGTAAGACATTTCCAACAGAGCCCCGAGCTCCCACCAGGCTTCAGAAATATCACCCCGACTTTCTGCAGCATGGATGTTTGGTGGGGTCATGAACACCAACCTGATTATTCTTGGGGGTCGTGACTTGGAAATGTTGAGAACCTCTGAATTACATCTTACATGTGCCACTTAAACGCCTGCTTCCAGTCATTTGTAACTTTTTGTTGGTGTTTTGTTTTTTCATTGTCCACCTTTTGCGTTTGTGGTTCTTCTGTAAGGATGATGTTAGCAGGTTGAGCAGGCTTACTAAGCCCATAGTTCAGGAGCTATATCTGCAAATCAACAAACAAACAAAAATATGAATCAGAGGACTAGCATTACTGAGTCATGTTTCTACCTATTTTGGCTCCTTTCTTGAGCAGAGCGATGACTGCTGAAGTGTTTCTGCAGCCAACCGCTCGGTCCAGAGGACGCATCCCGCTGCAGTCCACATGCTCCACTGACGCGCCATGATCCACCAAGTGCTGCACCTGACAAAGGCAAAGGACACCACAGGAAGTATTTAGTGTGATTTACTGATAATTTTTAAAGCAAAGGGGTCTTTGTCACCAGCTTTCTTCTTGTTTCTGATACATGGCAAAAACAGCTGCGTCTGTTTCACGCACCACTTCTGGGTCACCGCAGAAGGCAGCCAGATCCAGAGGTGTCCGTCCACTGCGGTCAGCATGAGTTGTGGCAGCACCTCTGTCCACCAGCTCTCTGACCAACTGGAGCTTGCCTTTCAGACACGCCCAGCTCAGCGCCGTTAACCCTTCCCTGTCGGTCTGGTCGAGAGAGGCTCCTGGAGACAAAGAAAGAGAAGCCATGAGATTCATTTTAGTGTACATTAAGGTCAAAGATAAGGTTGGGATCAGAGGTTAGCTTTTAGCTTTGGGATTAAACTAACTGTCTGAATGAGTCAGAATGAGTGTATATTTACAAAAAAACAATAAAGTTTATCAGTCTGAACATTAAATATCTTGTCTTTGTACTGTATTCAGTTGAACATTGGTCAAAAGATGTTTGTAAATCATTGCATTTCATTTTTATTATTTACATGTCTTACACCACGTCCCGGCTTTTTGGGGAATGGGGTATGGGGTTGTTAAGAACTTTGTCATCATCAATACACGGGTGGTTACCATGATCTAGCAGCAGCTGGGCGGTGGCCTTATGTCCCTCTGAGGCTGCTGTCATCAGAGCTGTTCGACCCTGCTGGTCCACCATGTTCACCTCCACCCGTGATTCAGTAACAACTCCACCACCTGACCGAGAGACACAGACAGAGACATTTAACATTTTTGGATCAGATATCAAAATAAAACGTGTTCACTCTGTGTGTGCGTGTGTGTGTGTGTTCCACTGTACCTGCCAGTGGTCACGTCGGACAGCACTGAAGAGCGGAGCCACACCCCGCCTGTTGCCTTGCTCAACAGCAGCCCCCTGATCTAACAACAGCCTGCAGACAGACAGCCGGCCACTGCCTGCTGCTGCTGTCAGAGCTGACACAAAGACACAGACAGACAGACAGACAGAGACATATATATTAATATATCAGAACAAGAATGTAGAGTTATTTTAATCAAATGAGAAGAAGAGTTCCATAAATTCTGATTGTCACAGGGATCTTGTGGACAATTGACCTCTGCTTGTAAAATGTTTGGGCAAATAAAGATTAAATGACTGTCTGGTTAAGACGGAGTGAATCTGTGAATGAGTTTGACAGGGACACATGGAATGAGCTGAAAGATTTCCCTCTTTGAACTGAATCTTGTGTGGCTCAGAGCAGCTACACGTCACTTCCCTCGACCACGCCGCATTTAGGGTGAAAACAATTGCTGTTAATGAGCCAGTGCTAAAAGAAAAGACTGGTGTCATCCATATGTTAATTTGGTGATATAATTATTTTACCATAATGCCACAGAGGACAGACGACTAAAACAGCAAAACAGTATCTTAAAACGTGACAGATGAAATACATCACCTGGAGATTCAATAATGTACTTGTATATGTCAGGAGATACCACCTCTGGCCACTAGGTGGAGTTGTTCTTTCACTTTGATGGAGGCAGACACTCATCAACCTCTATTTCTGTCAGTGTTTTCAATGTAATGATGCCAGCTGTTGATCAGCAAAGACACAGCAAGATCGTTCACCTGAATGCCCAAAGGATTTAGGCTCCTAGTAGCTAAACAGTGATGTGGTTTTCATTTTATACACAGACAGAGAGAGGAATTTGTATAGACTGCCAATCAAATTAGAGCGCTTGTTTTCACCTAAAAAGGGGTGGAATCATGACGCAGGAGCAAAGTACCCTGAAGGGTACAGTATAGATGTGGAGAACATTTCTATCATATATTGCAAGTAGTTGAGTTTCCAGATATAAAGGAGGAAAACAACAGTTCACTATTAGCTCAAGCCTTACATACATCAGGCTACAACTCAAGTAGTGGAGTTCTGTAGTACCAATACAGTGACTGATTAATTTGTTTTGCTGGTGTCTTGGGAGGAGATTTGTACTGCAGTGTACAGTTTCCTCCACTAGAGGTCAGTGACTCTTATTTACTGTTCGATTTCCTTATTCCTCCTTATATAATCTTTATATACATAGCTATTTATTTTCATTGTCAAGCATAAAAAGTGCCCGACCCCTATGGGTTTATAAGGCAACAAATACAGTTGCAGTGTCAAACATTTTCCTTTCAAAACAAAAGTACAGTCCAGTTTACAGTTCATGTTTCTCATACTCATCCAGCCAAAAGAAGTCAGCATAAATAGGGGACTTTTATGCTGACTGAGGACATTTCAGCAAAAAGTACATCCCTTAAGTCCTCATAGGCAGGACAGCAAAACAAAAAAATGAACCTCATTTTCAGTTTCATCAAGCTCACACAACAAACAGAGTCTCTCCTTCTCTGGAGTCACATTTTTCTCTATACAAGAGAAACATTTTACTTCTAATCTCCTGGACATTACAATGTAATCTGTTATGTGACAAATCATTCAAATGAAATAAAGATTTCATCTAGTTAACCCAGGATGACCATGTGAAATGACCCTATTAAATATTCTTTTTAGTTCACTATTTGGATGTAATTGGATGTAGTCCAAATGATGAAGGTAAGCCAGCCAACCTGGATGACGTAGGTCACATTTTAACCTCCAGAACAGTCATTTAGGTGATCATGTCACAAAAATGCACACAATATTTAACATAACATTTAACTGCTTCAGTTGACTGAAGCACTAGCGGTCCTGTAGAATGAACAGTATTTTGTGTAGCTGTGGTGTAGTTTTTGTAGTACCTGTCTCCCCCCACAAACTGTCCGGTGTGTTGATCTCAGGTCTCTCCTCATCTTGCTCGTCTTCCTCTGGAAGATCCAGGAGGTATGACACCATCTACACACACACGCACGCACAACAAATGTTACAAACATATCATAAATACCATTGTGATTTAGTAACACACCATATTGTAAAGCTATGTGTGTGTGCATGTGTGTAGCTGACCTCTGTGTGGCCCATGCTGGCTGCTGCAATCACAGCCTGCTGCACCGCCTGGCACCGGCTCGCCCCCCTCTGGCCGCAGCAGGAGGTGCAGCTCCAGTCCGCGTGCTTCAGCAGGAAGCGCAGCACCTCAAGGTGGCCCCGCTGAGCCGCGTGCACCAACACACACCGACCCGAGCTGTCCACATGACCCACCTGAGTACACGGGGAGACAAGAGACTGAGATGCAGCACATGTACACACAGTACATCCAGTGCCATCCATTCTGCTGGTACATGTAAGAGATCTTTTGATTATCTGCAAACATATCACAATTTGACAAATTGTAATATTTTTCCAGATTGCTGGAAATATCTCCAGCTCAGGTACTGCGTCAATTTTATATGTCCTTATCAAAGATGCCAACACTGGAGGAAAAAAGTTGAGACAACCCAAAATTTCAAGGCAATTTACTGCAATAGATTTTTGAGTTTTGAGCCAAACTCAAGCTCTTACGTTTTGAAATAAAACCAAAAAAAGTTAATTTGCTTTTCTTATTCACATAAAATGAATGAATCTCAGTTTTTGGAACTCAAAAAAATTGTATTTCAAGCGATGAGCTGTGAGCCTTATTTGTTATTATTTTGGTGCCCAAAAACTAAATGGTTAAATGTTTTTGAAAATATTAAAATAATCATTATTCACTTTCACTTCAATGAGTTTACTCTATATTTTGAAATACAATTTTTGAGATTTTCTAAAACTCAAAGATTCAAGTTTATGTTACAAAGAAAAGCAAATTATCTCAACGAAAGATTAGTAGTTGGTAAAACTTATTTAAAACTTAAGACTCTGAGTTGTGCTCGAAACTACTGGAGTAAATTTTGAGTTTTCTCAACTTTTTTCATTTTTACAGTGAACCCACCTAAACTGGATGGTCTTAAACTGGAAAAGACATTAGGGGAAAACAACAATGCAATCCATACCAAAAGGCTCAAAAT
Source organism: Lutjanus argentimaculatus (assembly GCA_034769285.1). NCBI lineage: Eukaryota > Metazoa > Chordata > Actinopteri > Lutjaniformes > Lutjanidae > Lutjanus > Lutjanus argentimaculatus. The sequence goes on from JAWZSL010000052.1 coordinate 1,250,369, forward strand.
GAGATTTAATCATCTGTAATGGTGCAGTCATAAGGAGTCTGGAACAATGGTTACACAACTGTGACGAGGTTAAAGATTTTTGTGGAAAAAACATCTTTTGTAAATGAGCTGGTCAGTGTGTTCCTGTCTCAGAACCCAGCTCTGTGCATGTTGGGTATTATCCCTAAACATCTACAGATGTTTGGATACAATAAAGTGTGGTGCCAGCTGGCCATGCTAACAGGATGCAGAATTATTGAGAGACAATGGAAGTCAGTCCTGCCTTCACCACTCGGGTTGAACTCAAGTCCAAACATGGAAAGTTATGAAGCAGTTTGTATTTAGACTCTTAGGATGCCAAGAGCTGCTCTTGAAGACATGGAGCACATTCATTATAGGTGTTTAAGTGGATACTTCTTATTTTGATTGATGGTTTGCTGGTGAACCTGTTCATCTGTATTTCAACGCAAAGTATGATTTTGTTTGTATTAGTATTTATTTATGGAGACATACAGCAGGGTTTGGTGGGGGCAATGGGTGTACATTTGTTTAAAATGTTGTAGTAAATGGTTACATCTCAGTTGCATAAATATACATTTAATAAAAGAAAAAAAAGAAAAACTTAAAAACTTTTGGACATAGACAAATTCTGACATGAGAAAAGTGCTGGGGGTGGGGTTTCAGACGCTGTTTGTCGATCCAACAAGACCTTTATTTGAGGCATGCTGACTCTTTAAAAAGCTCAGATTTGTTCAACTTCTTAGGTAATTGTAGCATCTTTCAAATTCTTCTGATGACATACATCTTTGTTTGTAATGATAATAATAATAATAATAATGATAATAATAACTTTATTTATGTAGCACAATCCATGCATGAAATGCAACACAAAGTGCTGAACATAAAAGCAGAAAAAATAAAACATTTAAAGAGATATTCTACCCCAGAATGATAATCCACTCAGTATGCACTCACCCTATGCTGATGTGATGATGGGTGAAGATCTTCAGTTCACAAAACAATCCTGGAGTTTCAGCAGAAAACAAGGTTGCAGCCAAATCCAGTACAATGGCAGTGAATGGCGACCACGGATAAAATGTTAAAAAAAGAACACAAAACAAACACAAAATGTCTCCATCCTGCTCATGTTGTGTAATCCAAGTGTCCGCGAGCCGCGACATTAAAATTTAACCACAAAAGACGCCATTTACACCATGTTTTTAGCCGAAATGTCAACTGTAGCCTCCCAGGTAGCATGTAAACATGGCGTCGATGTATTATGAGACTTTGTATACCTCTTAATGGATGCATGTGTGAAAATATCGCGAGATCTTTTGTGCATCCGGCTCGAGTCTGAGAGGCTTCAGCTGACATTTCGGCTAATAACATGGTGTAAATGGCGTCTTTTGTGGTTAAATTTTAATGTTGCAGCTCACGGACACTTGGATTACACCACATGAGCAGGATGGAGACATTTTGTGTTTGTTTTGTGTTTTTTTTTTTTTATCCGTGGTCACCATTCACTGCCATTGTACTGGATTTGGCTGCTACCTGTTTTCTGCTGAAACTCCAGGATTGTTTTGTGAACTGAAGATCTTCACCCATCCTCACATCGGCATAGGGGTGAGTACATACTGAGTGGATTATCGTTCTGGGGTGGAATGTCGCTTTAAAACAATAGAAGCAAGGAAAAATAATAAAATAAAGTGAAAGATTAGTGTAGAAAAATAAGACAAACCTGACTGGAAGCCAACACAAAATCCTACAAATGATCAGTGGTTATGAGGAGGTACTAATGCCCCACTGCTGACTATGGCAACGTCATTCTTTATACAACCACAGGATGGCAGCAGAGTACACGTTTTCTAAATCCTGTGCATGATGACTTCAAATCTTGAGAGGCAGAAGATCTACCAACAGACAGGTAAGCCCCTTTCACGCACGCACTGCACTATCTAAACATTACCTGGAAGGGCTGTACGTGTGAACGCAAATGTTTGCATCAGTTGCCCTGGACTCAGCTCCGCAGTCCAACATCCAGATGAGCCACATGTCTGAATACAGCACATATGAATACAGTGTCTGCAGGGTTCACAGCAACCGAGCGGGCGTGGGCGACGCTGCACCGTGTGCAGCTGCTTCGCACTCTTGTCTGTCTGCCTGTTTGCTTTCCACTCTTTTGCTGATCGTTTCGTTTTCATAAAGACTATTTTAGTTTTAATGCCTCTCTTTGTTATCTATGATGTGAAAACACAGTCAGAGAAAGTAAAAGTGTGCATCCAGTTCTAAAAATCCCAGCACACCAGAAAGCGTCTCTCTGCCGGGCAGGCAGATAGGAGTGGCACCGTTTCTATCATTCTTTTCTGCTTCCATCACAGTTGGTTTTTGCGGTTTGTGGCCATTTTGAGACTTGGTTTGTTACATGCGCCAGTACAGTCATCATTACGGATAAGTGCTGCTCCTCCTGCCTGCTCAACAGGCACCACCCTCACCTGAACCATATGGAGTATTTAACATGTAAGAATCCATCTAACACTGACAGTCACTGACCAGGTTGCACCAACTAGTCTTACTAAGCCTGCTAAGACCAGTCTTTTCGGTCCCACCAACCAGACTTAAGCCCAGTCTTAACAATATTCTGCTGTATGGCTGATTTGTAGCTAATCATTTTGATTTGCAGCAGTGTTATGGAGGAGCAAAGATAAAGAAAAGGCAATTCCATCTCACACCGAAAGAAGAAAATTACTAGAGCTATACAGACAGAACAAGAAAACATGGAGAGCCAAGCAGTCCAACGTAAAAACAAATAAGAAGCAGTCGACTTGGAGAGAAATAAGAGACATAAGACATAAATAATGATTCAGATAAAACAGATGGATGGATGTTTGTGAGCACACTGTTTGAACTAGTGACCACAATATCCCCAGACTCCCTTAAAAAATCGTGCAAATTAGGGAGTTGCTGAGTGAAGAGAAACATGAACTTTGTGAAACGCTGTCTATGACAAATTCTTAATTATTTGGGCCTTCTTGCAAATTCTGCAAATGCTACTTTAATTCTTATGTTAGATGCTGTGACTGACTGACTATGATTAATTTCTCATCTGCGTTGCTTTCCACATGGTTCTGTTGAATAACTCATCTCTTTTGGCCTGTTTCCATACATGGAGCTGGCCTGGCTCGACTCGGTTTGACTCGGGGTTTGCATTTCCATTACAACAGGGCTACCCACTTGAAGGCGTGTCTTTTACCTGAAGACGACGTTCATACACGTCTCTGGGATAAACACGCAGTTTCCTTAAATTCCTCACAATAAAAGTCCCTGTTGTTTTGTTATTTAAACGCTTTTACTTCACACTCCAGAGTAGGTCCATCTCAGGTGCTGCTTGGTGCAGCTCGGCACAGTGAACGTGATGATGGAAATGCAATTTGGTGCAGTACAGTTTGGCTCGCTGCTGTCAAAGCGCTGGTGAAAAAGGCCTATTTGAGTGGTCGTGGCACAGAATAGAAGGCATCTGTGACTTTGGCTGTATATCTGTATTCATCAGGTTAGATTGTGACTTCACGTCTGCTCCTGACTTAGCTTAAGACCAAGTGTTAAGTCCTGTTGGTGCAACCTGAGAATCAGGTTAGGACCTGAATTTGTCTGATTTTGCCCTTTCAGTTCCTATATGTAGTTCATATATGAAAACGGCTATTGACAGCTACCTTTGCTTTGTGCTGACTCAGTATGGTGACGATGTCCAGGTGTCCAGCTGCAGCGGCAAATCCCAGTGCAGTCAAGCCATCATTTGACTGAGCGTCCACCTAGAAATACAACACAGCAAGCATCAGGTGTGGCTGCAGTAAACTGACACGATCTTCCAGTTGGAAATTGGGAAAACAAAAAAAAAAAGTTTGTTTTTAAATTACCTGAGCTCCGTGGTCGAGCAGCAGTGCCACTGCATCACTGTGGCCCAGGTGAGCGTGGACGCACAGCAGGGGAGCGTTGCTGAGGACATCACTCCGGTAATCTACATCGGCCCCACCCATAATCAGCAACCTGCTCACCTGGACAGGTAAGGAGCAGAGTTACAGTCCATCTGTATTACAGAGTGTGTGTTGATGTGCGTTTGCAGTATAGTTACCTTGATGTTTGGGGTGTAGAGGTTGCGCAGCGATGAGACAGCAGGGCTCAGGCTCTCCGTGCTGTAGGATAGCCACAGCCCCTGTAGAACTGAGGAGGAAACCCCAAGCTTCTTACTCAAACCCTGGAGATGAGAACAGAAGCCACAGAAACAAATATTTAGACATCCTGATGACAGATGAGCAGATATATATGAACTACAGCTAGACAATTAATCGCAATATGGCCAAATGCAAGAATGCAGAGGCCTGCAATTTTTTGATAAAGGAAAAATATGTGACAAAACATCATTATAATGAAGTACTGTAGTGCTACAGAGATTAAGAGATTAGACAGATTAAGCAAAAATGAAAATTATGATGTAAAAATTATTCCCACTGATTGTATAGCATATTGCACACACAATTTCAGTGAAAATAATATGACTTATGACTAATTAGTGGCACTGATATGATCTGTGGGCTCTAGCTAGCTAACATGACATAGAATTCAACTGAAAAATGGCAGCTAGCAGTGAAAATGCTAACCCCAACAACATGAAGTTAAAGTTTATGTAGCGAGAAATGAACCACGGCTACGTTCACACTGCCAGCCTTAGAGCTCAGTTCTGATTTATTGCTCAGATCTGATCTTTTCGTTTGACTGTTCAACCTGCCTTGTGACTGACTGCATTTAAACAGTTAATAAAGATTGTTTGTTCCAATATCGTTAAATATTAGAGCTATGTTTTTAGAGTGGAACAACTTATTAAAATTTTATCGAAATCGCAATATGGTCTTCTGCAATTTTCAAATCACAGGAGGTGCAGTATTTGATAAAACACAATTTTTGTTTGTAAAATGACTGTGGTGCTGCAGAGATGTGCTGACCAACACATCAGATTCAACAGATTTTTGAACAAAATATTGATCGGTCTTTCCCAAAGTCCAAGATGACGTCCTCAAACGTCTTATTTTGCCCACATCTCAAAGATATTCAGTTTACTGTCAGAGAGGAGTAAAGAAACCATTTAAGAAGCTGAAATCAGAGAATTTGGACCAAAAAAAAAAGATCCAAACTGATTAATCGATTATCAGAATAGTTGCCAAAGAATTCAATAGCTGACAACAAATCATTTCCAGTTCTACATCGCTCTAGATTGCCACAAAAATCAGACCTTTAATATGTTTTTCAATGAAAATAAGAATAATGATGTAAAAATGATCATTCCCTCCAATATTGACAATCATATCGCAATTAGACATTTTTTCAAAAATTCAGAAAATTCACCCTACATGTTATATTGCATTATCAATCACATGCTAATTACTTATTCACTGGTCACAATACAGTACCATTACCATTACTGATAAATACATTAATAAACACTCAAAATGTCCTCATATGTGTTACTATTGTGTTATAATGCATTATCAAACACTTCTTATTACATAATGCTTATAAATTCTAAATTGGAAAGATAAAATGAAGTGTTAATGATACAGTAATCATGATTACCAAAGCACTGATCACAGTGCCTGACAAATGTTTGCACCACTTATTAGACAGTCACAAACATGAAGTAACAGTGTGAGCTGTCGCACCACACAACAGCTGTTTGTTCCACATCAATCTGTGTAAAACACTATCCACCACCTTGTTCAAATCCAGGGCTCTGACCAGATTGTTAGATGCTAATTCTACACTCTCATCTGAATGGGAGGTTTCATTCCTTGTTGTCCACCTGTTATTTTTGTGATTTGCACAGTTTGTGGCACTGAAGCAGTTCCTTGTGTCGGCCCCCATCTATGCTGATCTACTTGCAGACTTTATGTGTGTGTGAGCTGACCTTGTAGATGTGAGCCTTCAGGATGTGATGTCCCAGCTCCAGCGTCTGCTGTCGGTTCAACTTTCCCTCCTGTCTGCAGAGCCAGAAGGCCAGGAGAGTGTGACCGCTCCTGGAGACAAGCAGAAACATCTCAGTGAAAACCTCTATCTTTCTTCAAGTCATTTCACCTCTCTCTGTCTCACTGCTCGTCAGTGTACCTGGGGTCGCAGAGGAACCTGTCGTCCTGACCCTCCTCTCTCCACATCAGCCACTCCCTGAAGGAGGCGTGGTTCAGCATCCTGCTGCCATCATTCCTCCGCACCAGGAAAGAGGAGAGCTGCTCCAGACGGTGCACAAACTCCGCCCAGTGGAGCATCCCCCGGTCAGAGTGCCCGCATTCACCACCTCAAACAGCTGGAGGAACAGAGTGTATTCTTCAATTTGAACATGTCAAAGACATGCTAACAAGACTAAGAGTCTACAGCCATGCTAACAGCTCTGTGAGGCTGCACAGCGGTGCTTTGAGCTAAATGCTTACGTCAGCATGCTAACACGCTTACAATGACATTTCTAGATGCTTATTGTGTGCAGATGTAATGTTTACCATGTTCGCCATCTTAGTGTAGCATGTTAGCTGATTACAACGAAACACAGCTGAGGCTGATGGGAATGTCATTAGTTTTGCAGGAATTTGAAGTGGATTTAAATTTTGACCTTGGACACAACAGCACTGAATGAAAAGTGAAGGGGTAACTGGTACCTGGACTCTATTTTCCCATGTTTTCAAATGGGGACAGCAGTTTTTGAAATTGAATTTGAAACTGACCTTTCGCCCACCTCCAAACCATGTCCAATCATAGGTTAGCAACCGTAACTAGAGCTGTAAAACTTTCCACTTCTCTCCATGTTGAAGGTGTGCAGGAAGCTCTGAGAGGAGTGATACATGGTGTTTCATGAGTCTGGACGGTGGCGTCTTTTTTGTCGTCTCTCAAAAACGTGAAACACAAGAGCACATGTGTAGCGAATGGATTAAACTCTGTCTTCATCTGCTCTAACATAATCTGCGAACGTTAGCATGTCTGGTTAACTAATGCTAGCTTACTAGCTGCGGTAACTTCACCTCCAGACAAACTTGTTAGATACCACTGCATCTGCATTTGTTCTGTGAGGGTTTGAGGAGGAGGATGTGGGCTGATGCAGAATCAAAGTGGGTCGACGATGATGCATCTCTCTCTGGCTCGCTGTCTCAGATCTAAGGTGGGTTAACTTAGCTCTTATCCTGGCTGTCTTCTGTGATTGTGGTCTGGCTGGGTGTCCAGGTCCACTGGATTAATCGAGTCCCTGTGCTTCCTTTTCCCACGTTAATGAGTGTATTTCTGTCATCTATCATGTAGACACCTGCTGTATTTCACCATCTGACCAATATTTGCTGAGATGTAGGCTAGCTTTAGCCTCAGTCTTTTAGCATTTATGTTCTATCATGTACGGAGCTGTCAGGTATCTTTATATTTACACTTTCACAGGGTTCTTGTTTTAAACTGTGTCAGATGGAAACATGAAAGTTTGATAGCTTACATCAGCCAGCTACACTTATGAAATCTGCTTGTGAGTTATTATTTTAGCCGACAAAATCCACCGTCGTCGGCTAGAAATGAGAAGCTGCTTTTGTTAATGTCTCTAAGGATTCAAAGACCCAATTTTGATTTTAAATCTGCCACCATTATCACCATAAACTGCATAAATGCAATGCAAGAATGGAAAGTTTGGCAGGCTTAGCAACAGTAACTAAGGAGGGCAGTGCTTTATTGAGCTAGAGCACAGCAGCCGTCAGCTGTGAAACAGGCTGCAATGTAATCTTTATGAGCAGTTGCAAAACATCAAAGTGCGTCCACTAAAAGTGCCTGTTTTGCCACTAAGAGGCTAGGACGCCTTGTCTAGACCACAAATGTTACGTCAGCATTGACTGCATGGACACCACACCAAAGCGTCCATCTTTACAAGTCCGTATTGTCCACACATTTCAAAGCATCAGCAGCACATGAGCCACCAAACTTTCTGTCCTCTGTGTAGTTTTCCTTAAGTAAGTAATGAGTGAAATAAAATATAATAAATAAATAGTAATAAGTGAATATTCCTCATCTATTTTCCATCAGCATGCTTCATAAGCACTGCAGTGTGGTGGATGAGAAAAAATCCCTACAGAAATAAACCTTTTTGTTAAAGAGTAAGCTCCTTTCTGTTGAACCAGAAACAGCTCTCACCAAACCAACCAGACTTCATTTACAGAAACAGTAATTTTATCATTGTAAAGCATACTTTATTCAAATTTGACAGAAACAGTGGTTCATCTTTCCACTGTTTGAACAATCACAACCACTGGTATTTTGGACAAAATAAACCCTTAATTCACATTTAAGTCTGTGAAATAAGGGTTAATTTGAACCAAACCACCAGATTTAGTGATTTTTGGAACAGTCAGAAGCTGAAACAAGATGGTTTTGGTGAGTTTTATTTAGTTTCGAGTTTAAATGAACTGTGTTTTATGATGATAAAATTACTGTTTCTGTAAATGGAGACTGGTTAGTTTGGTGAGAGCAGTTAAACAAACTGATCTCACTCTTTAACAAAAAAGTTGATCTCTGTAAGGATCCTTTCCATTATCTTGTCAGACACTTAATAAGAACAATCTGAGCCTTCCTGGCAACACAAAGACTTTGATGGTGCGTAAGTGTCCACAAGGATGACATAGCAACCTGTTTCATGGCCGACGCCTGCAACGGCCTCCCTCAATATTGGACCATTTCCAAAAATTGTTGTCCTCATTAGTCACTTCGACACATAAACATGGGGAAATATGGTCCAGGTAGAACCTTTTACAGTTGTTGCACTTCATTCTGAGGGTGACATGAACATTCAGACACAGTGAAGGTGTGTATAGTACCTGCTGGTCGGTCAGTGGGTGCAGTGACGCCACAGTAACGTTGAGCAGTGGCAGAACTCTCTGAAAAGACGACTGCGTGGGAAACCGCATGTTGAGCTGCAGCAGGTAGACCTCTGCCAGACTCACAGGAACCACCTACACACACACACACACACACACACACACACACACACACTAGTCCTTCTGTCTACTGTCTATCAAACTGAATATGTCTACCTAAGCAAACAAACGTTATTGCACAGTAATTTATTAAATTGTATTTAACTAATTAAATAACATAACTCAACTGCAAGCTCAATTGCTTTCAGCATTTAATCTTCAAATGACATTTCAATCACTGCCAGACTCTGTTTCCACTTTAACTGACGTTTCAAGTGATTTCATCATTGACAATAATATTCATTTCAACTGTTTTCATCTCAACACTTAATCAGACAAGTTATCTGATTTCATCTCTTAAGCCTTGATTCCACTGGACATGTCGCATCTGCAACGCAGTTCTGATCCAGTGTTTTGTCCACCTGATTATGTAAACTTGCTCAGATTTTGTTGATTTGGACATTTTTCCTTGATTTTTGTGCTTCTACCATGGGTAAGTTATGTTGTGAGGTAGCTGGAACCGCATGATCACATGATCAAGTTATCTGTTTGTGTCTGCACTAAAAGTGGTGTGCAGCCAATCAGCGTCCTAGGAGGACGTGTCCTAGAAGTGGCTTGTCTCAAACAAACAAAGGTGGCTCTTGAAGAGGTTAGCAAAGACGCTGTGATAGCATGAGCTACCTCAGAATTGGAGAGTATTTCTTCATTGAAAGAAGAGCAAAGTAAGTAACAAAAATAACTACAAAATAAGTAGTTATCTGTTACAACTGTCTAACTTTTCCTACAGTTGTTCTTTCATTTTGCCTCCACTTCACACCGTCCTTTCTTCCCTCCTTTCCCACCCCTTCCTCACCTTGAAGCTGGAGCTCTTTAGGACCAGGTATCCTCCTTCTATCAGGTCCAGGGTCAGTTTCAGGTAGAGGTACGAGCCCTTACTCAGGCTCTTTAGGTGGCTTATCAGCTTCGCCAGTGCCGTGTTGTCAAGGCGGCCGTTGCTCAGCGACACGTTGCTCTGGATCTCAGCACTGCTGTGGATACGCTGCATCAAGTAACCCTGGGGAAAAAAAACAACAAAAACGTATAGATGTACAGATAGACAGAGAGACAGACAGACAGACAATGAGGCAGACTGTGCATGTTACCTGCAGGTCCTGGTCTATGGCGTTGTTCTCTTCCATCCTGTCTAGAGAGATGCGGTGAAAAGGTAGAGAACCTGTGATGTCCTAATTGAGAAAAGGACAGAGAAAAAAGATTCAGATTAAGATCAGCTTGGTTTAGTCAGTCCCCAATAATGACTTTTGGTGTTCCTCAAGGAAGCATTCTTGGCCCAAATTTGTTTTCATTGTATCAGCTCCCACTTGGAAACATCACGCTGAGGTGTTGCTGGTGGAATCACAAGCATTGTGTAGAATGGCTGCGACCAGCCCCGGCTGATGTGGTGTGATGCAGCCGTGCCTGCTGGAATTTAGCTGATAGTTTTTTGCTCTTTTTGTCGTGTTTTAGTTTTGTAAAGTTTAAAAAAAGGACAACACCCTCTTAACTCTTGTAATACCAAGTATTGCTGTTACTACAGCTCTGTACTTCAGCATGTGGAGAAGAAACAAGGCTTAAGATGGGTCTTTTCCTAAACAATTTGAATTGTCTGACTGATTGACATGATTAATGACAATCACAACCACCTGATACCAAAGGCTAAAGTTTGATTGTGTTATGGCAGTAATAAATTGTTGGATTTTTGAAGGGAACTTGGTGATAATAAGTGCTAGAATCTTAATTATAAAACTGTAGATTTTATTAAAAATGCCACACTTTGGTAGCTTATATAAGCATCATTTACCAGAACATCCAACAGTTGTTTTTTGTTTCTGAAGTCTGTTTTTGCTTGTGTGTGTGTGTATATATACATACTTGCTGACTGGTCCTGACAGTGGTAATGACCTTCAACCAGGAAGGAAATTTCTGGACGTTTCGGGACAGGAAGGACGTTAGTGTGTCGCCGTAGTCCGGCCGGTGGAACTCTGCCTCGTTCAGTCCATCAATCAGTACAATAAGCCCCGCCCCCTCTACGTGCAACTTTCTCTCTGTAAAATCAACAATACAGAACAGAACAGATTGAGCATTGAGCCTGGCTCTACAGAACAGAAGCCATCAGAATCTGTACGTACCTTTGTAGAGAGCATCCAGTGGTTCTAGTATTCCTCTCTGGAGGGCGGAGCTTGGATCCTGGATGCAGGAGCGCAGACTAAGTGTGCTCTGGAGCTGCGGTGACCGATGCAGCAGCTCCCGATAGGCCAGCAGCTGAGGGGCGTCACTGAGCATCGCTGCCATGTTGTGGACGAACTCCGGAACCAGACAGGTGTGACAGTTATCAGCTTGACAGAAATGATATGAAACTACCTGCAAAGACAGACAGAAAGAAATATTTGCTCAATTTGTGGATTTTAGCAAAGACCTCAAGTTTGTTATTGTGGATTTCTTGACCAGAGGAATGTGGTGATGAAATGTGTCACGGCATTACTAATCAGTAGAAAACAGTTCTGTGTAACATCCGTATTAACCACCAGCAGGTTGCAGTGCAGTACACTGGCTTCAAGACAACTCACTCACAAAATATTTTCATAGATGAGGTTGAAAGGACCAGTTTATCATGTTGGAAAATTCAAGCATTTTCATGGTGTATTTTCTAGCTTTCCACCACCTTACAGCTGTGACAGGGTTCAACGTTCCTTTTTTTTTTGATTAATGTCAGAAATCTACTTGCCCAGAGTCAATTTTTACTTGCCCCTGTACAAACTGTTTTATTAATTAGCAGTCATCAGATGACAACAAAGACTTAATAAGTTAATTGTAATAGTTTAATCTATGGCTGCAGTGTCTTTAAAATGTCCCACTTCCTCAAAGGTGATGTCTTTAAATGTCTTGTTTTGTCAGTCTAAAACGTAAAGATATTCACTTTAATATGATAATACACGAAGAAAATTGGGAAGTTTTCATATTTGAGAGGCTGAAAACAGCATTTTCTGCCATTTCTGTATGAAAAATGACTTGAGCAAGTAATCATTTATCAAAATAGTTTAATATTTTAACTCTAAAACTCTTTTTTACCACTTGCCTGGTCGGGAAAATGAGTTGCCAGATTTACTTGCCTAACATGGCATTCTACTTGCCCTGGGAAGGCGGGTAAATTTACCGTGTGGTAAATTAAATATTTATGTACAAGTATACGGGCAAAATAATTAGGATCTATTTCATTTCTTATCACATTAAATTAGCCGTTATTGTGCTATATGTTTTGTGATGGAAAACACAACAAGGTCTGATGTTTAAAAGTGGATTTGTCGTCCTATATAACTTGGTTGAGCTGATATAAAATAATCGTGCAAACAATAACTTTAATCTCAATAAAATCCTTTCCATTTTTTTTTTTTCTTCAGGCCAATGCTTATTGAAACAGCCACCTCCCTGCATGTTGTCACCTGTTAGCATCCCATTTACTGTTCCAACAGAGGGCACACGTTCACTAAAACGCTGTCAGTTCACACTAAGTGTAGCCACTCATGTAGAGTTGCCTTCATTTTGTGCAAAAGGCAAAAGCTATTGGCTCTCTGACTTATTGTATTTCTTTATCTAAAAACTGAACTACTCAGCCAGAGAGCAATTTATTATGAGCGATGCAATCACAGTTTCAAGCAGTTTCAAGCACTTTGTCCAAAATGAAGTGCTTGAAACTGCTTAGGCTATAATTTGTTACTGTGCAACAAATGGAGACATTTATGTTCTGAACTGTACATGGTCCCTTTTAAATAAATGATAAATAAAATAATAAAAATAATAAGAATTATTATTATCATAATGTTTCCCTCTAAACTGTAGCACATCAAGTATTAAGTAGCATAAAATGAAAATGCTCAAGTACAAATACTTACAAACTGTACCTAACTAGAAGAGGTCACTCAGCAGAGTGCAGCCCTACCAGGCAACAGATGGTGAAGCACCTACTGCAATGCCACCACAAATGCCAGATGTAACCAGCCGAGATTTGCAAAGTTCCACCAAGATTAACATGACCCCCACATATGTTGTCTTTGGCTGAAACAAGATTTCAAACTGAAGCAGATGTTAATCACTAGAGAGGTTCTTCAGCATACAGTCATGACTGTGCACAAAAAAATTAGGCTGATCTGTCCTTTAGTCTTCGAGATTAGTTCCAGACAAGATGCAGGTCCGTTGATCACTCACACATTCACACGGAAGTGATTGCATGATCCCCTGAAGGGGATAATTAAGCACAGCACATAATTTAATGTACGTAGTTGCTTTACATAATTGCTCTCTAATAATCTATTGTATGATACAGTAAATCTACACTAACTGAGGTGGGGATCTTACCTGTCCTGCAAGCCTCCTTAGTGCCTCCTCCTGTCTCCTCCTCATTTCTGGCGTTCCTGGACAGCTTCCTCCTCCTCCCCCTCCTCCTTCATCTCCTCCTCCTCTTCCAAGGGAATCATGGGAGACAGAAACAGCCTCAACATCTGGAGCGAGGAGAGAAGAATATGAGATTTTTTTCTAAATCTCAGTAAAGTTGTTAATAGACAAACCATTGCTCTCTTTCTTTGGTTTTTCCACTGCATGATTTATTGGGTTTTTCTGGTGGCTGCATGTGACTCGGCTGTGAGTCTGTTTGCTGATTTTATTGGATTGTGCGTGATGACTCAGCCGTCTCTTACAGAATGAGTAAGGTTGTCTTCGTGGCTGGAATAACTCACTAGGGGTCCTTTGGCAGGCATGTGATATGGGCTCCTGCCAACGATTTACTATGTCCCCTTCAAGCGCCTACCAAGAACAGGATGTATTGCAGAAAATTAAGCCAACAATGAAACATTTCCAAAATGACATCAGGCCTTTTTTTCTGTCTGGAACTGTTTTTATTTTTGTCCTGGACCTAATTTTACATGCATGAGCACAAATTCTTATAATGAAATCTGATTTGTATTTGATTCCCACCTTTCTTTGAAGGTTTAGAAAGTAAATTTAAACTGAGAGTAAAGAAAAGTTGCATAACTGAACTGAATGAGTAATGGAAATAGAACAGGAAAATGCAATCAGACTTTTATTGGGCCATATTCTACAATTTTACTTTAAGTAGAATGAGAGGAAGTCCAGACATAATACTGTCATACTGTAGACTAGTAAGTAACTGCAGAGAAAATAAAGTTCTTCTGAAGCGTGTATGAAAAGATATCAAGCTTCATAATTGGATCAAGATGTAAAAATAGCACCTGCAGAACATCAACCAAGCTTTATTCTGCACAGCCCAGCAAGAATGAGAAAGACTGGAGAAAAGTTCTTTAGGCATGAAACTCACTAAATATCTGAATATTGATCATAGAACTAGAATCTACACCTTATCTTGGTGTATCTACACCACCATGGTGAAGTGGTATCATAGAAGGTTGTTTCGGTTGCTCGCAGGTCCTGTTTTCACTGTACAGACAAAGACCACCAGGAAAAAAAACTGAATCTGATGCTTATTTGACTGATCTGAAGTTATGAGGAGCACATTTTTTATGATTTCTAAACTAATTTGAATCTAGAACACACTTAAGGGTTTCAACCAAGAACCGTTTTTATATTCTAAAAATATTATCAAGAACACACTCAGAGTGTTCTAAAGGGAACATTTTTATATTCCAAGGGTTTTACCTAAAACTCACTTAAAGGCTGCTACCGAGAACCCTTTTATAATTATTATGGTACAAAGAACACTTTACGAACACTTGACGAAAAGAGTTCAGCAATACTTGAAGGATTCTTTCTTCCAAAAAGGGTTCTTAATGGAACCTTGCCAGATAGCTGAACAGCGATACGGTTGTCTTATGTTACGTGTTTGAAATGGTGAAGGCCTCGGACTTTGAGTGGTTGTTTTAACACAAAAAGGGGAGGGGGCAAAGCACCTGGATGGGCTGCTCTCATCCATATTCCACTTCTGCCATATTCTGCCAATAAATCCTCGTAAATCTTACACACTGGACCTCTTAAAAGATGAATGTTTGTGTTAAGGTTAACCACAGATTGACTATGAAATTATGTGAAGAGATGAGAGACATCTGAGTTGTACTGTGACATAAGAAAAGAAAATGTGTTTGAAAAATATAATTAAAAGCATTCAGAATGTGTTGCTTTGTATTGAAAAACTGAGATTAAACCTATTTAACCAATGACCGGTTGAAATGAAAGCTGTATTTGGTAAAGTAAGTTAATATTGTAATGTTGTATGTTTTATATTATGGTCATTTACATCTCTCTTGTAAATTTCTGTATCCACCAGGAGTAAATACTGTATTTTGTAAAAGGTATTTTAAAAAGATGATAGACTATATATAAGGAGACTGAAAACAACTTCAGTAAAAACAAGAAAGTCATTTGGTGAACAAAGCATGGTGTAGAAAAGACACTACAATCTCAGCTTACGTTTGGGCATGGTCTGAATGCCACCAGCGGTTGGCCACATACGGTTTCCATGACAACTGAGTGCCACCAGACGAGCTATGATGGCTGTTTTTCCAAAGCCCATGTTGCCGATGATTACCACGCCCCGACTGGTAGCTGGGTCGCCACTGCGAAGACAAGCGTCCACCTCCTGGAAGAGCCACTCCCTGCCGGTGAACAGCCAATCGGATGAGAGGCCGGGAACCTCAAAGTGGAGGGGCTTCAGGTTGAGAGAGGGCGTGAATCGAACTGCAGGAGAGGAGTGGAAGAGAGGAGTGTTGTTATATTAAAATAGTTATCTTTATGTGTGTTTGAAAGAACATGCAAGTGTTGTGTACGTTTACCTCTGTGGTCCTGTTGACTACGGCTCCCAGAATTCTGCCTGGGCATTCTGAGGGACGTCCTAGAAGGAATGTGTCTCTGCTGCTCATCCAGATAGGCTAGATCTTCAAGGTGGGCAGAACTAGTGGCTAGAGAGAGACAAGGATGGAAGAAAGTTCATTTTCTGCATAGACAGTAGTATGTAGTAGCAAGAAACTCTCCGGTTGACTCATCAGTCTAAAAGATGAAAAACTGTGAGAGAAAATATCAAAAGTTAGATTCTGGGTAAAATTTGTATGACTTGACCCTTCCGAAGTCCCGCCCCTTTCTGCATTGTGCTTCAATAGCAGTTGAGCAAACTTGTCACATCTTAAGTTAGTTAATGTCAGAGCAATGCTAGATAATTAGCTAAAGTTAGCAAAACTCGAGTAAACTAGCGGGCTAATCACTGTGGTAAATTAGTGAGCTAGGTAGCTAGTGTTTTGCTAACATTAGCTAATTTAAGATGGGAATATATTTCACTTTCACAGGTCCTCCAGCAAAGTCTTTTAAAGTGATAGTTCACACAAAAATTAAACGTCATCTATTAAAGTCTTTTAAAGTGATAGTTCACACAAAAATGAAACTTCATCTATTATAAACTCACCCTCATGCTGATTGAAGGTTGTGTTTAGTTTTTTAGTTGACAAATCTCTTTGCAGAATCTGTGAATGGTGACCAGTTTTCAGTCCCAACATGCCAAGTTGACTTTGAAGAAGTCATTTACACCATATTTTTAGCCTTAATCTTCACTGCAGATCCTTAGCTTGGAGCCACGTTCATGTGCGCGTGCACCCTGACTGAGCTGGGTGTGTGTGGTGTGATCGTGTGTGTGCGGAAGTGAACAGTGCATCGAGGCTTTAGGAGACTTGTTGACCTTTCACCTCAATTATTTGGGAGATTATGCAAAACTTTTTCCTGTGAAAGTCCAGCAGTGTTTTGAGGTATAAAAAAACTTGGCATGAGGCTAAGTAGATAATGACTGAATTGTCATTTTTGAGTGAACTACCTCTTTAAACATCTTCAAACTTCAGCTTTCATTACAACACAGACCAGCCTAGCATATAACATAATTTGCACGAAAAAACAGAAGAATGAAAAAGTTGACTGAAATACCAAGTTTGCTCAATTGCCATTGGAGCGCAGAGTAAAAAAGGCGGGACTTAGGAAAGGTCAACTGCAACCAAGTGTAGTGAATTTGCTTTCTTGTTCCCAGAAGTCAGTCGGGGGTAGCAGGCAATATGTAGGGGGATGATGGGGTGTGACATCTCCATTGTTAGCAAAATGAGCAAAATGCATCCCTGCCAACCCCACGCTGTCCATCCCCTGTGAAGATAGACAACAACACTGCTGTCTAGTGGCCAGGGGTTTAAATACAACACAACATGATCCACCGTCACAGATCTTTGCATATATCACAATATCATGATAACGTGTCTTGAGAATCAATGCACTATCACAAAACATAACATTGCGATACTCAAGTGGTGTATACTTGAGATGACAAGCTAAATTCCAGATAAATTATGAAAAAGAGAGCTTTGACATCTCGAAACAATTAAATAATTTACCCACAGGCTGGTTGCCTGGCAGCATCACAGCAAATTTTCCTAAATGCTGCTTTACAATGTATGAATTCAATGTTGTTTTGTTGCTTGTTGATCCTCTAAAGCTAAACTATCACATCACAAACAAACCTCAGGGTTTGAAACACAACACTGTGTGAAGACTTGTAATTGTCATGTAGATTTGTGCTTAAAAATATTTTCTTTTCTTATTCATCATTAGTAAGTGAAGAACAGGCAGGATTTTGTAGGATATTGTCCGAGGAGAGCAGTGTCTTGACTTCCCCTGCAGCTGCTGTAAAGCTGATTTGAAAGCAACAAAGCGCTGATAAATGTTGGAAACTATGAGACGCCTCGACACTCAACAAAAACGGACTGACACCTACCAAAAGTTTGATCCAATCAATCCAGTTACAATCTTCAAACACCGCAGAGAATATCACCGCTGGTGGTTGCTTGTATCCTGTGGGCATGTATGTGTGTGTGTGTGTGTGTTTTGAGAAACGTCATACATGTTCTTCCTTCCTTCCTCCCTCCCTCCTTCCTTCCTTTCCCAAAGAGCTCAAGGTTTTTAGTTTTTATCAGACACACAGAGAAGAAAAGAGGGAAGGGAAGATGACATGTCAATATGTTGCCCAGGCATTGTCTTTTGCCTCCTTGTCTTGTAAGAAAAATAAAGTTTTGTTTTTCTTCTAACTTTCTTCACATAGATCATAAGCCCTTAATATGACACCACTCATTGAGTTTGGTTGAGAAATGAACGTTATACTGATTTTTATCCAGAAAAAAATGCATCTACCCCATTTACAGGGTTCTGTTTCCTGGTCAATCTTGACCAAAGGAAAATGGCCCTCATTAGACGCGATTGACCAATATGTTTTTTTTGAAAGTATCTGCCCTTTTCCACTCAGTTTTTAAGGTCGACTTCCCAAATGGTTCTGTGTAACAAACCATCTGGTGTGTCAGGTCAACTAAATGCTACACGCTGGTACCTTAAATGGATAGTTCACCCAAAAATGAAAATTTAGTCACTATCTACTCACCCTCAAGGTCTGGTTCATTTTGTTAGTCCACAAAACACTGCTGGAGTTTCACAGGAAAACAGTGTTGCAGCATCTCCAACTGAAGTGAATGGTGACCAGTTTTCAAACAGAAAAAAAAGAACATAAAATGTCTCCATATGGCTTGTCTGGCGTAATCCAAGTCTCCTTATGCCATTCAGTTGTACGCGCACACGCACTCAGTTCAGATAGTGTGTGCACATGTGAACGTGGCTCCAAGCTAAGGATCTACAGTGAAGATTCAGGCCATCTCCTCTGTTGCTCATGGTAGAAATCATGTCTTTCAAGCTTTAGGAGACTTGAATTACACCAGATGAGCAGTATGGAGGCATTTTATGTTTTTGGTTGTTGTTTTTTTTATTTTTATGTTTGAAAACTGGTCACCATTCACTTTCATTGGGAAGATTTGAGAGATTCTGCAACACTGTTTTCATGTGAAACTCCAGCAGTGTTTTGTCAACTAAAAAAACCTAAACCTGATCTTCAATCAGCATGAGGGCGAGTAGATAATGACTATGAACTATCCCTTTAATTTGAAGTCTGTATTGATGAATTAATATTCATATTTTATTAAAAAACTCTTTTTATGATTCCTTTTTTTGACCATTCAAATATCAAATAATTAATTACTGTGTAATAAGACTGTTAATTATAATAATAATTAAAAATATTCATGCACATTTATATTGTACGATTAGTTATTTATGAATAAAATGCTTCATCACTCTTTCTGTGACACTAGTGGTTCTTCACAGATCTGCAGTGGTGGAAAGAGTGTAAACGTGAACTCCGCCGAGGCAGTTATTGTTGGTAATGAAGGTAAAATGAGGCTGTCTGTGTGGTAAACTGTTTTAAACCCAGGGTGGACACATCACAGTCATGGAAGCAAGCCTTTGTTTGCTCACTATCACTAGTGAACTCACTATAGTTGAGAACGAGTGATGTATTTCCTTCCTAACAGGAAGGAGTGTGTGGGAGCACAGTGGAGGACTGGAAACCACACACACACTCACACCCACACACGTCACCCATCTGCCATCTTACCAGCGACTGAATTAGGGCGTGGCATGAGGTAGAGAGGGATGGAGTGGGTGGAGCCTGATGAATGGGCGAAACCCTGCCCTTGGTCTGGGTGGAGTTTGTTGAGGCTGTAAGTGGAGGCGGCCATGTTGTCCTCCACCCTGTAGCGGAAGCCGTCATTCGCTCTTCCTGCTGCTACCATGCAGGAGGAGGAGCTGGAGGCCACCACCGGCCGGCCGGCCTGCTGCCAGAGGTTTGGGCTGCTGCCATGGTAACCATCGCCTGGGGTACTTGGCGCCGTTGTCCCGCTCCGCTGCCGACTCAGCAGAATAGCTGGTCAACGTGGCTGAAGGAGGGACGACAGAGAGAGTGAATGATTTAGCATTGGAAGGGTTCCTCTTTGAAGAAGCTGTATCTACAGAATGTCACCTATGATGCCGCTGTCCCTGCTCTCCAGTGTCGAGGTGGGGGAGGCGACCGAGGCGTGGTTGGAGGAGGCGTGCTTGTTGTTGTTGTTGCCCTCGCCTCCAGCAGGGGGCTGCAGTGTGGAGCAGGGGGAGGTGCTGCTGCTGGCAAGACTGGAGGAAGGAGAGATCCTCTGTGGGGAACAGAAGAGATTGCAGCCTCACTTTCATGCTGTATGCATGAATTTATGTATCCAAGGCAAATTTACTTTATTCTTCTTACTAGTTTTATCTGTCATATATTAAACAATGTTTGGTTTATTCATGTGTTCTTGTTTGTAATTGTGTAATTCAGTTACCACTGTTTCAGTAAGTCTTATATTTCAGCTGGTATTCAAACAACTTCACATCACAGAATTTTAACTGACAGGGATATACAAATACTTTGGATTTGTATAACTGGGCTAAAATGTTGTTAATTTCCTCCGAATAAGGGATTATGTGTTCATTTCCATCACAACCGAAAAAAAATCACGTCACAACTGAAACATCATCATATGTTTTGTTTGTGCTGGTTTTGGTGGCGACAATTTAAGATAAGTTTGAGCTGATCTCAAAGATGCTAATCGGTACATGGTTAGCTAGCAGTTGTCACATATAAAAACTATGTTTTTCCTGCAATAAAATAAAAAGTTTGCGTAATTGTAGAAAACAGGTCTTCAGTAGTGACATTTCTTAAAGTTACACCCTGATTTTCATAGTTTTGAGCACATTTACTTAAAAATGAGCACCTATCGATTCACCATGCAGCCATGAGACAGAGGGAGGGCTCAGACATATTTCCTGAAAATTACAATATGGTTGAATTCACTTCTGTTTGCTACAGGACACTCAGCCTTTTCTGTTACAATAAAATGTTAAAAAGTTTGGCAGCACTTAACACAACCCACTGCAGATGTGTGTAAGTCGATTACCTGTCCATCATCCTGGGCGTGGTACGGGGACCCCTGCTCTCCGCCGATTATCTTTTCCCCGAGCAGGAAACCCAGCCTGGTCATCAGAGCGTCAGCCGCCTCATCTACTGAGGGAGGAGGTCCTAACTCCTCATCCTCACCTGGAGAAGGAGAAGAAATGTTTTTTTATTTGTCTAAACAAATGAAACTATACAAAAAAAACCTCAAAATCTCTCAGCAAGAGGAATTTGGGACAGCACTTTTAAAACTGAGCTCTTACCAAATCAGATTTTTGCACTTAAAACTTATTTTTTGCAATAGCTGATTTTTTTGACCACCGATAAAGCAAACTTGTTAGCAGCAAACAGTTGCTTATTACACATCTTAGCAGACATGAAGCAGTATCATACACTTTGAGTTGTGTTTAACATTCATGCTCCATTTTTAACTCATGTTTATCTACAATAACGTCCTAGAAAAATATCTGACTCTTTAGCGGCTAATCGTTCATACAGCTGGGACGATGCACTTATCTCCCGATCCGATATTATCATGATACTTGGTCGGCAATTCGATGTACTGCAATTCTATAAATATTGTGATTCAATCTTACAATTTATAGCAATTTGTTTGTTTTTGTTTTTTTGTTTTCTAGAAGGACCGAAATGTGTGAAAAATAAAGATTGAAGTGACATTTTCCTACACACCTGCAACTGAAATAGCTGGATGTGCCAATATCTCCTTTGAACATTTTTATATTGTGTTATTATAAATATATTATTATACAGGACCGTCCGAAAGAAACAATTTATTTTATGTTCTGAATATTTTACGATTAGATGTTTTTGTACAGAGACTTTTATTTTAAAAATTTATTTCTGAAGTATGCGGTGATTCCTTCCTTTTTTTTTATTAAAAGGAAGGGAAAAGCCGACTAGAAGTCACTGATGATGTGCTGTCAGGCTCATTTAGCACAATAACTGGATTCTTTCTCTGTATTTCATGAACTGTGTAGTTGATGTTAAGTGTGTTTACTGGACCGCTGTCATGTCTCAAAATGCCACGTCAGCAAAACCTTTTTGGCTTATCTAAATTTATGAGTTCGTTCATCCATCCATCCACCACAAATAAAACAAACAGCCCCTTTGATATCAGCTTTGTCATGCTGTCCAGCAAAGCCTTGCTGTCGAGACACAGCATGGTAAGACACAAATGGAGCCGCATAAGTTGAAACAGACTGACCACTGGATCAACCCAGGAAGCAGAGAGTCATCCAACATTTACTGTTCTCTTGATGATGACCACCTCTGTTCTCCCCTCCATCCTCAGGGAGGTACAAGCCCTGCCCATCTCCTCTGTTGCCCTGGAGCCCTGCCTCCTGAAGACTGGGTTTGTCCAATCAGGATAAACAATGGGGATAAAGCCGCCCAATCAGAAGTGATTATGAAAATAGAGCAAGTCGTAAGAGAACTTAAAACAAAAGCATGAACTCCAATGCAAGCCCACTGGGAAGACTGTGCGTGGAACAGTAATTGATCTCCATATTAATATATTCACTATCATGACCTAAATGTGCCAAGACTAGACACAGACACACACACACACACGCACACACACACACACACACACACACACACAACACCACACACACACACACCACACACACACACACACACCACACACACACGCACACACACACATATACACACACAAGACTGTAAGCCACCGCATGAAAGCTCATACTCTGTCTCCTCTCTGACAGTCTATAATTACAGATATAAATTGCTGACTGTCGGACAAAATACCAGAGAAGCATCGCAGACACACACACACAACACCACACAACAACACACACACACACACACAACACACACACACAACACACTAAAAAAACCAACCAAAACACAAAGCACACTGGCTGGGAAGACTGTGCGTGTGTATGCACACACACACATACATCTGTGTGTGGTCAGTCAATGACAGGGTGTGTGAGTCGTTTTTAGAAGAAGAAAAATAAAATGGAAAGATCAGATACAGAGAGCGCAGACTTTTCCATTTCTGTCTCGTTAACCGCTGGAGCTTCTGATTCCTTCAGTCAGTCCCTCCCTTCCTCTCTTCCTTGCTTTCTCATCTCCATCCTCTCATCTTCTTCTTTCCCCCTATTTCCTTCCTTTTGTCCCTAAGATAAAAGCATGTGGGTTTCAAAAAAGCAAACAGATGTGATTGTGACTGAAAAAAAATCTGCCAAAAAAAAAAGAAAAGAAAATTTAAAAAAAAAAGAAGACACACACACACAAAAAAAACAAATCTCTAAATCAGCAGATGTTTGGGCCAGCTGTTTGCTGATTGTGTCTAGGTTGACTCACCTGCTAAAGGCCAGCTAGCATTTATGCATGGCTAACAAAAGCATAGTCGTGTCTCAATTCAAATACTTCCATTATTACACTGTCATGTAGTACATTTTGCATGCTATGTATTTACTTGTATGGTGCGCAAATTTCAACAGGGTACTTCAATCCCAAATCACAGCTCTTCTTCTTGTGGATGAACGAAAGTTTTACTGCCACCCACCAAAAACTCCACCAGCTTCTTCATTTATTTGTGTTTAATTTCACTTCATTCAACATGAACTGTCCTTTTCATTGTATTTGCTTTTGTTTGCCCTCTGTTAAGGAGGTTAAAAATGCACCATAAACTCAGTGGATGACCTGCCAGCCCTCCCTCCTCCTCCTTGATTCGCAGTACAAAATCTTTACAAACTTGACCAAATAAAAGTGTTGATGGCTGCTTCCTTGCTCACCTGCTTTGAAGCTAAAAGCTGGAACAAATGTTCAGACATGTACAGAGACAAAGATGCTCAGTTTGTCTCCTGTTTCTGGCACATTTTCATTCTGTTCATCATTCAGAAGTGTCAGAACCCAACAGTATAGGATGGAAATGCACTGACTGCAATTTACTTGGCTGACTCTGATTTCCAATTTCTTTTATAGGTCTGACCTGCTGAATCCGATTTTGGCAAATTCAGAGTTTCATTCTTTCTAAGAACTATAATTGACAGAATACACATAATAAACATGTTTGTAACTTTTCATTTATGTAACATTGAATTGTATGTTCATAACATGACTATTAAATAATAATAATAATAATAATAATAATAATAATAATAACAATAACAATAACAATAACAATAACAATAACAATAACAAAATAATAATAACAACAACAATAAAAAACAACAAAATAATAATAAACAAAAAAGTGCTCCAAGTCTTATTATATTTTTAAGATTATGTACCAGAGGGAGCACGATCTCACATGATTTATGGGGAACATGATTTCATGTGATCTCATGGGAAAACAGATGTAAACAAAACAATGTGGTTGACTGACTTGATGCAACATTTGCTGAAGTAATTCTTTACAGTGAGAAAATGGATTTGATTCTCCACCATTTCTCCACAGTTTCCTGTCTATCTTCAGATGTGTCTCTGTGTAATAAAGGTGAAAACAGCCCCCCAAAAAAGAGATTAAAAAAAACTGTCACTGTCTTGATTGGTTGATGGAACTGTCAGTCAAACTTGAGTCTTACTGTGTCTCAGTTTGCATACATCTGTTCTTACACTTCCTGTTCGGAGTGCATAAGTGTGTCACAGTGACATTTACGGAAAAACGAAGTGCACTGTGAGTACCCGGATGCTGTACTCAAAACGCCAAAACATTTGAGTGTGGAACACTGGAGACTTCTCACCCTCAACGGTCACCATCTTGTCTTTGTAGCAGAGGAGGCAGGGCACAAACTGTAGCAGGGAAGCAGCCGCGGTGACTACAGTGGCCGGGTGAACACCGAATTACTCAGGTATCAGCCATGCATGTATTTTTACCAATAAGTACCACCATACTGCTGTCAGATCGGAGCCACCAATACATTTATTTGGCTCAGTTTGTAAAGATTTGGTAACACAAATCAAATATTAATCAACATATTGGTGCCTTTTCAGCCGTAGGAGGAAGTAGGGCCGGCCTGTCAATAAAGATTATGGCAAAGTTTTAACCTCCTGAGAAACAAAGGGCAAACAAAAGCAAATAAATTAATAATATTCATGTTTAATAAAAAAAAATTGAACATAAATGAATAAACAAGCCAGTAAAT
The DNA here is from genome assembly GCA_034769285.1 of Lutjanus argentimaculatus. Taxonomy (NCBI): domain Eukaryota; kingdom Metazoa; phylum Chordata; class Actinopteri; order Lutjaniformes; family Lutjanidae; genus Lutjanus; species Lutjanus argentimaculatus. The sequence continues at coordinate 1,275,325 of JAWZSL010000052.1, forward strand.
ATTTTGGAGAGTGACAGTAAAGCTGCGCCTGGCTTCAGTTCGCCCATGAAGAAGAAGAAGAAGAAGCTGGGATCAGCATTTTCGGTAAGAGCACAATGGCCGTCCTCAAGACTACCCTGTCGAAATTCAGGAAAAAGAACCTCCCCATGGCTTTAGACCTTTTTCATGGCAGCCATGGACTTTCATTAGCATCCCAGGTGACACCTGTGTTTACCCCACTACTTCATGTCAAAATGGCTGCTAGTGAGAAAGGTCTCTTGGAGATGTATGTGATATTTCAGACAAGGACAATGTCCCCTTTCGCTTGCTGAGCCTACATCTCATGTTCACGTTCACAGGTCGTCACTCAACCTTTAGTGTGGGTTGACTGTTATCAGTCAGTCAGCTGATGGATCAATACACATAGGCCCAGAAAAAAATAACAGTTGCTGTTGTAGTCAAGGTTGCCCACATGAATTAAGCAAGACAGGCCATTTTTTTCCATCCATGGATCTGGAAATATTGCTTCTGTTACCCTCAGCCTTCATCAAGCAACCTGACACTCTGAAATTCCTTTGTGGCCATGAGGGCCACACAAGTGATTCACTATCTACAACACAGTCAGATGTCTGACTAGAAGGACAGAATATAAGTACAGTTTACATGCTGAAAATGTCTAAGCCCTGTCTGTATTTACAACTACTCTTACACTGCAGTGTCATCCATACTTCCCAACAACCCCACAAATAGGGAGGATTTTGAAACTATAGTGGGGGGTTTGAGGATTCTTCCCCGAAAGATTTGAGCTTCATGGACTTTGTTTTTCTGCAGCCAGAAAACACAATAGAAATACAGTACAGTACACTATTTAGCCTGCCTAGCAGTCTAATTTCAAATTTGATTGCAATAACACAGAAAATGAACATTTAACATATGATTATAATAGGAGTAATTTTAATTCATTAGAATTTTATTTTCTTAGAAAAACGTTCACTTTCCTTGAAAACAGTATTAAAAAAGAGTGCAAAAATTTGTCATTAATTGGGAGAAATGCAGCAGAATTGTGACCCCAGGAAGAAATTTGGGAGACAGCAATGAAAGACGGGAGAATCAGGAGGGTTAATGGCTTAATCTGATTATCAGTCCTCATGGCTTTGATAAATCCTGTTTAGTCTGCATATTCTGGTAATAAACAAAGAGTAAGGGCCTGGTAACACCAGCATTTCAAACTGCAAACTCCACAATTTGAAATTAGTGGATTTGTAAATTTGTGCAATTTTTCACGTTAAACTTTGTTGAACTTTGACATGCTAATTCACACCACATGCAGCACATGTGCTCTTCCACAGAGATGTTTCTACAGTAGCCCGAGTGGACAAACCAAACACTGGCTCTAGACAATTCTCCTTTAGACTGGAGTCAATGGTACAAATAGTTCTACTGAATAAAGTGCACAAACTTATTTTATCATTTGTGACTCAGCTAAGTATTTTGCTAACTAGCCATCAGAAAGTTCACTGGCTCATAGAGCTTTTCCCCCTTCAGTAACTCTTTGCCAGGACCAGGGAAAGTTAACAGCCTAGTAAAGAGAACACATAAAAAAGAGGATTTGTGAATGACTTGTGCTACCCCTCTAAGTAGCATGTTAGCTGTTAGCTCACCAGCTACAGTATACTTCCTAGCCCTGCAAGTAGCCCCTGCCTCATCAAGCATGGATGAATCAGGAATCCAAATCAATTCTAGTCTAGTCTAACAGAGGCAGGCTGCCTCACCTGAAACAGAGGCCACTCTGCTGAGCAGAGGAACAAACTAAGTTGAACCCACACACTGTTTAATTGATGCCAGTGGCTTCTCCTTTTGTAATCAGAGACGATACCTCTCGAACAGACTATAAAACAAGAGAACAAGAGATCAGTCTGCAGCCTTTTTCCAGTCGATTCCTCTAACAGATGTGACCAGATTCAACAACAGTGCATGTGCATACAGCTACTCACATCACAGTTTAGGTGACAAGTGTCAAGATAATTCTTATCACTGAAAACTTTTTCCTTTACTTAACATTCGAAAAGCCATGAAACAGCCTGAGTTTTCCTGAAAGAGTCTGTATTTTCATTTAAAATGTTTTTTATATGAATTACACAAAAGTAGGGGTGCAGCGGATCACAGTTGTCCTGTGTTCGATACGGATCCCCCCCACTGTTCAACATGTATGTGATCCGTGGACTATATGTAACCATCATAGTGCGAAACACAGTTTACTGACGCTGTTACTTTTACATAAGTAATAATACTCGAAATCTCGGTGCAGAGTTGCAGTGAAATGCAGGACAGATGCGCGCTGTATTTCACTCTGCAGCGCAGAGTATTATTTTTGTACTCCACTAAATGGATTTACCTGGGAAAACCCTAGAATTTGCAATATTGTATCAATTTTGCCATTGACAGGGTGGTGGTTTCTCCTTGACTGTAAAGGCTCAATTCAGTTTGCTTTTCACAAAGAGTACTGCTCAGCCTGTAAAAACATCTTTATAATGTCGTCTGTGGTTCCGGAGGGACCAAAAACCAAACCAAACCAAACCAAAGTTTGAAAAATGACCCTGATGATGTCATCAGGGTTGTTCTGACTCTAGTCCACCCATTCTCAATGAAAAATTATATGAAGCAATGATGGCTGTGAAAGTAAGCCCAAAACACTGATGCATAGAATTTTTGACCCAGATAAAACTTTCTGCCCGGTGAAACAAGAACATTGGGACAGAGAGAGAGTCCTTTACTCTCACCTTCATCCTCACTTCTTCCTCTTCCTCCCATGGGATGATCCACCCAATCCCGACACAGCTCAGAGCTCTCTTCATGGGACAGACAGCAGCAGACGTAAAACAACAAGCGCCGTAGGAGGGAGGAGGCGTGGCTGACGACCTCCACCGCCATGACATCTCCGCCGCAAACGCAGCCGTCTGCGGGTCTCCATGGGCGACGGACGGACGACCGCTCGTGACGACACCACTTGGATCTGGAGCGGGCGCACGCTTTCAAAATAGCCGCCGTGCAGTCCATAGCTAGCCGGAAGTGGGGCTCTGATTGGTTTAGAGTGGTTCCATGTAGAGGGTGGAGTCAAGAAATCAAAGGGCTGCTATTGCCCCAGAAAACAAGAGTTACTGTGATGAATGAGAGCAGAGGAGAGGTTTGTTGAATTGCTGTTGTCCTGTTTGTCGTCTCCATTAAATTTTGTTGCTGAAAATTTTAATGCACATCATGACATCACTATCCCGTCCTCTTCTTTTTGGTCCTGAGCTCCTCCTTCTCCAAAGTACACAAAGGAGAGAGGGAGAAAAAGATGAAGGAATGAAGAGATAAGAGGAGCGGGAGACGCTCCAGGGAAAGAAAAAACACTAGAGGTACTGCAGCCTCTGAAACAGAATGACTGCAGTCAATAAGCAGGACAGTCAAACATGCAAATATTTGGTTTCCCTCCTATATGTTCAAGAAAGGTATGAATCCACAGAATTATGCAGGCAGAGACTCACAGCAGATCTGGACGGTCTAATCCACTGGTTATTGTCCTTTTTAGCCAAAAAAATGCAGTCCTTTTCATTCACAGGTAAAGCCTCCGCAAAACCAAGCAAAGAGAGAAAAAACAACCAAAGTACAAAAGTAAAAAGAGTAAAGTTCTTCCCAGATGTTAGCCTCTTTTGGTTAGAAAAACAACAAGTAAAGTTTCCAAGTGTTAGAAGAGTTTTTTCTTTCAACAGCGGAGCCTCCATATCTGGTCTGAAAGACGACCTCCCTCGTCTGACTGCACCGCAAATCAAAAGCTCCCCTCCTCCAACCCAAAAACACACACACACACATACAGGAGAGAAAGGGAAGGACTGCAGGAGGAGCTGAGCGGAGAGAGTAATCTGTTACATGTCGAGAAGCGCAAGCAAAGTTTAGAAAGACGGTTTCTTTCTTCTCGCAGCAGAAAAACACAGCCAGACAGAGAAAGACTGAGGGAAGGCTTGGATGATGGTCGGCGGAGCGGAGAAATGCTGCAATTAAAGTGAAACTCCTGGTCCAAGAACAGAAGAGCGTCTGACCGCAAATCACAGTGAAGATGGAAGACTGCAATCCACTTTAGTCCAGAAAATGTGAAAAATGTCGAAAGAGGAGCACTAAATAAAGAGTTAGATTGAATTAAACATCAGTTAAATGCTGTTTAAGATGCTGCTGATGTTTGCTGCTATTTTCGATCGACAGAAAAACCTTTTCAATGTCCAGAGAAAAGGGAGTAACTGTAACTGCTAAATGTGTAAATGAGCAACCGTTTTTGCTAACAAATACTCAGAGAAAAGGGAGAAATATATCCTTTGGTCCATAAAAAAGATAAGAAGTGAGAAAAGTAGCAGACAGGTACATTAAGCAATTTAGCGATTTAGCTTAAGAGCCAAAATTTCTCTCAAGAGTTGGTGGAGACCAAAAACAAAGCAAAAAGAGAATGAATCAGTGAGGTCACTGAGTCAACTGCTTACATTCACCAGTTGGCCAAAAACACGACTCCAAATGAATGCTAATATTGCTCTGTAACTGCTGGATGTGTAAATAAGCAACAGTTTGCTGACAAATTTGCCAGTGCTCAGAGAAAAGGGAGAACTACATCCTAAAGACAGGCAGACAATGTTCTGTCTTCATTTTATCTGTCTGTCTTTTAGGGTGATGATTTTACCCCAAAAGTCTTTGACATGGAATCTTCTTAATAAAATGTGATACCAAAATGTGTTCATGTGTTTTGATTATTTACAGTGCATCACTTACAGGAATTGTATCTCTGTTTTGGTAGGTGTCTGTCTGTCCTACTGTTACTAATATTGATTATTTTCATTTACATGTGAACACATTTAAAGTGGATATAATCCATACTTTTGGAATGATGATGTATCAGATGATAATGTGAAAGGGGTTGCTTGTAGTGACCAACCAACAGGGAGTTATCACTTGACTCCCCTTGGCTTTACAGAGCTTAATAGTGAGTTTCAATTCATTGTTTAGCTGTCAGGCCCACTTACTGTTTTGGTTCACTCTCACTGCTCTCATAGTGTCATTTTCAGACGCAACGCTCTAATAACCCATTGGACACAATTCTCTACTAACCTTAAGCCTAAGCCTAACCAAGTAGTGTTGCTGCCTAAATCCCACCAAATAGTTAGCTTTAGGCAACCTAAACCTAAGTTATTTTGTTTCCCAAACCTAACTTAAAATAATTTTGTTGCCTAAACATAACCAACTAGTTTCTGTACCTTTACTTTAAAAGTCTACCCAGACATTACATATTTATTATTGCTAACTAAACAGCAGAGCTCTGCATGTGCAAAACTGATGCCAGAGGTACCCCCTACAGCGTCATAGCTGTATTTGACAAGCTTGGAGCGAGAATGTGTTAGCACAGCACCAAACAGATGGGCACATTTAGCGACGAGCTGGCAGCCATAGTGGATAACTTAGAAGCTTCTGAACTGCTATTTCTCTCAAGAGTTGGTGGAGACCAAAAACAGAGCTAAAAGAGAATAAATCAATGAGGTTCCAGAGTCAGTGAAATTACATTCACCAGGTGGCCAAAAACATGAATGCTAATGTTGCTCTGTGAGTGCTAAATGTGTACATAAGCAATAGTTTTGCCATATCAGCTTAATAGGTGATCATATGTCAATGTTCATAACTTCCTTCTGCAACTGAAAAATCAGTTCAGGGGTTTAGCTGGTGTTATTCTTCATCATGACTGGATTTAGTCACTGCTTCATTTAGTTAGGTGGAATAAAAATCGGGTTAGGGTTGGACTGACCGGCTATAGTGGTGTAAGCTGATATGTTCTCCATTCTGCGCTGACATGAAAACTTCTTTAAAAGAACAAAACTGCTCTGCAGGCATCACGTCACTTTCTAAGAGACTCCTTCCTGGTTTGAGATGCATAACCGTGGTGACCCGTGCTAACAATGAAACAATTTAGTATTAAGTATTACACCTAGCAATGTTGTCACTTACTACAACATAACAACATAACTGCTGCATTGCATTGTGGGATATGTATGCCAGAGTAGTGTCCAGTGCTCGCATACCATCACATATCCCTTGAAATATTAGGCACCTTTCACACATCTTGTTTCATATTAAGGTGTTGGACGTCCTAAAAAATCTTACATACTACTTTTGTGTATTAAAACTAGCATGTTAGTATGGAATTTCAGACGTGGCGTTGCTTCATCTGTTAGCTGCCCCTCTATGACAAAGTGCAGTAAATATAAAAGCTGCTTTTACAATCAACCAAACCAGTGCAGTTACTGAGGCATATTGCAATATAAAGCAAGAATGCATTAACTACCAGTAAACCCAGTTTGGTTTTTAGCTCCGTTTTGTAGCTACTCCAATTTAAATAGCAGTTTTCAAGGAAATTATACATTTCTATGACAATGATTTGTCATATAGTAAAACAGATGTCAAAAAGTCAGATTCAAGTCTTAAACTAGAAGTATTATTGCTACCTCGGTTTGCCTTCCAAGAGCTGGAATGGCAGTCAGGAGGAGGACAACAAGGGAGAAGAAAAAGGAGAAGAACATAAAGAGGTAAAGGAGTGAAAAGAAACAGAAAGAAATGAGAGCTTGTATGTGTATGTGGGCATGGTGTTCTGACTTTAAGAAGTTGCCTCGGTTCATTATGTTTCTGTTTTGACAGGGAGAAAGCAGCAGAGAGACTCCACATGGTAATGTTTAGGAGAAGTGTGTCAAATCAGCCCTGAGGAGGAGGAAGAGGAGAGGAGGAGAGGAGAGGAGAGGAGAGGAGAGGAAGGAAGGAGAGGAGACGAAGGTTGGGTTACATTTCTGTGTTTTCTCTCTCTCACTATGGCACAGAGGGACGATCAAATGTAGGGTCAAAGGTCGCCCCCCCACTTCTGCTGCCAGACACAGTTTAACAGGTCACAGCTGTGTGTGTCTGTGTGTGTATATGACAGAATGGGAGACAGAGAGAGATGAAGAAAGGAAGAAAAAGGAACTATTCTAGCAGCAGTTGTGGTTTCTCCTTTATTCTCTCTGTTCTTTCAACCAGTGGCTTCACTCCATGGAGGAGGAGGGGGAGGGATCCCTGTATGGCTTATGGCTTGACTAGCCCCTAACATGATGACACCACAATGGTGATTGTAATAGTGAAAAAATGTGTCACTGGGTGGAAATTTCACCATTTTTTGTCTTTAAATCAATCAGTCAATCAACAATGGAAGGAACAGCTGGACAAACTAATAAACCTAACAGTGCTAAATTGCATGTACATTCTAACATAATTGTACGTTTTGGTTGGTGTGCGTTTTTATAATAATAATAATACAAATATAATAATAATAAATCCACTGTGCAATAGGTGCGAGCTGTGTCCTCTGTGGCCCAAGCACTCAGGGGGACACTCAGGCTATTGTCTCGTACACCAGGCAGCTGGTCAGCCTGTATCTGATCTGATACAGGCCATAATTGCCCTGACAAGAGGGATCGAAGATGGGGTACAGGCAGTGGTGAAGTCTCTCAGTCCCAGCAGTCTCACAGAGGAGCAGCCGGGGACTGGTGGGAGAGGACAGGTGCGCACTGGAGGAGAGGCGGGCACTGTGGGAGAGAGGAGCGTGCTGTTGGCAGAGACGCGCAACCTGCCAAAAAAACCCCGGTTAAAAATAATGTTGGCGAAAAGAAGGAAACAGGAAGACATAATAAATGTCAGTGTTCATTTTCTAAGTTCAGTTTTGTTTGGCTGCAAATTGGATGCAATAAATTTATGTTTAATCATGGCTCTTTTCTGCATTAAGGATTACTGAATGAAAATAAAAATAAATGCATCCCTGAAACACCTCATGAGAAATGAATTTAAATCAGTGTCTCCTCCTCGCCACAATATCAGCAGCCATCTGTGCGCACCGCTGGGCCAATCAGCACCTTCCTGTCAAACATATTAAATACAGACGCAGCCAAGGTCACTGCAAATTATTTTCAGGCTTGGTAAATCGCAGTGCATCATTTTTAATACTTAAAAGTCAAACTTCATTTCTAGAATCTGCGCACTTACAGGTTGCAGCAAAGTCTGGTAGCTCTCAAAATCTTTGTTATTTTTTGTTATTTTTGTCGCTTTTTATCTGATTTTTTTACATCTACTGATGGATATTTCTGTGGAGAGAAGAGTTTATTCGAAAGAAGAGCTTTTTTCATTGAAATGGAGCAAATCTGGAGTAAAATTACCCTATTCCCAGCTGAGATAAGGAGGAGCTTTCGTGGTTGCCGTGCTGGTGCAAAGTTAAAGGCAAGGAAATGGAGATACAAGCCCGTTCTGCCATCAGTCATCATGGGGAATGTCAACTCTCTGCCCAACAAAAGTGAGGAGTTGGAGATATTGGCGAAGACTCAGAAATGTACCGTGAGTGCAGCCTGATGTGTTTTAACTGAGACCTGGTTGAATAATAACATCTCGGATTCCATTGTGGATATACCTGGCTTCACTCTCATACGGTCAGACAGAGATGCAAAGGCTAGTGGCAAGAAAAAAGGAGGAGGACTGGCCTTATTTGTGAACCAGAGATGGTGTAATCCTGCACATATTACTGTCAAGGAGAAGATATGCTGTCCAGATATTGAATTATTGGCAGTTGGAATGCGGCCATATTATGTACCAAGAGAATTTGGTCATATAATAACAATACTTGTGTACATCCCTCCCAAGGCAACGGCTGATGTTCCATGTGAAATTCTGCATGAATTTGTTGCTAGGATACAGACTAAACACCCTGAGCACTTATAATAATATCTGGAGACTTCAACCATGTTACCCTCTCCTCCCACCTGACTGGATTTACACAATTTGTTAACTGTGCTACAAGAGAAAACAAAACCCTTGATCTGCTGTATGCCAATGTCAAAGAAGCTTACAGAGATACTGCCTTACCACCACTGCCAGGTCAGATCACAACTTGGTTCTTCTGCAGACCTGTTTACAAACCCTGTGTGCAAAGGGAACCTACAACTACACTCACTGTAAGGAAATGGACACCTGAGGCTAGTGAGGCTCTAAAGGACTGCTTTGAACGCACTGATTGGGATGTGCTTCTGGAAACAGATGAGAACAGTATGGACATTGATAGACAGGCTGATTGTTTCACTGAGTACATCAACTTCTGTAGAGACACAGTCATACCTACAAAGACTGTACGCTGTTTCCCCAATAACAAACCCTGGATCACAAGTGACATAAAGGCAATCCTCAATCAGAAAAAGGAAGCTTTTAGAGAGGGTGACAAAGAACGGCTCAAACAGGTGCAACATGAGCTGAAGAAGAGATTGACGATGGCAAAGGTGGAATACAAAAAGAAGATAGAGAAGAATTTACATCATAACAACATCCGTGAGGTGTGGAGAGAAATAAATACCATCTCTGGCTACAACAAAAAGAAAAGACAGCCAATCGTGGGTGATGTGGAAAGAGCTGATGAACTCAATCAGTTCTTCAACAGGTTTGGACACTGAGGTCACATCCCATTCCACTGCTGCTCCTCCTCCTCCTCCTCCTCCTCCTCCTCTTCAACATGTGGGCATCTCCACCATGGCACCTCTTCAACAACATCTGGGCATCTCCATCATGGCTCCTCCTCCTCCTCCTCCCCCTCCTTCTCCACAAGTGTGTTTCCTCCACCATGCCTCCTCTTCAACAACATCCGGGCATCTCCATCATGGCTCCTCCTCCTCCTCCACCACAAGTGTGTTCCTCCACCATGGCTCCTCTTCAACAACATCTGGCATCTCCACCATGGCTCCTCCTCCTCCTCCTCCTCCTCCTCCTCCACAAGTGTGTTCCTCCACCATGCCTCCTCTTCAACAACATCTGGGCATCTCCATCATGGCTCCTCCTCCTCCTCCACAAGTGTGTTCCTCCACCATGGCTCCTCTTCAACAACATCTGGGCATCTCCATCATGACTCCGCCTCCACCTCCTCCTCCACATGGGTACATTTCTGCGACTGCAGCTACTCCTTTTCACACACCTGTTCCTCCACCCTTGTTTTGTCACTGAGACAGGGGTGAGGTTGGAGCTCGGGAGACTTTGCTCTGGGAAGGCAGCTGGCCCTGATGGTGTGTGTCCAAGGCTGCTTAAAGACTGTGCTGCCCAACTGTGCCAACCTCTTCACAAAATCTTCAACCTGAGTCTACAGCTGGGCGGGTGCCGGTTCTGTGGAAAACATCTTGTATTGTCCCGGTACCAAAAAGAAAATGTCCAGCTGAACTAAATGACTACAGACCGGTGGCCCTTACTTCACACATCATGAAAACCCTGGAGCGGCTGATTCTACGTCTTCTGAGGCCTGAGGTCAAAGACAAACTCGATCCCCTGCAGTTTGCCTACAAAGAACACATTGGAGTGAATGATGCAGTACTCTACATGCTCCACCGTTCTCTCTCTCATTTGGAAGAATCTGGCGCTTATGTAAGAACTATGTTTTTTGACTTTTCAAGTGCATTTAATACCATCCAACCCAACATACTCAAAAACAAGCTCATAGAGATGGGAGTGGTTTCTTCCTTTGTCTCCTGGATCACAGATTACCTGACAGAAAGGCCACAGTTTGTCAGGTTGGGGAACTGTTTTTCTGGGACATTAATGAGCAGCACAGGGGCTCCACAAGGGACTGTCCTGGCTCCATTCCTGTTCACATTGTATACAGCAGACTTTAAATATAACTCTGAGTCCTGCCACATCCAGAAATACTCAGATGACACTGCTATTGTAGCTTGTATAAGGAATGGACAGGAATCTGAATATAGGGATTTGATAAAATCCTTCAGTGACTGGAGTCATAAAAAACTGCCTCATACTAAACACCTCAAAGACAAAGGAAATGGTCATTGATTTCCGTAGATCCAAGCTCCCTCTTCAGCCTGTGAACACTTGTGGAGTGGACATCGAGGTGGTAACAAACTATAAATATCTTGGTGTACACCTGGATAACAAGCTGGACTGGTCCCTTAACACAGATGCACTCTACAAAAAGGGGCAGAGTCGCCTCTTTTTCCTAAGGAAGCTCAGATCTCTAAACATCTGCAGTAAGATGCTGCAGATGTTTTATCAGTCTATTGTGGCAAGTGTTTTATTTTATGCTGCAGTCTGCTGGGGAGGAAGTTTGGGAAAAAAGCAAGCAAGGAGGCTGGATAAGCTTGTGAAAAAGGCTGGCTCTGTGATCGGAGTAAGGATGGACTCTCTGGAGGAAGTTGTGGAGAGAGACACAATGAGGACGGTGGAGGCCATCCTAAACAACATGGATCATCCACTGCATAACACCTTGATGGACCAAAGAAATAATGGTGGTGGAAGGCTTCTCTCTCTTCGTTGTAGGACAGAGAGATACAGAAGATCTTTCATACCAACTGCCATCAGACTCTATAATTCTTATACAAATAGATGAGACTACAGACAAATGAATTTCCCCTTGGGGATCAATAAAGTATTTCGTATTTCGTATTTCTCTTATTTCAGCTTCTTAAATGTGAATATTTTCTGGTTTCTTTCCTCCTGTTTTGTCTTGTTTGTCTTACACAGCTGTTTTTAATGCTATGAATCAGCATTTTACAACTCTTAAACGTTAGCACTGGTCTACATACCGCTGAGCTAATCTTACTCTGAACAAAGCCTTACAACATGTCCTGTGATCATCCGAATGTCCGACGACACACACACACCGGCTGACAGAGCAACCAGTGATCCAATCAGGTTCCGTCGGGGGTCAGACTTTTGTGCAGTCACAGAATATGGTGTGACGCAGCCATGTTTGTTTTGCTAATGTTAGCCTCATAGCTGCTGGCAGTTCAGCTGGAGATTGCCATCTGTTTCTCCCTCTGTGTGATTACAATGTGTTGTCTTGTTTGTGTTGTGTGAACGTGTGTTCCTGTGTTTGACTTATGACAGACTGCATGTGTGTGTGCACCACCATGGATAGATAGATAGATAAGGTTTTTAACACATTTTTAAATGTTTTGAAGTTGTGAATTCTTGTCTGGGACAAGGCTGTTTTCTGGCACAGAGTTAGTATACAAATTTAAAAAAATTACAGCAAATCAAAACATTTCATAAATTACATATATACAGCACATTTTCTCCCAAAAATTGGAATTAGAGTGTTGGTATTTATCAGTCCCTCCAGGACGCTGCGGTGTTGCAATTGCAACAATTCACCCAAATTCAACCAATCCCCGTGAATTCTGCACAACCTTGCAATTTTTTTTTTAATCGCAGCAACTTTTCTGCAAATTTTACCATCTTCATCATAGCTTCCCACGAGTTCCAGCCCTGAAAACAAGACAGTTTTTGTCACTGTTTTTATCAATGCTCTGTGCACTTTTTATTTTATAATTCTGTGCTTGCTGTTTGGACTGAGCTTTATCTCCAGACAGATTTTGCCTCTTTGAGGAATACCCCCCGGGTGCACTTCTTCGTGTGCAAATAAAGAAGATTTTGTTAGAATTTTTGTAATCCTGAGCCATTTTGGTGAGGAATGGAACAGAGTACAGTTTTATTCTCCCTGGAACAAGTTATCTTTGATTTTTAATGGATTATACAAATTTTTTTTTTGCAATTGTAACTTTCATTGCAAAAAATACCTAAAAACATCACAATGAACATCGCAATTTTTGAGAAAAGTTGCCATGAAATTAGGCTGCAACAATCTCCAAAACAGCCTGCAAGATCCTGGAGGGACTGATTAATAATTGAAGTGTTTTTTTGGTATGACAGACAGACAGGACAGACAGACAGAGACCTAACCAGATCTTTTTGCCAGACGACGAAGTTGAGGAGGGGAGAAGAGGGAAGCGAAACGAGTGAATCCAATCCATCATCCTGACCTCTGATCCCTCTGGACTCTACGCTGCTGGCACCTGTTGGCAGACAAAAGGTTAGAATCAGACAGAGTCTGGAGGTTGGAAACCACAGAGGAACATATTTGCAATGTCCACCAGCACATCAGAACAGAGAACACTTGTCCTCATCAACAAATCACAAGATGACAACAGGCCTATTCAATTAGCAGCTTCATTCTGCCCATTAGATAATTTATATGTATGAAAAAGTATACTGAATATCTTTTGGATGTGAGCAAAACAAGACAACTGAGGACGTCATCTTGAGCTCTGGGAAACACTGATTGACATTTTCCAGCACTTTTTGACATTTTATAGACCAAAAACTGAATAGAATAATTGAGAAAATAATTGACAGACTAATCAACAATGAAAATGATTGTTAGTTACAGCACTACTAGGATTACAAGAATGCTTTGGTTTTTCCTTTTGTACATGTTTCTTTTCCAATTTTGAGAACTAATACAGTAAAATTACACATACACATTTAAATTCCTTTTTTTTTTTTTTTTCTGAAAAGGACACAGGAAATATAAATGGGTCTCTAAAAGAGTAAATGACTAGGCCTGATATATAATGACACATGTACAGTAATAACACACAGAGGTACTGACCACTGTTGTTCTTGCGGCTTCTGCCTCCCAGCAACATCTTCAGGCTGTTTCGGAACATGATTGCTCGTGTGACAGGTCACACACACACACACACACACACTCACACATACACACACACACTCACACACCCGCAATTCTTCCAATGCCCCCTGTAGACAGAGAGAGAGAGAGAGAGTCAGTTTTAGAATTTCTGTACATATTTTTATTCATCTGATGGATCATATTCGTACAGGTGTGCAGTGCTCCCATTACAACCACACACTTCTCACTATGAGGCTGTTCATACCGGGTATTAACATGCGTCTTGGGTGATACAATCACAAGCTGACAGCTTTAAGTACAGGTGTGAACGCACCCAAGACACATTGAGATCCGATCACAGACACTCAGAGGTGGTCACACACAGGTGTGACCACGTTATTGTAACAGTGTGACAGTGTGACAGACGAGGCCATTGCCAACAAGGAAAATTACCACAGCTCTGACCTGTAGGCCGACAGGCTTGTCTGTCAGCTGACAATTACGTGGTTGCTGCTGCTGACTGACAGACGAGGTTGGGAGGATTATATTAAAAATGTATTCCAATACAGTTACTAATTACCTGTTAAAAAATGTAGGCAATAACGTAATCAAAGTATCACAATATTTACATAATGTAACTCGATTACCTTCGATTACTTTTGGATTACCTCAATATAAAATATGGTGAAATTATTTAGCATAGTATATGCATGTTTTTACGGCCATAAAATGTCAGAAAATAGTGAAAAATGTCGATCAAAGCTCAAGACGACGACCTCAAAGGTTTTGTTTTGTCCACAACTCAGAAATATTCCGTTTACTGTAAAGAAACCAGAAAATATTCACATTTAAGAAGCTGAAATCAGAGAATTTTGACTTTCTTGTGAAAAATGACTCATTAATCAATGATCAAAATAAATGCAGATTAATTTAAAAGTTGATCAATAGATGAATCATTGCAGCTTAAGTGTTAAATGGTTGTTTAGGTTTATTAGTCTGTACTGCTGTTCCCTCCTTTGTTATGTGCAATTTGATTCATTTAAAGACAAAAAACAAAACAAAACAAAACAAAAAAAAAAACAAAAAAAAAACAAAACAAAAAAAAACAGGCCCTCCAGGATTTCACAGGCTGTTTACGGGATAGTTGTAGTCTATAATGCCTGATTTCACAACAGCTTTTCTAAAACATTGCCATGCTTGTGGCAATGTTTTTAGGCATTTTTTGCAATTATTATTATTATTATTTTTTTGTCTAATTCTTTAAAATCAAAGGCAACTTGTTCCACAGAGAACAAAATCTCAATCTCTAACTTTGCCAAAAAGGCTCAAAATTACAAAAACTCTAACAAAATCTGAAACTCGGTCAAAACAGCAAACACAAAATTATGAAATATAAAAGCACACAGAGCGTTGATAAAAGTCAAACAATGACAAATAATATATATTATATGTATATATTATTACTATATATATATATATATATATACATATATATATTATAAATGTAAAAGATAGTGAATAATAAAACAAACCATTGATTTGGTTCATTGAGATGTTAATGTATGATGCTATGAACTTGCAGGAAGCAATGATGATCGGCCAGATTTGTGGAAAAGTTGCAGTTTCGACAAACTTGCAAGGCCGCGCAGAATTCATGGAGAATAATTGAATTTGCAGTGAATTGTTGCAATCACAACATTGCAACTTCCTGGAGGGACTGAAAGATATTGCAATTTCCACCCAGTGAACATTTTTTCACTAGAGGTCATGACAATGATCTGTCAGCTGTGTGTGCACTGTGTATGGTAGGATATCATTCTTTATATTAAAATTGTAATTCTATTAATAATCCACATTTCTACTAAATGTATCTGTAATCTGATTACTTCTTTTTTATTTGCAACTGTAATGGAATATAGTTACCTTTTTCTGTATCCAGATTACATAATCCTGTTACATGTAATCTGCCTCTACAACCTAACATTTTACAAACACACAGAACAATCTTGCTGCGACCGGGCCTTTAGTAATTATTTTAATTTAGAATTCACCCACTTTCTCAATAAAATAAATAAAAGAATCACGCTGCACAGAATTTATAGTGGCTCTTACAGAAGCACAGTGTGTTTGCGTGTGTGTATGACCATGCTTGTTTTAAATACATACTTTATGAGTGTTCTGCAGTTAAGTAGCTGACTCTGCAGAATATCTCATTTGTCCGACTGGCAGTAGAACTATTACACACACACACAAACACCCCACACACACACACACACACACACACACACACACACCACCCCTCTCCTCTTCTACTACAGCGTGACTTTTGAACACACCCAACTTGCCGGCCGGTAATGTTGTTGCCAGGCAACCATCTGCTGTTGCTAAGAGATCCATTAATGAGAATGTGTATTAGAATATAACCCCGCTGTATGCGTGTGTGTGTGAGTGCTTTTTAAAGACTACAGGGCTTCATAAGTCGGTCACTATAACAACAACTGACCAAAAGGGGATTTAAATAGGATTTAAAAGCTCTTTGCAACTCCTGCACAACCTCACTCAGATGAAGAATAACATACAGGAAATTTATATTCTTACCTTAATACCATTAAAAATTCTTCAGAGCATTGCAAAAGTCGATTTGTAATGCATATCTTAAATATCTTAAATAAGTTAGGTCACTGTTATGAAGTCTTGGACTAAGTTAAAGATGACAGCATCCATCTGTCTTTAAGGAGATTATACGGAAGGAAGATCTAATCGAGATTATTAGAGGGTATCACGTTTGGAAAAAATCTGGTCATGCAGTCATGACGTGTGGACTGTGGAGATTCCCACATATAATACAATGTCTCCTAAAAAAACAAAGTTGGAGTGTGTGTGTGAGTGAGAGTAAATGTATGACAGAGAAGTAACATGGACATAATGTAGAAAATCACAGTTGCAACATTTCTTGTTCAGTGTTGTAGTGAGAGATATTCAGATTCCAAATTTGTTTATCTTTGTAAACATGAAATAACACTAAAATGTACATTTTGTTTATTCATTGTTTATATATTTATCAATATGCATGTAGTAAACTGTAATGATTGCATATATTCACAGCAGTATTTTTCTGTAATAACCATCAGTGATCTGATTCAAATTTTAGATTGATCTAGAATTACTCAGAAATGTAAAATGTATTTTAAAAGATTACAAACATGTTATTTTAACATTAATAATAACAAATTTCCTCCTAGAACCATCACAAAAAATAATCACAGCCTGTGGGAAAAGGCTGCAAACAAAAATAAAACCTAAAAGAGTTGGAAACATATAATATAATAAGTTAGGGGACTTTGTTTCAACATTTGAGAGCTTTAACACAAGAATTCAGTGAGTTATAGGTGCTGAGACAAAAAGTGTTACAACCATCCCTGGTCTCCCCTACTTTATTTTTTAATCTAAATAATTAATTATTTGTATTTTAATGTCAGGAAATTGCAAATCGAGACCACTTGTGAAGTTTTATTGACAGAGACAGTGACAGTCGTCGTCAATATGACCGAAATATGTAAAAATGATGACATTTTCTTTGCCTTTTGTGTAATTTAGATTAAAAAAAACATTTTAAATGAAAATACAGACACTTTTAGGAAAAGTCAGGTACCAGCAGCATTGTATTCCTTAATTCAACAAAGTTATTGCACACATAAACTTGAAAACAGTCAAAATGACCTCCTGCTGTTCTACTGTCAACACTCCTCACCTCCGACCTTTCCAAATCTGACATCCCAATTACAACAAAAACAAAGAACAGCTCTGACTCCTCAAATGTTCATTTATTTTTCCACAAAAACTAAACCCCCACTTAACGACCACCAACAACATACACATGCACATACATCTTTTCACTATCCATCTAGTGTAATTGCCATTTTTGAACATTTCTGTACAGTTATGGTAACAGATTCTCTCTCCACTTCCCTGCACTTGTACTTACTTGCGGTTAATTCATATATCAGAAAAAGAAACACACAATTAAGTTAAAGCTACTATAAGTAACTTTTGTTTGTTTTTTGTTTTTTTTAATATATGTCATTGATTTTGGAGTCCCCTGTAGAAAAAAGTGATGGTGTTTCCACCATAATAACTACAAATCAAAAATAAAATGATCTCCTGTGTATTTTTAACATACTATTCACTGTAACTCTGCTGGAGAAAATGTTCTCTTCAGGCTTGTTCTTCTTGCAGATGGTCCTTCTTAAGGGAACAACATGTAGCAACTGCATGTGCAAAAATGATCACAGCAGCCCCAAAATGTGAGTTGGAGCCATAGACATTAAATAGACTGAAATCCTACTTAACATTATGATCTATGATTGAAGCGCATTGTTTCCCCTGCCCCCTCCTCCCCAGACTCGGGGAAGCTCTGCAGGCTGCAGGAGCTCTGCAGGAGCGCAGGACGGACTCAACATCATAATTTGGCAATAACAAGCAACGATGCGTCCCAAACTGTAAGTTGATGAGCTGTTTATAACCGTCAGTTGTCTGTCAATGTAAAGCTCAGCCTGTTATCTGAAAACAGACACTCTGGGCAATGAGTTCAGTAGCTGCCTGTCTCACTGTTGCCAAACTCCATTAACATTTTGCTCAATTTAACAGTTCTAAACATCTACACCTTCTACATGATTATTAATTATTTCTTATGACTCATAAACAGACACTTATTAATTTGGCGAACATTCAGCATTAATATGATGTCTCATTAATATGAAACGAGCAAACTAAAACAGTTATTCAGGCCTAGAACAGAAATTTCAAAGGGAGACAGAGAAGCCAGTATTTCAATTTTAACTGTTTCCTTAACTCTGATGACATATCATGATCATTTCATGATTTATTACAGTAAATATTACAGCTAAATTATTACTTGTCCTTCAACATATATAGGTAACATAGAGGCATCAGTTAAAAACTGAGACTGTTTCATAACCACTTGAAAACACCTTTTTATTAAAGATTTCAATAGATATTGGGATAATATTATTCGAATGAATTCTTTTTACAACAATAATCGTTTAAGGAAAATCTGATATTGTGACATCAGAATATTAAATAATAATATAAATGAATTTCCATTATCAGCAGATTATTCATTAGCCCTAACATTTATCATGCATCCAATTACAGATATTCCTTTGACTGATCAAATCCCTGATAAAGACAGAATCTGCAAAAAAAACAAATTCACAAAACACAAAATAAGAAAAGAGATGAGCTGAAAAACAAATCCTGAAGTTCACCTCTTTGTCAGTTTCTCTCTCGCTCTCTGATCAAGTCAATTACTCACTGGCAAAGTCAGCCATCAGAGCAGAAAATTACTATTCTTCACACACACACACACACAACACACACACACACACACACACACACACACACACACACACACACACACACACACACACAACTGAGAGAAATGTTTGTGTCTGTGTAACTGTGAGAACGGCAGGTCTAAGTGTGTGTGTGTGTGTGTCCAAAGACTGTGACACACATGTCAGGGTTATCACGTTGAAGCGCCGACCTCTGTCCCCCTCTGTCGACCACTGGTCATCACAGCAGCACGCTTATGAACTCTTTTTCCTGTCTCGGTCTCTGCTGCTGTCGCTGCCAGGCCAGACGTCCCCCAGGCTCCGCTGAGGGGACGTCACATCATGTCACGATATTTTAATTCAACTTTAATCAGCTCCTGGTCTGTGTCACGTCATTAACAACACATTCAGGATTTCTGAAGTGGTGTCTTTTGCCTCCAGACATCCTGGTCTCTGTTATATCTGTGCTGAAGTGAAGGAATTATCATTATCTCGCTTTCATTTATAAATATCTGACTTCTGACTTCCTTTTATGATCCATAATGTATTTATTTCCTTATGATGTGTATTTAAAGGTCCAATATGAAAGAATTTATTAGCAGAGAATATGGCAGAAATTAAATATAATAAGGGTGTTATCTCCAAATCCACAATTTAATTGGACTTCTGACTTTAAGGTGACAATTTGATTCGATTTTCGATTAAATCATGTTTTGTCACCATGGTGGCTGTTAGACTGCCTACCTTGATTTGTTAAGATCAGCAGAAAATCTTTATTCCCTCACAGCTGTTGGGTACTAAACCCAAATCCACGGCAGTCTTCTGACCATGTAATTTAGGGTCTTATGTAAATAATAGTAAATGTATAAATAGTATCAGAAATCAGATTTAATCCAGATTCAAAATATTTGTACACTTTCCTGTATTGGGTTTGAATGGGGCACGTTTGTGCTCTGAGATTTATTACGAAAATTACACAATTAATTACACAAACCAATCACAGTCAGTTGCTGTGTGGGTCCAACAAAACATCTCTGCATGCCACAAATATGAAAACACATAACTGTTGTGCACTGGGTCGAAATAGGTGCGTGACATCATTCAGCTTTTTTTGGACAAAAAGTTTGGGATTCCTTCTTCAGGTTGTCCCCCGTTCGTGCTGCTTAGCAACCACCCACAAACGCCCTAGCAACCCGATGCGTACTACCCACAGCACATCCCGTTTGGTATCATCCCGTAGTTGAGTTAATTCAGTTGAAAATGGACGAGGAAAGACTGATTGTTGGCACATCATACAGAGTCGGTGTAAAATTACATGTAGCTTGACGTGCTGCAAGCAATTTAAAAAAGCCTTTCTGCTTCTGATATGAGTCTTAGCAAAGAGACAGAGCATTTTTTTCATTGGTCATTTCTATGTCTACAGCACCCTTCCAAGTTTTTGCCCTCTTAAGCTCATATTGGAGGTCTATGTTCATGTTTCTGCTTTATGGACACACACACGCAGTAAAGTAAACATACAGGTACATGATAGATAATTTATCCCGTCTGCAGATAGTCAGAACAATGTGTCATGTGCCAGAGAGGTGTGTGTTGTCCCACTCTCTTCCTCTTTTCTCTCCTTCTTTCCATTGGTGACAGGAAAACAGTGTGTGCGCCTGTGTGTATCTGTGTGTATCCACAGGAGAGCGGATCAGGCGCTTTGAAACCTCTACCGCCAGGTGCAGAGCGCGTGAGAGAGGTGACTCCACAAGGACAAACCTCACCATACAGAGACACCCTTCTTAGGGTGGTGGTTGGTGTGTGTGTGTGTGTGTGTGTGTGTGTGTGTGGACACTGTGGTCAATAAATAACGCTTCTTGAAGAAATACATTCTGTCAGAAGTCATTTAACAGAACAAACAGTCATTCCTGGCAGGCTTGGGGAGTAACAGATTGCATGTAACAGGATTATGTTATCTGAATATTAAAACGGTAACTGTATTCTTCTGTGGTTACAGATGAAAAAAGATGTAATCAGATTACAGATACATTTCATAAAAATGGGGATTATTAGTAGGATTATAATGTTAAAATAAAGAACAATATCCTACCATGCACAGTGTACAAGAACAGCTCAGTGATGATACCTGGCTGTGCATAAGCTGGCCTAAATCCTCCGGTCAGGGAAGACGCAGCAACTTCTCTCCCTTTGATGGCTTTATTGACTTGTTTCCAAATAAACAGGACACTGTAGCATTTGTGAATTTGTGTGTGGGTGTGGTTTGTGATGTATCATCACCGACGCACACTGTCGTACTGTACAAAGGGAATGAAGGAGAGTGCTGCCGATCGGCGAGGAGTTACTCAACTAGTTAACAACACAGAAAGTTATCGAACACACACAGTCATAGTCTCTGCATGGAGCAGCTTGCTGTGACATGGGCTCCTCACAGCAGGGAATTCACAACACACAGTGTACACACAGGGGTCAATCAACAATCAATCAATAAACAAACGGCTGGAAAAACTAGTAAACCTAACAACAAACATAAAACACTTAGAGCTGCAATGATTAATCTATTGTTTTTTGACTGTTAAATTCATCTGTATCTATTTAAATAATCGATTAATCATTTTGAGTCATTTTTTGATTAAAAAAAGTCAAAATTCTCTGATTTCAGCTTCTTAAATGTGAATATTTTCTGGTTTCTTTACTCCTCTCTGACAGTAAACTGAATATTTTTGAGTTGTGGACAAAACAAGACATTTGAGGACGTCATCTTGGACTTTGGGAAACACTGATCAACATTATTTTATCTTACCATTTTTTGACACTTTATGGATCAAATAACTAATTGATTAATGGAGAAAGTGGTCAACGGATTAATCGATGATGAAAATAATTATTACAGGACAAACTTGAAAAATAGGTCCTATTTTTTGACTTATTTTTCAACTGACAACATTGTGGCAGGATTTATTAGGTGATTAATTGTTCTGAGTCATTTTTTTAAATAAAAAAGTCGAAATTCTCTGATTTCAGCTTCTTAAATATGAATATTTTCTGGTTTCTTTACTCCTCTATGACAGTAAACTGAATATCTTTGAGTCGTGGACAAAACAAGACATTTGAGGACGTCATCTTGGACTTTGATCAACACTTTTCATCATTTTCTCACATTTTATGGACCAAATAACTAATTGATTAA
Organism: Lutjanus argentimaculatus; assembly: GCA_034769285.1. Lineage (NCBI taxonomy): Eukaryota > Metazoa > Chordata > Actinopteri > Lutjaniformes > Lutjanidae > Lutjanus > Lutjanus argentimaculatus. The sequence continues at coordinate 1,297,385 of JAWZSL010000052.1, forward strand.
CACAGAAAATAAATGACAGATTAATGGATGCTGAAAATATTTGTTAGTTGCAGCCCTAAAAACACTATATTAAGTTGAACAACAGGTCATTCGTAACTGTGTCGGGATACATTATTAAGGTAACCCTCCCAACCTTGCTCCTGGCACAACCTGTCTCAGAAGCAGGCATCTACAAAACCTTGTCAAATAAAACCACAACTACCTGCACTGGTAGTCTCAGAATAAACCTAATAAGCCTCCCAAAAGAAGCTCCGAGTTGCAGCAGTTAGATGTCATCTTCTTCTTTAGTGACATACACACAACAGTGTGTGTGTGTGTAATGTGTGTCAGTGTGCTAATCCTTGATGACAAGCTAGATGGAATGATGGGATTGAGTCTAAAAACCAAGGCTGCATCCAGACACACGCTTGCGTGCATGCACAAACACACACACACACACAACACACACACACACACACACACACACATACACACTCACATGCATGAATGAACAGCAGCACATACATTAATATGACAGTACGTGTGTCCGGAAAAGGAAAGTGTTGGCTTTTTATGCAAATGCACTGAAGACAAATGAGATAGTGGCTAGAAAAGTAGAGCAAGACTCCTTTGTGTCTGGCTGAGAAGAAAAGGGGATAACAATGAGATAATGACTAAATATATATACTATTGCATGACTATACTCACAAGAGGAAAGTAAAAGTTCAGAATAAGATCTCGTCTTTGCCTACCCTGTGTTTCCTAGACATGAATGAACTCAAATTAAATGTGACTTCTCTGTCTTCTGCTGTTTGGTGTTGGGAAGGTGGCATACAGTGAGTTTATCAGGGATTTTTCAGTGAAAACAGCTGTCTGCTGCGTTTGGAAAAAGTGGCGAGAGTGAGCAAAACAGAAAAGTTGAAGGTCGTAAAAAGAAGCTGAAAGACGCTAAAATGTTCCCTTGAGCCGAGGGGAAACTGGCTGATAATTCTCTTTGGGTTCAGCACCACAAGTGGCTCATTTCCATTGTTAGCAGAATATATAGAATATATCAAAAACATTGAGTGTTGCAATATTATGTTTTGTGTTGCTTCTCAAAAGCACTGTATCTGGATATTTTGATGCATGGCAGCGGTATAATTTTGTGTTGTGTTTAAACCCACAACAGCTGCTCATCAACTTTTATAGATGTACCGCAGAGAACATCCTGATGAACTTGTGTGACAGCCGGGTACGGCGGCTGCACCAAAGCTGACATAAAAGCCCTTTGGCGTGTTGTGAAAACAGCACAGGACATTGTTGGCACTGAGCTGCCCTCACTGGAACACCTTTACAGCGCACAATGTTTGAAGAGGGCTAAGAACATTTTAAAAGAAGCTACACGCCCTGGACACCACCTGTTTAAGCTCCTCCCATCAGGGAGGCGCTGCAGAGCCATCCACACACATACAAACAGACTGAAAAACAACTTCTTCCCAAAAAGCTGTGGAACTGTCAGTCAGACAACTGACATATTGTGCAATATGAGTCACATGCCACTGTAAACATTATGTGCAATATACAAGCCCCTCCCCGTCCTATAATCAAAGGACTTATTGTTTGCTGCTGCTGAATGCTTTGCACCTCTTATTTGATCACTGCACTTTGTGTTTTTATTGTATTTTTGCTATTTATTCTTGTTAACAGTGGAGATTTTAATTGTAAAATGTGTGACTATAGCACCATTATGAAACTGACGCAACTGCAATTTCGTTGTCCCTTCAAAATGACAATAAAGTTCTTGAATCTTGAATGGCTGAATAGCAGTGTTCTTACCGAGCTTTCCTCTTCTGATTGCATAAGAAAGTTATGCATATGGTGGTGTGTTTTTCACATGAGTTTTCCTAATTAGATTTTAAAAATAGCAATATATCACCTTGCTCACAGTGTCACAGTACTTGTATATTGAATCGTAACCCCTGTATCATACTCCAGATTCTTACCAATACACAGCCCTAACTCTAACTATAAAATGTTCATTTCTGTAGCTTTAAAAATAAAAAGAGTAGTCTAAAAAGGTCAAATGGGTTATATAAACACTGGAGACAAACAGGAAACAAAATTGAAAAACATAGCAAATGTAACTCCCATGGAGATGTGGGAAATGAAGAAACTGATCTGAGTCAGTGGAGGCAGTCTGCAGCCAGTAAATGTGACTCAGCACTGACGTGGTGAGAAGCTCATTCATGTGTCCATGTGTGTGAAGGAGAGAGAGATCAGTGCGGCGTTCGCATCTCTCTCTCTCCGCTCTCACACTCAGACACACACACACACCATCTGTCGTCAGTTACCGCTCCATCTGACCTCCTCCAACTTTTTTTTTTTGTCTTAAACACACAAACACAGAAGGGTTTTGTCCAAATTTCTGAGCAACACGAAAGACAGAGAACAGAACAGTTTGGCTGAATCGATAGCGTGATGTTACTGTTTGGCACAGCTACCTGTTGATGCTAAAAGCTAAACCTTTGCACTTCAAATTACACTGCATTCCTTTTACATCTTTCGACTTCGCTAAAACAAAGTATTGCCTTATTCACAAATAACACAAATTTATGGTAATGTTGCAAACTTCATAAAGACAAATCAGTGTAGAGGAGTCCTCTGTTTTCACACTGTGTAGTAAAGTCTCATTCAGAAGTAAACAAGCCATGTTACAAGCTAAATGTAAGCTACCATCTTACTAACACATTTAGGGACAAAAAAGGCCCCATTTTAATTCTGCAACAGCACACACAAAGAGCACAGATGGACGACCCAGTTACTGCACAACACTGGTTTTAGCATTACGTAAATGGGACATACCACATAATTAAGCTATGACCTGTCACCATATACAAAATTATGTGTAAACATGTTTAAATTTTTTATTTTGATTTTTACCATCTAAAACACAGGAATAATGTTACTTACATAAATAAATCATATGGAAAATGTGTTGTGAGTATTCCAGAAACTTAAATGTGTCAGGCTGGTCAGGTTATTCAATAGAACATTTTGGCTTCATAAACTGTGAAACAAAAAGAAAAATCCCCCATGGAAACAAAACACTGTTTAGTTGACTAAAATATTTATTAAACACATCTACAATACTAATAATACTGATTTTTCTCTTTTTTTGATGATTTTCACAACAAAACACCCAGATTTTAAAAAGATGAGCAGACACAAGCTTTTGAAAATGTTTCTTGTTAAAATCATTTTAATTTCAAAAGCTGTTGGAGGCTTACGCAGCTTTCCCCAATGACCTTTGTTTTGCGTGTCTTTTTTTTTTTCCCCCCTTGAATCAGTTTACCAGAGGTGGTGAGGACAAAGTTAGAGTTGCATTGGCCACATTTATGGGCAATACATGGGTTGAAATAAACTGGAATTCTATTTTCTGAAAGGGCATATTCCAATGTTTTCTTAGAAAGCATCCTGGAATTTTTTTTAATTTATTTTAACTTAAATTTGGGTTGTAAAAGTGAGCTTATCAGATTCTAGGTAACATGTGTCTAAATTCTACTTTGGGAGAGATGCCTGTTTTCAGACATGTGCTGTGTGTGATATAAATAATGATGATGATGTGCACTTGTGCTGATAGCTTTTAGTGGTCAGGATTTCATGCAGCATACTGTAATCTTTCCCTAACAAGCTGAATCACACAATGTGTGGTATTAGTCATGTTTACTGTCAGTGTCTTGCATTCTTGCTCAGTCACACAGTCTTCTCCAGGATGTTTCTTCCTGCTACTGATCCTGACTGAAAACTACTTCTACCACTTTTTGACTGACTCACCTATTTCCTGGTGTACGCTGTTTCCCAAACTTTTTCCCCGGGGACCACTTTTTAAAAAATGACAAACCATCACGACCCAATTCACAATAAACCTGGAAAGAGTTCATTTGTGCCAATAAGAGTTCCTGTACATTTTAACTACCATTCCTGCATCACCTTATTTTATCTTGAATGTTATTGAAAACATATACACATTAAAACTTTAGAAATGAAAAATAACAGGCCATCTCATTGCTTTAATTTCCTCTTATCAGGAAAACAACAGAAGACTTTCTAACATACTTCATAAATGAAATAAATGTATTTAGACTGAATTAACAGGCTTTCATTTTTTCCTTTTATCAGTAAAACTATATACACATTTTGAACGCTTTATAAAAGGTGTGCTGCAGATATAAATCTTAAATTAGCAGAATTTCTTCCATAGTCTTATTATATTTGGGGATCCAAATAAAATCCCTGGTGACCTACCTGTTAGTCTCTGAGAATGACTGCACTAAAGTATTTTTGTATTAATGAATCCTAATAATCAAGATAATATAATGAAATAATATCACATGATAATGGCTCTATGAACTGAAGATTGATACATTATTAAAGTCATTAGTTACAATTAACCCCTGTATTTATAAAGGTTTTATCAAGCCAAATGATTCAAAGTTGGGGGGGGGGGGGGGGGGGGGGGGGTAATCAATCATCAAAGTAATCAATCGAGTAATCGAGTAATCAATGACTAATCGATTATTAGAGTAATCTCCAACTATTTTGAAATTGATTAATCAGTTTGAGTAATTTTTCAAGAAGGGTCAAAATTCTGTGATTCCAGCTACTTACATGTGAATACTTTCTGCTTTTCTTTAGTCCACTATGACCGTAAACTGAATATCTTTTGGTTTGGGGGGGACTAGATATTTGACTTCATCTTGGGCTTTTGGAAACATTGATCAACATTTTTTCACCATTTTCTGACATTTTATGAGCAAACAACTATTAATTGATTAAAGGTCTCTGCGATCACCAGGGAGAATATAAGCCCAAACTTCCCTTTAAGAAATATGACACATTAAAAACTACATGTCTGGAAAAACACAAAACTCTAGAAACACAAGATAAAAGGCGCCACATGCTAACAGTCTTTTTGTCAGTTCGGCAACAGTATAACCCATGAAGATAAACTGAGGCAAAGTGTCACATTAAAAGTAAGAGCTGGTTGGTGGATCAGATACATGCCGAATTACACACCAACTCATAACACGTTATAATGCAACAAAAGTCAACTTCACAGTGACAACATTTTAGGATACTGATGATAGCATTTGGCTCTGAGCACTACTGAGCCAAAGTGCTTCCTCACAGAGCTGCTAGCATGACTGTAGACTCTTGTACAATGTTGACCAACATGCAAATTCAATGTAAACTCTGCTACCTGTTCTGCCTGTTCCCAGAAAGAATCAATCATCTGTGCGAGTCTGTGCAGCACAGCACACGCTCTTTTCTCCAACAACTTCACTAGTCCCTCACAGGGAATCTCAGATGATCCAAGGCATGCTGGGAAATGCTTTCCACCCTTCTTCTCCTGTGGGTCAAAGGGATCTGCACTGACTGATTGCCCCCTCTTCCCCAACACCTCAGAGGGATTTCCCCTTTTACCAAACCACACAAAGAGCTGCTGCATGCTGTGAGCAGAGGAAATGGCCAGTATCATTCACACAACTTATTCAGACACACACCTACACACACACACTAAGCCCAAAGCACACATACAGTACAGGACTGGTATGTTTGACAAGGCTTGGTTGTGTGTCTGCATGTGTGTTTGTTATTAGCAATAGCTGAGTGCAGATGGCCTTGCCTTCAACTGAACCCACGCACACTCATACACACACACTCACACACACTCTAGCAGACTCTTATCTTGCTTCCCCAGAGAAGCCAATCCTGACTTCCTGTAATCGCTCAGGTCTCCCCTCAGCTTGCCCACATTCAGGAAGGGAGTGTGTGTCAAAAAAAGTTCCTGTAGATAAACAAACAAAGGGGCAGCTGATACTCTCACCTTTCACCCTTTCTTCATGCTGTTAACATTTTTCACTTTTATACTCTTTGAAGCTATTTCAAGCCTCACAAGGCAACTTCACACTGACGCCCCCCAGTGGAAGCTGTTTACAGAAGTACTGCAAAACTCATAAGACGTGAAAAAGGTGACATGTTCGTAAACCAGTCCCCTGCAGGGGAGTCTGGGGGCATCCTCCCCTAGAAGAGACATTTTGTGATTTTAACATGCAAACAAAGCATTCTGGTGACTCTGTTTCAGTTTAAAGGGATAGTCCACCCAAAAAAGAAAAGTCATTATGTCTTCACCCTCGTGCCATTTGAGGGTCAGTATACTTTGTTAGTCCGCAAATCAATGCTGGAGTTTTACAAGAAAACAGTGCTGCACAATCTCCCAAACAATGGAGATGAATGGTGACCAGTTTTCAAACGTATGAAACAACGGAAAAAAAAACTTAAAATCCCTCCATACTGCTTCGTCTGGTGTAATCCAAGTCTCCTAAATTCCAGACATGTCATTTGCACACCGTCACACCACACACACACTGTTCAGACAGTGTGCATGTGCATGTGAACGTGGCTCCAAGTTAAGGATCTACAGTGAGGATTCAGGCTAAAAACATGGTGTAAATAACATTTTTTTCAGTCAACTTGGCATGTTGGGGCTTTAGGAGACTTGGATTACACCAGACAAGCAGTATGGAGGCATTTATGTTTTTATTTTGTTGGGGTTTTTTTTTTACATTTGAAAACTGGTCACCATTCACTTCCATTTTTTGTGAGATTCTGCAACACTGCTTTCATGTGTGGACTAAAAAAACAAACCACACCTTCAATCGGCATGAAGGTGAGTAGATTATGACTGAATTTTCATTTTTGGGTGAACTATCCCTTTAAGTAAAAGCATTAAAGAGAATCAGTATTAAAGGCATTAGAAACTGGTGTAAATGAATTACTGACACTTCAAATGAGAGATTAGGCTTTCATTCTGACTAAAATGTTCTCACGTTAATTGTGGCAGTATATATTAAAAATGTCTGGAAAGCAGATTTGGTGGCTTAATAGGACGTTTACCTAATGCTTTCCTACATTTTCCAGAATAAACTTCAAAAGCGCAAACAGAGGAGGCATCAGCATGCTTTGACTTGCTAATTTTATACCAGAACAAAAACACAAACAAAAACTCACTCATCTCTTTGCATTATCAGAACAGAAGCAGCCTAACAGAAAAGTTGGACGCGCTTCAATTTCACATCTTGCACTGCACTGTAATTTTTATTCTACTGTTTGATTTGTCTTATTTAGTTTCACTCCTTTACAATCCTGCTTGTGTCGCCACCCATATTGTCTCTTAATAGCACCTTGTGTTTCTCGCCTCACGCTGCCTCAGAATGCGTATACCTTCATGTCTGAGCTGAGGTTGTCTAGGAGGGGGTCACATGGGCCCAGTAATAAATTCACCGTCATTGCTCCATCCAAAAGGCACAATAAACCATTCTGTGAAAACTGCACACTCAGTGACTGCCACAAAATATTACAACTAGCAGGGATGGGATGGACATTTTTCACTATTTTATGATATGATGCAGCCCCTAGACTAAACATGACGATTAACTTTAGGCTGAATATACTTCAAAAACTATTAGAATTATGTCGAAATGTGGCACTCCATTCACTTTGATAATGACAGGTTCAGGCAACATATCAATATTATATTGTATCATGACATAAGACATCGTCTTATATAGATAAAGTTTTAGAATTCTGGATATCATTATATCATATTTGCCTTTACACATTTAGTCATCACATATCCAGATTATGGATGATTATTGATCAAAATATTATTGGGTTAATATTTTTTGAAAGCACCAATACCCAATATCCCTACAATTTTGTTACAATATCAATAAATATTGATATCAAGGCATTTAGTAAAAATTGATTTTGATATTGATTTTGTCCATATGGCCCAGCCCGAGGAGTCGCACATCATTTTCCCATAGAAACTGGTGTTACAATTAACCTATACCTATTTTAACAAAAGTGAAATATATTGTCTGTCCACCCCATGACTTGGATCCACTTAACAGGCTCTCCCTTGGCCCACAATACACTCTTCCACCAAGTTTCACGAAAATCAGGCCAGTAGTTTTTCCCCTATTTCTGCTGACAAACACACAAACAAACCAACAAACAACCTGAACCGAAAACAGACTGAAATTTAGTTAATTATAAAAAAATCATTTGGGCAAAAATAGATCAAGTACACCACATGTTCCACTATGAAGTGTAACAAAAAATCAATTTTAATCCGTATTCGTTTCAACTTCAAACAACTTGATAATTCATCTGTGTGTAGAAAACCAGACTGATTTAACTGTAACTAGGGCTGCAACTGACAACTATTTTGATAGTCGACTAGTCATTAATTATTGAAATGATTAATTGACAAGTAACCAGGAGTTTGTGAGAGACAGAGACACAGAGATCATGAGACTGATCTGTACAAATCTCACAAGAGTTTTGCAAATCAAAGGTTCCCCTCTAGAAACAAACAAAACAGTGAGGACAGCTCCAAAAACAGAAAATCACCTTGTGGCAGTTCATGTTTTAATTGTGTCGGGTCGACACAAACAAACCAATGTACGGGAAACAGTGAAACTCAAGCCATATTTTTTGTTCTTGATTCTGGAATCCTGCACACAGGTACAGACAGAGTTGTCTTGGCTTTTAATTGCAAACTAGCTGACAAGCTGTCTTACTGAGGTGAGTCCGAGTTCACATCTTCCACATGTCCAACGTGCCTCCTCTTCAAATGTTCACGCATTACCGACTTTCTCCAATGATAAGCAAGGTCCACCTTACAAATCTTGCAGGTAATCTTTTCCCTGAATTTAGCCATTATGCTATGTTTTCTCACTTGTCATTTCCCTGTCGCTATTGTGCATGTGCACCTCTCAGCAGAGATAAAAAGGAACAGGAATATGGCTCACTCGCTACTTCCATCAGCTCCAGAAAAATGTTGTTTGGTTCAGCTCCACAGCATTAAAAATACATGCAATGATGTAACCAACAAATTCTCGACAATTAAATTCGTTGGCAACTAATTTTGTCATCGATTTTTGTCATCTATGTTTACTAGTCATTGCAACTGTAACTCATGTTTAGTGATACTAGCTACATTACTGTGATACTGTAAATAAAATGATTTCTTCATTATATTTAAAAGAGCAGTTACATTTAGTAAAACCTCAGGGAAGAGAAGTTAGAGTAAAATCCCCTGAAAAAAGGAGCATTCAAATGTTTTAAAATAGCTTGTTTGATATGCATGTAGCATGCTGCAGACAAGAACCACGGAGGAGGAGCAGAGCAGCAGAGGAGATTAAGGACCACAGCTCCCAGTGAGTCCAGTGAGAACACCAGTCATGGTTCTGCATTTCAAGAGGCTGGCAGACAGCAGCGATAAAATAATCTGGATTAGATTAACAGGATAATATCTCAGTTTAGTGATCTGTTTTCATCAGAAAATCTAATACGCTGTGTGTGATGTGTGTTATAATGGACTGTATTCTATGAAAAAATGCTTGATATTTTGTCCACAGCTTCACACACTACAGAACACCACACAATTTGATCTGACTTGGTGTAAATAACAAACATTGTAGAGTTATAATTATTATGCATCATTATAAAACTGTATACATGGGTTTAAATTTCTTACATTGTTCTACATAATTTGTGTAATCAAATCTCTTTTTTTCCACTTTATCCATCTGAAGCATGAAATGGTGTGTGTGGGAGGTGTTTTTTCTCTGGGTGGATTTTGGTGGGCTGGTCTCACTCAAGAAGACCGAGGCCAGTTTTTGTTAGGGTTGTTCGTATCAGAGATGCTTCTGAAACAGCCTAAAACAGAGGTTCTCATTGTTTTTCCTCAGCCAAGGAAAATATACAGAAGATCAGACCTCTTTTTGTATGTAGGTGGAGGCTTCAAGTCAGCCCTCTGGGTGTTCCATCTCTTATTTCACTGTATAGCATTTGTCATCTTTGCCATTTTGTGTACTCGTTGAATTGTGCAAACAATAAAACAAAACTTAATTAAACTATGTCCCTTTGAATAATTTTACATAGCTTATTTTGTAATTTAAAGATATTAGACATGTGTTAAACATATTTGCACCATGTTAATACAGAATACTCGACCACGAGGAAGATTTATATATAATTTTTACATTAGAATATAATCTACAAACTATTTTAGATTTAAAAATTAAAATGTTTGTTGAAGTATGAAGCCTGCTGTAAAATAAACAAATAAGTAAATAAATAAATACATTTTTATATTATGATAATTTAAATGAACCCTGCGACAATCCATCTCGCCAGGCTTCAAGTTATCCGTTTGTATCCACACCAAAAGTGGTGCAGCCAATCAGCACCCTAGGAGGGGACTACTGGCAGCTATGGGCGTGGTTTGAGGCGTGACGGCAGCAAGAAGCGTCCATGGAAGCAACTCGTCTGGATCAAACAATGGCGGCTCCTGAAGAGGTTAGCGTAGATACTGTGATAGCATTAGTTCTATCAGAACTGGAGAGTATTTCTTCATTGAAAGAAGAGCAAAGAATGACACTTAAGGTTTTTCTTGATGGAAAAGATGTTTCTGCTTTGATCTGATTGGTTGAAGTTAGCATGTGTTAGACAGATGGTTCATCTGAAAGTGCCTGCCCTTTTCCAAACAACTTTTCAGATGGTTCTGTGTAACAAACCATCTGGCGTGTCAGGTTACTGAGATGAAGGCCATGTAAAAAACATAATCTAACAGGTAATATAAGGTATATTTTCCAGTTTTGCCTCTAAGCTTTACTACTGCCACACTGGTAGGATGCATTACACTACTGCACGGTTACTAGACTGCTTAGGACTGCAAACTGCTGAAGGCTAGCTTCAAAAATTATTGGCACATGCAACTCCATGATAGGTACATTACCCTGGGCAATATGAAAAGCTCTAAAGAGCATCAAGGACAGCAGTCAGGCAGCCCACACTATTCTCACTCTCACCATATGGAAAATGATACCAGGGCATTAAATCACTCACTGCCCAGTGCCCAGACAGGAAGTCAGAGCTGTGCTAACACAGGCACCATACATCCACACTAGGGATTATTTTCTCTTAGTTATTACAGTATTTTGTGATAGCATTTATTTTTAGCACACTGGGCTCAAGATGGAAGTGAATCAGACAGGTTTAAAAAAAAAACGTATTTAAGAACATAGCAGATTTGTCTTGGCAGGTGATACAAAGTGTCAGAATTGATGCTAAATTTGTGGAGTGTTAAAAAAAACAGCAAAAAAAATCCTCATCACATTGCGTTGTTATGCCACTTATCCAAGTCCTTATGTTTTGTATTCCTTTAATTAGCACTAGAGATGCTGCGTGAGTGATCTAATTAGACTAATGACTGACGTGGTGGTGGTGGGGGGGGCTTTTAATCAGAGCAGTGTTAAACCCAGACTACGAACTACAGGGTTAGGCAGATTAACATGGGATTACACCCATCTGCACCGCCACTGTCTAGGAAAAGAAGCCAGAGGGAGGCTGGGAAGAGACAAAATATGACAAAGCAACAGCTTGGTCCATCAGAGTGATCGGCCTCTGCACAAACGTCTAAAGTTGTCAGAAGAAAAAAAAAGACCACTATGACTGTAGTTTTATATTTCAGCCCTTTGGAAGCCTGAATGAAAGCAGATTAGATGGATGGATGGACAGATGGACAGATGGACGGATGGACAGACGGACGGACGGACAGACAGACAGACAAACGTGCTGACCGGACTTGTTTTGCCCTGAGTTTTTGGTAAAGGTTGTGCAGCCTAAAGGGGATACCTCCAGACACTACTCAGGGCTTTTCATAGAAGATGCTAGAAGTGAACATCATTCAAACACAAGACAGTAAAGCCCAGATGCACATACAATATTACAATTAGTATCTATAGTATCTATACAGGAAATTACTATGATTTTGGACTAGTGCATTAACAATAAAGTACAATATCTCATTTAAATTGTACAAACAATTTGTCTAGTAACCAAGGTCAATACCAATGTGTTTTTGAGCTGTTTTTTTTGCTTTTGTTGTTGCTTGTTTCTTCTTTTGTGTACATACGATGTGCCGATCTGATACTCACTATCAGTCTGATAATGGCCAATATCACTGGATCGGCTAATGGGAAAGAAGAAGAAATATAGTGTGATACAGTCCATCAGCTTAAACTATCATATAACTGCTTGGGCCTAACTAAACACTGAAGTTTGAGCAACATGCTGCAGAGAAGAAAGTGTCACAAGCAACACAAATGAATTTTATTTTCATTTGGGGTGTTTGGATGGTGCAAAAATGATTAAAAATACTGACAATTGTTCTGTCTGTCAAAAAGTTTTGTATAACTGAGTGTTTATTTCTTCATTTGTTGGCAGAATATTTGTTTCACAGTTTGAACGTGATCATTTTTAGATGGTGAGTTTATGCAAAGTGCAGACATACAAGTGTTTAGTTTTATAAGAGGGAAAAAGACAACATCGGATTGGTATTGGCAGATGCTGAGTGTTGCAGTATCTATATCAGACATGAAAAAATGGTATAAAGCCTTCGCTACTTTTGTACAACGGAGACAAAGAAATCTTCATTATAAAAAAACACACCACCAATTGCTAGGGATATGTGCGATTAGTCGATTATACATTTAAATATCTCCACCCTCTCTAGTCTGCACCAGAAATACTAGTTAACTATTAAGCAATATTTTTTTTTTTTAATAATGCATGGTGCACAGAGGCACACATTTCATTTGTGCTCAATTCCACCTGCTTTCTGAGTGTTTTCTTACTGTAAGACTAGTCAATTAGTCTAAATGAAAATCTGTTTGATCGACAGGGAAATCAGTTGCCAGGAACATCCCCATACCCTCTGCCGTCTTATGTCGTACCAGAGTTGTGTCCAGCCAGTGGCTTCTTGTCCAAAACGGCAGCTGGGTACACTAGCTGTTGTCCAAATCCAACCACAAATAACCAAGAGGACACTTATTGAGTGAAACACTGGTGGAACACACCAATAAACATCAGCCATTGATTATTGTCACCAACAAGGCGAATATTGGCCAATACTGATGGTCAGCAAATAAACCAGTGTATCCCTAATATGTTTGTTATTGTTTCCCGTCACCTCACTTTTGAAATCAACACATAGATGAATGGATGGATGGATAGTCAGAGCCAGCAGAATGACATAGATTAACACTGGACATAGCATAGTGAGAGATAATCCCGTCATTTCCACACAAAGGATTTTGGTCTCCTGCCAAAACAACTGTTAACCACCAGCTGGCTGTGACACACGTCCAGCCAGAACAAGCAACAGAAATATGAAACGTGACCAAACTATGGGAGAAAACGGGGCAGAAAGGAGAACAGAAGCTCGAGAAGGGCGGGAAAAGCAAAATCCTTTTCACACACATACATGTGCACAGATCCTCGTGAGGGTTATCTGTTCCAGCCTACCACGCTCCATTTCCTTTAGTCTGCATTGTTGTTTTCTACTTTTTTCCACTCTTCACATTACAACCACAGTGTTGTGCTGATGTCTGACTCACAATCACAAGTGTAAAGGTTTAAAACTCTGCCAGCTGCAGATTGTACTACACAGCTATCACCAAGGCAGGTTGGAAATATGTTTGTGTTGTATTGAAGGATCATTTTAAAGTCATGGTTTATACTGACGCCACAATATTTTAATGTCAGTGATCAAAATCCATTACCAGAGGCACATATGGATTATAAAACAAGAAATAAAATTAATAACCTATTATTAGTAAGACTCAGAGCTGCAACGATTAATCGAGTAATCGATTATTAAATTAATCCCCAACTATTCTGATAATCAATTAATCAGTTTGAGTCATTTTAAAGGAAAAATAATCAAAATTCTCAGATTTCTGCTCCTTAAATGTGTAAACTGTGTATCTTTGAGTTGTGGACAAAAGTTTGTTTGAGGGCATATTCTTCATTTTCTGACATTTTATAGGCCAAACAAAGAATTGATTAATTGAGAAAATAATCAACTGGTTAATCAATGATTAAAACAATCTTTAGTTGCAGTCCTTGACTGAGACATTATTATTAAGGATGCAACGATACCAAAAACTCACAGTACAATATTACCATGATATAAAGTCCAGGATACAAGATTTATCATAGAAAGAAAAATTACAACTAGGAAAACTGACTTTTATTAAATAATAAATCTGATATGTATAGTATTTTTTGTTTGCATAGACTTATAAACACATAAAATTGTTTTCCTTTTCACTTTAAGGGCTTCTGCTTTCCTTCTTTAATAAAATGAAATAAAAGTAAGCGGCCATGTGCAAAAAATTGGCATAAATTGTCTTTGGCAATTAATGTTTTAATTGTGAATGATTCACTGCAAAACAAAAACAATGCAGAAGTCAGTAGCAGTCCTTAAAAAAACTAAAAAATTAAAAATAGAACAAAATAATTAAACATGTAATATAACGGTAGATATTTTCATAGCTTGGTACGATATTGAGACATTTTGGTATTGTGATACTGTGATATTCGATATATTGTTACATCCCTAGTTATTATTGATATTATGAATGAATTAATGAATAAAAATTCTCTTTCAAACATATAAAAAAAAAAGAAAAATAAATAAAACAATAGAAATAAATTTAAAAAGAGAAAAAATCAACAAGAATGTCAATAAAGTTCAATAAACAATAAACCTATACAACAAACTCAATATGTTTGAAAAGGAGCAGGAAGGCAGGAAGAAGTAAACACTTGTTTATTCCAACCCCCCATTCATCTATTCAGCTTTCATAATTCTATATACAACCCAATATATTAGAAATAAAATATATTACTCTTATTATTACTATTGATATTGTTTAATATTATTATTACATGTTATTGATTTCTTTGATATCATGGCTGTGCAGGTTGGAGATGTGAGCCTCCACACAAACAACACACACGCGCGCGCACACACACACACACACACCATCATCATCATCTTACTACAATATATCTCTCCTTCCCTCGCGCTCACACACACACACACACACACACACACAGGCAGGGTGTACACTTACCTTTAGCTTTTGTTTTCCCTCAGATGAGCGGTGATAAGAATAAGAATAACGTCAGACCGGCAGATAATAGGTCGGTCACGGTCGGGTTCATATCAAGCTGTCGGTGTGTACTCCTCCGTAAATCCCTGGTAGAAACCAACGGAGTCGTGCGCGAGACGGATTCAGACTCTTCTTCCCAATTCCCCATTCAGTACCGGGCATTAGTATCTCCTTATCAACGGACGGACGGTGACATTATGACCATTATTCTGCTTCCTCCGGTGAGCACGAGCTGACGTCTGAAGAGCTCCGGTGGCACGAGTCTCCTCCGGTCGACGGGAGGTGATGAATTATTCACGAAGGGGCGTGGCCATTAAAGCTCAGCGTGTGTGCGCGCGCGCGCGTGTGCGTTCTACAGACAACAACAGACCAGCAGCTGTCATGATGAAGCGGTCATGATATGGTAGAGGACATCTAGTGGTCAAAAGACAATTTACACCTACAAAAATGTCCACGCATCCATGCGTTTCCAAAGTTTGCATTTTGCACTGAAAATCAGAACAAATAACACCTAAACACAGCAAAAACATTTGTGGAGACAAAAAGAAAAAATAAATGACACTCAGGCTCTGGGCTACATCGTACTGATTTTAGAGAAAAGTTGTTTTGTTCTCATGTCAAAGTCTTCAAATTACTGTTGCAACACCCCATTTGTTGAGGTTGAAGTCTCTGTCCAGCCTCTCTCAATGTCAACCCACAGTTTACAACGCGGTCAATGTTGCTCAACTCACATCTGATAAATTTGTCCCTCCTTTTCTTTGTTCACATCCTCTATTTTTGTTGAAGACAGCTACACTCACCTGTTGACTTTTTATAGTGCTCGTGCCTGATTGGTTAGTTTGCATTTGAGCACCAGAGTGTCTGCTGCACAGGATAGCTTATTTATGCATTTATGCTTAAATGCATTCATTAGCTTGATGGGAATTACCATTATCATGCTAATTGAAATTAGCATCGCGTTCATGGTCATTATTTTCCAAACAAACAAATTTATTTGACTTCACATGATAAACATAAAACAACATGTGTGCTCATACTTTCAGTCACATATTTCCTCTGCTGACTTTAACTCAGCCTGTTACTGTGGCTTCAACACTCCACACCGATCAGCTACAGCAGCCTCAGAGGGTCAAAACTGGCTTTAAGTACAAGGTGGAGACACTGAAGAGACAGCATTCACATCTTTTTATTTTTCTATTGTGTTTATGATTTTCTTTTTCTTCAGCATCAAACCTGTGAAATGAAAAGAGTTAACAGAACCTTGTGATGAAATGTTGAAATTTCGTTTCATGCTGGACTTTTGGATACAGCATCAGAGAGCGCTGTCTGTGCTCTCGGATAAGGCCGTGCGCTTTCTCCTTCCTTTTGCAACAACATATTAATGCGAGAAAGGCTTCTCTCCACTTGCTGTCATTAAGATGAAATACAGAAGCAGGATGGATGCACCCCTCTCATTAGGCATATGTAAGTTGTCAATACTCACCAACATGCTGGCCAATTCTAAATATCTGTGAGTGATTCATTGCTCCCTTTTTTTCCTGCTATATTGCTACAGGTTATATTTCTAAGCAGCAGAGTGCTGACTGTAAGTACACCTTGACCAAAGTGGGACTGAGAGACTGTATTTAATAATGTTCAGACAGGTGTGTGTTTTTGGTCCCACGTGTAGTAGTGACTTGTCAAGACGGTGATAGTGATGACATAAAAAGTTATTCATGTGTCGCTCATACCGACATTATGCACTGACTTTTCCAATGTGGATGTTAATTCTTGTTATGGATTTGTGATTTTCTGTTGTGAGATTTCTGATGTTTCACATCTTTGTTGCTAAAAAAAAAATCACTTTGGAATTTGGATTATCTGTGACCTAGATTAGAAAGATATTTCTTGAAGAATCAGAGCACTTATGGCTCTGTCAGCCTACTGTGTGTGTATGTGTGAATGAATGAAATACAGCTGTTATTCTTCATGTTCTCACTTGCTGTGTGTGTCAGAGACAAAGAGGTGCTGCACCTTGCAGTGTATGAGAATTGTAAGGATGAGTTTAAGTGACTGTTCTAGTGCTGCTGCTTTGTACAGTGTGGTTGTGGCTGGCAACAATTATCAATAAATAATCCTCGTTATCATATTAGGAATAAACATGTCTCCTGTGTGAACTGTCCATATCTAATAGGGTAGGCCTCTGTTATGTTATGTTCATGTTGGTCATAATGTTGGTACTTGAAGAGCTCAATATTTTCTCAAGTGCTACACAATGTAAAAAGTTGTTGTAAAAACAACTGCATTATAGTAAATATGTTATAGATTTCCTCTTTAAACTGCATATTTTCTGCCTCTGTGTAATAAGTTAAATTCCACACACACAAATAATTAGTTTCACATTACAAATTTATGTACACAGGTTATTAAAATAAAGGCAAAAATTGCTGACGTGAGCACACAAAATACCAAAACTTTGACTACTGATACCAGCTTTCTAGAAATATGGTTCAATATATGAACCCTGATAACAATATATATTCAAATATATATATATATATATATTATATATATATAATATTATATTGTGTGTGTGTGTATTTATTCTGGGTTGACAATTGATGTAGCTATTTTATGATACAGATTACCAAAACCTTGCCCCTGAAACCAGCTCTGTAGAAATGTGGTTTAAGCTAAATTAAAACAGAGTCTCTAAAGTGTCTTTTTAAAGTAGTGAATGAAAGGTTAATGTTGGACGAGCTGTATCTCCAAATTCACTCAAAAAAGCAAAAACAGAGGGGGGAAATCATTTCTGGTTGCAGATGATCTCCTTGATCTCCATCACCAGTTTGTCCAAGTTGAAGATCTTGCTGTCAGGCCGCTTCCTCCATGTCAGCTTTATGTGTTCACCCAGGCTGTGGTCCTTCAGCGTCTGACTGATCTGAGAAACACAAACGTCCTTTATTACAAAAAATACAAGAACAAAGGCCAGAGAGAGCAATACAGTGTCTGTATTTTCTCCTCTTGCTCAGGGCCCCATTTCTCAGAGCCTCCTTAGTGCTATGTGCATTGTAAGCTGTACCTTGAGGTCTCCCTTAAGCTAATGGGTTATTTCCCAGAGTCTCCTCAGCTCAGGTAAACTTTCTGAAAGGTTTACCTTTAGAAGGGCAGTCTGAACCACTCGTCAGCTGTGCAATAGTGATGTTCTCCGTTCATCCTGTCACAGGTTCAGCTTTATTAGGCCAACATTGTTCTTTTCAAATGGACAGTTGCAGCATAGTTCACATCCAGGCTACTTGCACAAATTACATCATTAGTTTAAAATTAACTTGATGAAAATTAATTATGAAAACAACGTTTTTGTGCAGAACACATCATGAGAATGTTGTCATTTAATCTGTCTATTCTTATCATGATGGTAGCCTGATAAAATATAGAACTTATCCATAACACTAATCTGCACTAAACACTAATTTTTTATCTAAAGGAGGTCCATGAATGTTCTCATTCGTCCAGGTCATTGAAGACGTTTCGCCTCTCATCCAAGAAGCTTCATCAAAGCTTCTTGGATGAGAGGCGAAACATCTTCAGAAAAGACTTTTGAACAAGTCCAGTTGCTTTCAATTTAATCTTTCCTGAGATTATCTAAAGGAGCTAACTGAGGATCTGTTTTTTCTGACTGTGTGGTTAGTCTGTAGCAGCCAGAACTCCAGACTGACCCTGAGAACTGAACACTGCCAGCAGAGGAGCACAGAGCTGACAGAGACCACATACACATGCATGTGTGCATGTATGCGCACACACACAAGTACACAGAGCAATTAAAAGTGGATATACTGCTATAGGTGTATATTGTGTGATGACAACAAATGAGTATTAAACCTTTTGTTTGTATGAGAACAAAATCATTCACACATTTAGCTCTATCATTAATCCTGGCCTTTAAAGTCTGAGATTGTGTCCTATATGCTCTGATTCATACTGTTTTATATTTTGAAGGCTATAGGTTACATATTTATTGGCACTGTCACAAGGTCTCATATGGACTCTTAAACAGATGAAGAGCAGATGATCTTTAGTAGTCATAATTTCCTTTGTTGTCATATTAGATTGAGGTAAAATAATTTTGGCAACACTTATTACATTCAAACATTATTTATGAGCCTTTACAAGTGATCAATTGATGTGTGCACTGTGGCAAAAGACAGCTTACAGCTTATGATGTATGTTAGCAGCTCTTCCTTGAGGGCAGCCGCTAAGGGACAGTTTGGGAAACACTCGCAGGAAAAGAAGTTCCTTTGCTAAGTTATACCTTAGGAACCTCTGTAGAAAGTTAAGGTACATTGAAACTTTGAAACACAGCCCAGGTCAGTGCAGAATAGAGACTTTATTCATCTGTCATTATGAAAGATGCCTGCTTTTTTTGAAGTTTATAGTTTTATTGTCATTTTTCAATAGTTGTCAATTGCTGGATTATAACATCCAGTCGGCAGAGCCAGCTAGTGGCAGGCGGCTGTATAACATCCTAGAGGCAACAGTTAAACAGAATTGTACATCAATAAAATATTAATAATTAGTTTAGGGCACAAGAGCTTATTTGGACAGGCATCATACATTTTTAAATTCTCATGTCAGATTTTGTCATTGTTTGCACGTTCATTGTTTTTTGTTTCTTGCATTGTTATATTATTATAATTAGAATTATTTTGTCTTGTCTTGTCTTATTTCATACCCTTAACATGTCATAACACACACAGCCTGATACTCTCCAGGTGCTATCGTACTCTTACATGCTCTCAGTTAACACCAGTTGTGGTGCATGGTTGTATTAATGTGAGCATAAACAACTGAAAGATGTTTAAGGTGTTACATTTATGCTTGAATCTGAAACTGAGACGACACAGTAAGCACAGTACACTGGATCCTTAAAACGGGTGTTTCATCTTGATAACTTTCTAGGACGATGATAAATAGCACCAAGCTCATCACATGTTCCACAGCACTGAATATATAAAAACTACGACATGCTCTTGTGTTGTACCTGTGTACCTGTGATGATAAAAGAAATGTCAGTGAATTCACCTGCTTGTGCATGAATGGCTGCCTAGAATATCTAAACGTTTAAATAATCTTCATGTGCTAAACTCATCATTGTTACCTGCTGCAAGATGGTTTCTGCTGCGTCCTCCAGACTCACAGAGGAATCCTTTCTGGTTATTTTCAGTCTCACCACCTGCTGCCTCACTGGCACTGGCACTTTGTAAGGAAAATATATGCATTATAACATGTTTTTTTAGTTTACAGAACATTTCTGTTGTAATGTGTCCATAATTAAGCTCTAATAAGGAACTAATAAAGGGTGTAAAGTTGCCTAATAAAGAACAAATTATTTCTAGATTTCTAGTCTGATTTCACACAAAATACATCTTATTAATGTACTGTAAAATAAAGTGTGACGTTATTTCACAGAATACATGTTGAGTGAAGTACTGAATTGAAATATTAAAAACACGTTAGTTAAAACTCACCAATTTGACAGACAAAGTATAATTTTCTGTCACACTGGTCGTCTCCCCATTTGCCTTGGTGTAACAGTGCACAGGGAGTGCTGATGTTGCCATTTGGTTCATCATGATGCCAGTTTCTGAATGAAGGGGAGCTCCCGTCTGACCACTTCCAACCATCTCTGTAGAGGCCGATCCAGGTTTTTTGCGAGATGATGTTTCTGATCTGCTCGTTCTCAGCTTGGTTCCTCACGCTGGCCAGGTCAGTGTAGTGCTGCCTGCAGTAGCTCTGAGCCTCCTTCCAGGTCTTCCACTCATTCACAAAGATGAAGCTGGAAGAGGCCGCTGTTTGTTCTTTTCCTGAAAAATGTTAGACATGACCATGACAAAATATATGAACAACATAACTGTACTTCTGAAAACATTAGCCAATGATGACAACTACTGTATACTGTATTATATTTTATTTTATCATTATTATTATTATATTAGGCTCATGAAGGTTTTACTAAATGCTGCATTAATTAATATTTACATATTAATAATGGATGAGATTAATATGTAGAATGTGAAAGGGGTCTGTCGTAGTGATGAAACTCAGCTTTTCAGACTTTAGTCAACTTTGGATCGACAACAGTCATCATTACGTAGAAAAAAATTAAGAAACAGGGGTTGGTGAGTGTCTGCCTCCATCTAAGTGGAAGAATGACTCCACTCAGTGGTCAGAGGTGGTATAACCTGACATATACAAATACATAATTGAATCTCCAGTGGTTCCCAACCTTTCTTCCTTGCTGCACCCTCTTCTCGTATCCAAGGAAAGCTGAGCTCCCCCTCCCAGCCCAAACACAGACGTTTGTATAAATTGCAGGGGTCGTACAGGTGCTGGAAATCCATGAAAACACTTGAATTTTACTGTCAGCTTTTCAAGGTTTGAAAAGTGCTTGCCTTTTTGGATAAAGTGCTTGAAACTGCTTGAAACTGTAATCACATTACTTTCATAATAAATTGCTGCCTGACTGAATTAAGTTAAGATAAAGGAATAAAAGTCAGATATTTGCTGAGCCACATTGTACAGGAGGTTAATAATTAGTCATTAATCGATTCATTTACGACAAGAATTTGAGCGATTAAACATGTATTAATTGCTAATTCATCAACAGTCTGGAAATGACATGGATTGCACCTCATTTGACATTGTTTTGTCTGGTGGAGCCATTCATTGGATAAAGAAACTTGAAATTAGACTTGAAATAAGAAGAAAAAAAAAGAGGAAAAAAAGAAAATGGTTGGAAACCAGCGAGTTACATCATTGGTGACATAAAGCCACAGGTTGCCCTTGTTATTTGAAGCGCACAGATGATGACATGGGTGAGGTCTGTTGGGGACATATGTCTCACACTCATGCCCACACACGTATGCTTATGAAGATGGAATGAGACTCCATGGGGGTCTTCCAGCCCACAGCAACAGAGGTGGGGACAAAGCGAGTTGAGCCCAGCTTTCCCAAGGCTGGTTAATGCGCGCTGACTTTGGGTCAGAGCGGGAAACTCTGGCGATTGCCAGCCACTCACCTGGTTCACCTCTGAACGTGTGGGGGAGGTCCGAGCCACGCATCCCATCTAAGGGAGCCGGGTCGACTCCAGCTCAGTCCATATCATCCTCTCAAGGTCTGTTTATAAACTTCTAGCCAGTCACATCATCATGACATCACACTGAGAAGATCAGAGCCTACCATAGAAATCCAACTGTGACATCATCTATGATGTCACAATCCAAATATGGCAGCCCACATGCTCTGATCTGTGACATCATCAGTGATCTCTCAGAATTTAAAAAAAAAAAAAAAAAAAAAAAAGAAGATCAGATCAATGATGTGTTTAAAGCTGTTTTCACAGATATAACCCGATGTCACCCGGCAACTTCGGCATGTGCTTTGGGCTAACCCTGGCCATGCACTCTCACACTAATTCTTGTCCATTTCAGCTGCAACCCACCAGGAAACCGAGGAAGTCACGTCCATGTCACCCCATTTCCTCCGTGAAGGGCCGCAGATTTGGACATATCTCACAGAAGGCCTGGATTCAGAGGTACAGGAACTTTCTAGGTGAGGGACAAAGGACAAACGGTCAAACACGCAACCTGCAAAATTTCTGCACCCGCGAGAGCAAACGCCTTTTCCGATTTCAACGGGCCTCGTCCTTGTGGCGGTAGCTTACCCTCTGGAAGCGCGCATTGGTGGTTCAGTGGTAGAATTCTCGCCTGCCACGCGGGAGACCCGGGTCCGATTCCCGGCCAATGCAATCTAACATTTGTCCACGACGGGTAGCCAGTACCAACTTTGTGCACTACATGAAAGCAGAACGCTTTCACCACAAGTGGCCCTTCCCGCCCTTTGCAAGAGGCATATGGCTGACGATCTGAAACAACAAGTTTGCGTGGTAGTCGACCTTCCCAAATGGACAATGTCATGAAGTGACTCAAAGGTCTTTGTTGAGGACATCTTAGACACAGCAATACATCTTATGTCTGCAGTTTTTGCAGGCGTATGATGCATATTTGTGTGAAGGACAACCAGTGCTCTCTGTTTGCGTTAAAAGAAAGAACTTTTGGCTTTTACTCATCAAACTCGGCTGTGTTTTGGGCCTCGTTGGCGCAGTAGGCAGCGCGTCAGTCTCATAATCTGAAGGTCGTGAGTTCGAGCCTCACACGGGGCACGGGTTTTGTTGTGTGTCCACCATGGAAACATCTGCATTCTTCTCCCGCCCAAAACCCACAAGGACCCCCGACTGTCGATGTTGTTTGAGCGTGCGTTGGTGGTTCAGTGGGAGAGTTCTGGCCTGCCAGGCGGGAGACCCGCCTCCGATTCCCGGCCAACACAACAAAATATCGGGGCTTGCTCTTTTGTACAGCTTGTTTAGTAGCCACCACTACTACTTCACCACAAGTACCCCTTCCTGTACCTACCAAGGCACGGTCTTGTCTGAAGTTGCTTGAATTGGTGAGGCGTTATTTCACCTTGCTTACACGGGGAGGCGCAAAGGATTGTGCCAATCCACACATTCAGGTGATGGTGTGGTAAATCCGGTTATTCCCAACTTTTTGCCTTGCTGCACCCCCTTCTCGTATCCAAGGAAAGCTGAGCTCCCCCTCCCAGCCCAAACACAGACGTTTGTATAAATTGCAGGGGTCGTACAGGCGCTGGAAATCCATGAAAAACATTGAATTTTACTGTCAGCTTTTCAAGGTTTGAAAAGTGCTTGCCTTTTTGGATAAAGTGCTTGAAACTGCTTGAAACTGTAATCACATTACTTTCATAATAAATTGCTGCCTGACTGAAATCAGTTAGTTAAGTTTTAGATAAAGGAATAAAATAAGTCAGATATTTGCTGAGCCGCATTGTACAGGAAGTTAATAATTAATCATTAATCGATCCATTTACCACAAGAATTTGAGCGATTAAACATGCATTAATTGCTATTCATCCGCAGTCTCGAAATGACATGGATTGCGCCTCATTTGACATTGTTTTGTCTGGTGGAGCCATTCATTGGATAAAGAAACTTGAAATTAGACTTGAAATAAGAAGGAAAAAAAGAGGAAAAAAAGAAAATGGTTGGGAACCAGCGAGTTACATCATTGGTGACATGAAGCCACAGGTTGCCCTTGTTATTTGAAGCGCACAGATGATGACATGGGTGAGGTCTGTTGGGGACAGATGTCTCACACTCACGCCCACACACGTGTACTTAGGAAGATGGAATGAGACTCCATGAGGGTCTTCCAGCCCACGGCAACAGAGGTGGGGACAAAGCGAGTTGAGCCCAGCTTTCCCAAGGCCGGTTAATGCGCGCTGACTGTGGGCCAGAGCGGGAAACTCTGGCGAATCGCCAGCCACTCAACTCGTTCACCTCTGAACGCGTGGGGGAGGTCCGCGCCACGCATCCCATCTAAGGGAGCCGGGTGACTCCAGCTCAGTCCATATCATCCTCTCAAGGTCTGTTTATAAACTTCTGAGCCAGTCACGTCATCATGACATCACACTGGAAGATCAGAGCCTACCATAGAAATCCAACTGTGACATCGTCTATGATGTCACAATCCAAATATGGCAGCCCACATGCTCTGATCTGTAAACATCATCATTGATCTCTCAGAATTTAAAAAAAAAAAAAAAAAAAAAAAAAAAAAAAGAAGATCAGATCAATGATGTGTTTAAAGCTGTTTTCACAGATAATACCCGATGTCACCCGGCAACGTCGGCATGTGCTTTGGGCTGACCCTGGCCATGCACTCTCACACTAATTCTTGTCCATTTCAGCTGCAACCCACCAGGAAACCGAGGAAGTCACGTCCATGTCACCCCATTTCCTCCGTGAAGGGCCGCAGATTTGGACATATCTCACAGAAGGCCTGGATTCAGAGGTACAGGAATTTTCTAGGTGAGGGACAAAGGACAAACGGTCAAACACGCAACCTGCAAAATTTCTGCACCCGCGAGAGCAAACGCCTTTTCCCGATTTCAACGGGGCCTCGTCCTTGTGGCGGTAGCTTACCCTCTGGAAGCGCGCATTGGTGGTTCAGTGGCAGAATTTTCGCCTGCCACGGGGGAGACCCGGGTCCGATTCCGGCCAGTGCAACCCAACATTTGGCCACGATGGGTAGCCAGTACCAACTTTGTGCACTACATGAAAGCAGAACGCTTTCACCACAAGTGGCCCTTCCCGCCTTTGCAAGAGGCATATGGCTGACGATCTGAAACAACAAGTTTGCGTGGTAGTCGACGTTCCCAAATGGGACAATGTCATGAAGTGACTCAAAGGTCTTTGTTGAGGACATCTTAGACACAGCAATACATCTTATGTCTGCAGTTTTTGCAGGCGTATGATGCATATTTGTGTGAAGGACAACCAGTGCTCTCTGTTCGCGTTAAAAGGAAGAACTTTTGGCTTTTACTCATCAAACTTGGCTGTGTTTTGGCCTCGTTGGCGCTCCCTGCCGCCTGTGGGTCGAGCTGAATCTTGGTAGTGACAGCCAATCACGTTGCCGTATGCTACCAAGAATCTACCAAGAATTGAAGGAGTGGCCAATCACCGCTTGTATCGCTACCAAGAATGTCCCGGGTTCTACCAAGAATTGACCAATCAGCGATCAGGCCTCTGGCTACCAGGAGAAGGAGAGAAAAAAAGAAAAAAAAGTCCAACAGAGCCGACAGCGAACCCGCTATATTGGTTTTTTCTGACCAACATTGTGAACGTAAGTACATTTTATTGTCAGTAAAATAAATTGGCAGATGTGTATATGTATAATGTTGTTTTGTGATGATAACCTGTGGCTCGGTAACGTTAACGACCGGCTAATAACGGCAATTACTGTTACTTGTCGTGTGTCATTTTTACTCTTCCTACTCATATTACGTTTATGTACATTAAATTTAACGTTAATATATCTGGAAAAAAATAACGCTAACCTGCCTGTTGAGGACATTAGCGAGCTAAATAATTAACGTTAAATGAATGAACATTAGGTTGCGAACAGATCTCCAGTAATGTCACTGTACAGTATAGTAGTTGGGCCTACAAGGTCCGACGTCGCGCAGGCGTGACGAGTAGTGATTTTTAATCTTCCTACTCATATTACGTTTATGTACATTAATTTTAACGTTAATTATCTAGAAAAAATAACGTTAACCTGCCATGTTGAGGACATTAGCGAGCTAAATAATTAAATGAATGAACATTAGGTTACAAACAGATCTCCAGTAATGTCACTGTACAGTACAGTACAGTACAGTACAAGTTCCGACTTAGTTTTATTTTTTTGAATTTTATTGTAGCTCATCGTGCTTTGACATATTTACATGTAAATGAATGAATAATAAATTTCTGAGTGATTCTGTGATGTTGGAAAAAATATACATAGACAGAACATAATATAACTCAAGGTGATTATAACTGATAGCAATATAATATACAAAGCTGCCTTAAGTGTGTGTTATCAAATGTTTTGTTCATCTCATCTTTCATAACTGTGTTATATACACCTGTTTCTGTTTTCTTATATTTAAATTTTTTTATCTAGATGGAACCTCGCTTCAGGAGGCGGGCCGACGGCAGCCTGAACCTCACTGACACCTTTGAGGCCAGCGCAGTAAAGGAGGCAAACAAAGGGAAGCCATTGGTAAAACCTCCTGAGAGCTACTTGTCAAGGCCAAAAATGCCTTGATAAAGCTTAATGGAGATACAGAAAACCGAGCACACCTGCTGGGTTTCTTTGAAATTCAGTTTGGTGTGTTTCGAGGGCAAACTTTTAAGTGGGTGGCCGAAAATGCCCTGGGTTATGCTGCCTATCTGGTGGCAGCCATGAACAGGGACCCCACTGGTGGGAGTAAAGACTCCTATGAACATGCCCAAAATGAACATGTTTTAAAGAGTACATGGAGCTCTTTCCTTCTGGCAGAATTGCCGTTGCCATGAAGGAAGAGCAATATGTTACAAAAAAAAACAAAACACCCTACAGCCCCCACCCAGGACCCTGCTGCGCCACTGCCACTCGGCTGTCCAGCACTTTGCCACTCCGTTGTCCAGCACCCTGCTGCCAACACTGCCCACAACAGCCCCCACCCAGCATGCTCCCACCTCCCAGCACACTTCCTCCTCCTCCTGTCTTCGCTCCCTCTTGGTCGGGAGGATACCAGGTCAAAAACCTGGCCAAGACTGTCAAAAGGCTGACTTCCCCCCTCAAAACCAAACCTTGTAAGCAAACATTTACTTGTATAACACATTTTTTATGTTTAGTATTTTTTTGTATTTATTGCTGTTCAGTACTCATAATGTCTATGTTTGTCCTGCTTTCTGTTTTGTTTTTAGCTTTGACACAGGGACTCTTAGACAGACCAGTCACCCCAGTCCGACGCCCACCCCGTTCTCACCCCCTTGTCGCAAGCCGCTGGGCCTTCATCTCCCTCGGTCACGACCCCCCCCCTGTTCTCTTCAGCAAGCAGCCGCTGGGCCTTCATCCTCCTCGGTCACGACACCCTGTTCTCTGCAGCAGCCGCTGGGCCTTCATCCTCCCTCGGTAACACCGGACACCCGGGGTTCTTGTCTGCTGAGCAGCCGCTGGGCCTTCATCTTCCCTCGGTCACGACACCTGTGTCTGCAGCAGCCTGGGCCTTCATCTTCCCTCGGTCACGACCCCCTGTTCTCTGCAGCAGCCGCTGGGCCTTCAATCCTCCCTCGGTCACAACACCCTGTCGTCTGCAGCAGCCGCTGGGCCTTCATCTTCCCTCGGTCACGACACCCTGTTCTCTGCAGCAGTCGCTGGGCCTTCATCCTCCCTCGGTCACGACACCCTGTTCTCTGCAGCAGCCGCTGGGCCTCCAGCCACCCTCGCCCCCTCCTCTGTGTCCTCTGAGGTGGATGACAGCACACTGCTGGCAGTGGCAACTCGTATGGAGGACGAACATTTGATACGTAAGTTTAATTTTTGTCAGGACCAGTTAGTGTTTAGTGCATGTTCAATTCAGGTTTCTGTCTTTGTCTCGTCACTTCCTGTTTTATTTTGAAGTCTGAGTCTTACTCCTGTGTTCCTGTCAAGTTTCCTGCCTGTGTGATTGTAATCTGTGTCCAAGCCTTTGAGTACTGAGTGTGATGTATTTATTTAAAACATACAAACACAATATAATTCAGTGCAAAATTTTTATTTACTCTTCAGAAGTTAAACATGTTTCATTTAAATGGATAATAAAGACAAGATGAGTGAAGTAAAGTGAATTTGCATTTGTTTATTCATGTGTTTATTTCCTTGTTTTTGTTTTTTCCAGCACAACGAGTCTGTCTTCCAGCTGGCTGGATTAATATCTTACCTGAAGTGGACCAGAGGTGGATCTCCAAGGCACTCTTTAGGTGGTCAGCACAGGGCCATCCTGAATTGGACTTCAACAGGGTGGACAAACTTTGGTGGTATCCTCCGCAGGTGCCACTGAAGAACAACAATTCTCCAAATTTGGGAGAATTACTTCGGCCACCCTCTGCTGCTCTGGATGCCACGAAAGTTGTGGCAGGTTAAACTAACGTGTCCGCATCCAGGCTGTGACAAAGTGCTTCTGTCCTCAGCTGGCCTGCATCAGAAGATCAGGCAGGTGGTAGCTGTGGGGAAGATGTACTTTGTTGCATCTGAGTACCTGGCCTGCCGAAGATGTAAGCGGAAGGTCATCAGCTGGAGCCATGCCATCATCTCACAGCTTGACATTGGCCACAGGGTGCAGTTCCCTTGCATCCTGACATCAAAATTCGCCTGTGACATCGAGGTAGCGAGTTTGATGCATCAGCGTGGGCTGGGTAACAGCAGCAGCCAGATCCAGAAGAAGCTGCAGGAGCGTCATACTGAGGTTGTGGTTGCACAAAACTGTCCAGTACCTCCCAGACTGCAGGGGGATTGCCAGTGCTGTCAGATCGGCCTGATCCTGCCTGTCAGATTTGGGCTGTACCTGCCATGCCTGTTGTCCCGAAGCACCGGTGGCTGATGCAGGTGTATGCCCAGGATGTCCTGCAAAGGCTGGAGGAGATCAAAGCCAGCATTACATCCCAATATGGTCGGATCCTGAAAATGGATTCAACCAAAAGGTGGCCCGAAAGCTTGCAGGACACAGCTATGGCACCGCTACCTGGGCAACCAACGTTGGAAATGAGTACGGACAGGTCATCATGTCCGTGCTCACTGCCAGCGAAGGTTTTGGTCTCGGGCCAATGATTGAAGGCCTCATCATGCGGTACAGAGTGGCTGGGGTGGCTCCTCCTGAGGTGCTGTATGTCGACCGAGACTGCTGTGGCAACACTCTTCTGAGGAGGATGTTTTGAAGAGTGGGGGCAGATGACCATCCGGTTGGACATTTGGCATTTCATGCGCAGGTTTGCTGTGGGCTGCACCACCGATTCCCACCAGCTTTACGCCACCTTCATGAGTCGCCTCAGCCACTGTATTTTCATGTGGGACCAGGAGGACCTGACAGCGCTGAAGGAGGCCAAGCGTGCAGAGCTTGAAGCTGCCCGGAAACATCCTTCTGAGGCTGATGTGATGCGCTCCATCAGCCGAAGCGAGCTCGCTCTGCATTGCCGCAGAACCACCCGTGGGGCCCAGGAGACCCAGGCTCTGATTGAGGGCCTTATCCAGGCCTTTGATGGAGATGGCGGGCCGTGATACGCTGGGGGTCCCTCTGATAAACTCGGCTCGGATGAGAGAGATCCTGAAGTCCCAGCGCAAGCATGTGGCTTGCATCCAGGATCCTCCAGGTGTGCAGCTGTACACGCAGACGGGAACTCTAGTGAAAGGAGGGCACCGTCTGCCAACATACCGCTGTGCAAGAGGATCGACATCACTGGAGTCATTCCACCTGCACATGAACAGATTCATCCCAGGTAATATACAAATCCTTTTTCTACTAACTTCATTAAAATACTAAACTATGATTAGATTGAATTACTAATTTATTAATTAATAATTTAATTGTAAGAACAATTGTTCTCTTTTTTCCCCCCATTTTAATTTACCTTACAGGTACCTTGGCAAGTGACACCTTCTTCCAGGCGTATCTTCTGGATGGGCTTGCAAGGTGGAATGATGACCGGGCTGCTGCAGCAACCAGCGATGTCCAACAGCCACCATCTTACAATCATCTTCTCCGCCATGCAGTCAATACCCTTGCAGAGGAGGTTCTGGGCGAGAAGATGATCTGTTACGTGGGGCCCAGAAAATACACTGGTAGATGACTATTATATTGTTTTTTGGTGACATTTTCATTAAAGTTTTATAAAAATCATTTTACCACTCACTTATTATATATTGTCCTGGTATGTCATCTAATTGTTTATCAATGTTTTTATATTTTAAAGGTGAGCTTTTGGGCGTGGAGTACCTGTATCACCAAACGGGTAAAGTGTTGCAGGACTACAAGTCGGCTATTGAGGAGTCCGAGACTACTGATGTTCATGTGGAGGTGGATGAAGGATATGGCGAGCTTGAAGAGTTTCAAGACATCACTGTCCCCACCTTTGCCACAGAAAAACCACCTGCTGTGTCCACACAAGCGTCACTGTCTGCAGCATCTGCAGCATCTGTGGTCCGATCTTTTCCAGCTGTAGTCCCTCCATCACCTGTGACACCACTGTCTGTGGTTGTCCCTCCATCACCTGTGACATCAGTGTCTGTGGTTGTCCCTCCATCAGCTGTGACATCACCGTCTGTGGTTGCCCCTCCATCGCCTGTGACACACCATCTGTGGTCGTCCCTCCATCGCCTGTGACATCACCATCTGTGGTCGTCCCTCCATCTCTGCCTCTAGTCGTCCCATCCATCTCCTGTGGTCGTCCCTCCATCTCTGCCTCTAGTCGTCCCACCATCTCCTGTGGTCGTCCCTCCATCTCTGCCTCTAGTCGTCCCTCCATCACCTGTGGTCGTCCCTCCATCACCTGTGACATCACCGTCTGCGGTCCCTCAGTACTTTCTCCTGGAGCACATAGCTGTGAGTTTTACTACAGTATTCATATATATGTATTTGTTGTCATAAAAATGTAATCGTCATAAAGATAATAACACAAATTTCAACTTAATATTTACTTTCTTCTTTCCCCAGTGGACCAGTTAACGGCAGAAGAGTCCATTTCACATGATGTAAGGGCCAGGTTCCTTTTTTAAATTTATATTTTTGTTGTCCGTGCTTTCATGGGATTAATAGTATTATTTGCTACTATCAAAAGTTCTAAAACTATCTTTCATTTTAGGATTCGGTTGGACCAGACAATATTGAGGGCTATCGGAGCAGTGCAGGACTTGGCTGAGTTTCTGGTTGGCCTCAGAGACCACCGTCTGGCCTTGACAGGACAAGAATGCACCCAGATCATCACCCTGTGGCAGGCGTTGGGGGAGTATGACAAAAAAAAGACTGTTTACCGTCCACGTCACCAGCACACCCTAAAGCAGGGGCGATTCAGGGCCACTAAAAAGATTGTGGCACCAGGTGTGGAGAGCACCAAAAGGTATGTTAAATTAAGTAAACTCAGCGACTTGATTGTCTAAACATCTTTAAAGAAAATGACACTGATTAACTATACTAAAGATAGAGATGATATTTCAAGATCCCCGTCAGACCAGCTTATCTTCCTGGGGTCCAAAGCATACATTACATATGACGCACAATAACAACTTATTTTCAAATAGGAACATTCATTAAAAAAGAAGACAGACAACAAAACATTGAAGACTAAATAAGAAAAACAAAAAACAGAACAAACAAAAAAGGAAAAATTGAACAATAACACCACAGAATAAGGATCACACATTGATTACACACATATATTATTGATAATGATATATGTATTCTCCTGTAATTTTCAGGTGTTTCATTGGGGCTCACAGTCCTGCACAGTGGCCTGACTGTAACAGGGTGGTGGAGGCCATCTTTGTGAGGCTCTGTGCACTGTATCCCAATGCTGTGCGGTGTGAGGGAGCGAGGGTGTCTCGCTTTACAATGGTGGCACGTTTGTACAAGCACATCCGGGAGTGCATCGTCACCAATGCGAAAGTGATGACTGAGACCACTCTCCAGCTCCCAGAAGTGAATGCTGCAACAGTGACACAATGGTGAGTACATTAGCATGCTTCATATCATTCCATTTCATATCAGTTTGCATTCCAGCAGTAATCAGTTTTCATGACATGATGGCTGGCTCAGTAAATGACATGTAAATCTAAATGAAGCAGCTATTTTACAAAAGCAATAATAAAATCTGATGAGTTGTTCTGTGATCACAGCTTTGTCATGCTGTTATATCATAGTCATCAAATAGCAATTGATTTCATTCTCTTGTGTTTTGGGTATTATCAAATTGTATTATTATTGTGTATCTTGTGTATTATTAAAAGTATGTTAATATTGGTGGTTTTATGTTTTCACAGGTACAGCAGGCGTGGCAGGTCACAGGAGCAAAGCACTTTACAGCAGGGTATCCAAGCTCCACAAGCACCCATGCAAGCACCTGAAAAGCTTCCTGCAGCAATGCAAAAAGTACCAACTCTGCATCTTGCCACTTTAGCTGAGCCTCACCTGTTCACCCTGCCACCAAACACTGCTGGGCAGGCGAAGCTTAGAGGACGTCCACAAGCTCCAGCCATTGCACCAGCACCACCTGTCTCTCTCCCCTTCATTTTTCCTTCTGCGCAGCTTCCTCCAGTGCTTGGACCGTGCACATTCCAAGGGCAGCAGTCTGCACCTGCAATGTTCTTCAACCTCTCTCTTCCTTCAACTTCTCTTCCTTCAACTACGCCACCACCATCAACTCAGATGCAGGCATCTGTCCCGTACACCACTCAGCAGTACAGAAAGAGGAAAGAACAAAGGGAGCACAGTGGCACTGTGACAAGAAAGTACACAAAGAAGACAGACGTCATCCTTTGCAGGAAGTGCAGTCAGGAGAGGAAGCCACCATCACATCTCCAGTACTTTGGAAACTGGTACTGTGAAAAGTCTGAGACTCAGACATACAGCGAATGGAGGGCTGTGCTGGAGCAGCGGGGTTATGGGAAAAAAAAGGCCAGAAATGACAACTCTCAGCTTAAAATGTTTGTTTGCTTGTTTGTTGTTTCTATTCTGTATCCGCCTCACTGCCTGACCAGATGTTAACATGCAGTGGGAGTTTATATTGCACTTTCATTCAGTTCAAGTTGTTCAAGAGTGAGTTCAAGAGAGTAGTTTTAAATTGATGTATAGTACTTAATTCTATCTTTACTCATTTCCCTCTTTTTTCTTTGACTTGCCTCCACTTGTCCCCCTTAGCCATAGGTCAGAGGACTGGGCCCTCTCCTCACTGCTATAGTTCAGGACTGGTTCTGACCCCACGCTATAGTTCAGGCTAGGCTCCTCTACTAAGCAGTGTGGGTCAGGATGGGTGACTCACTGCAATAGTCAGATGGGTTCCTTGACCTCCACTGCTATAGTTCAGGGTGGTTCTGACCACATGCTTAGTTCGAGGACTGGCCTCCTCCTTGAGCTACCTACACTGCCGTAGGTCGAGGATGGGCTCCTTGATCCTGCTAAGTGGACTGGCCCCTTGTTGCTTTGACTGTTCTAACACCTATGCAGAGCTAGTTTAATATACATGTGGGACTGGGTCTTCCTGCCTGTCACCTCCCTTTCTATAGCGTTCAGGACTGGTTCTGACCCACACTGCTATAGTTCAGAGGACTAGGCCCTCGCTCTGGGGATTCCCACACTGCCATAGGTTGGAGGACTGGGTCTCCTCTAAATCTGCCATGGGTCTCACTTGTTTGTTTGTATCTTTGTTACGTATCTTATTTTTATTTTTATATTTATTTATATTTCATTTATTTATATTTCATCTTATTGTTATTTAGCTTGCTAGTCTTACTATTATTATTATTATTTATTTATTTATTATTTAGTCTCTGTGTTATTTGTCGTTGTTGTTGTGTTTCTTACTATATTAAAAAAGTATAAAAGCAATTTTGGACATTTCTGTGACTTGATATCTTCATAATCTTTCTATTATTATTATTATTATTATAATTATTATTATTATTATTATTATTACTATTATTATTATTATTATTATTATTAATATCATTATTATTTAGTCTCTGTGTTATTGTTGTGTTGTTGTGTTTCTTACTATATTAAAAAAGTATAAACGATTTTGGACGTTTCTGTGACTTGATATCTTCATTATCTTTCTATTATTTATTATTATTATTATTATTATTATTATTATTATTATTATTATATTAGTTCACTTGAATCAAAATCTACAGCTTTTAATGCCTGCACAAGACAGGTTTATCTGAATTTACACTATATAGATGGTCAGAGGACTGGGCCTCCTCTGACCTTCACTGGCTACAATTATAGTTCAGAGACTGGCTCTTGACCTCAACTGCTATAGTTGTCAGGACTGGTCTGACCTAACTGATAAGTTTCAGGACTGGGCTCTCTGACCTCACTGCTATAGTTCAGGACTGGGTCTCTGACCTCAACTGCTATAGTTCAGGACTAGGCTCCTCTGACCTCATCATGCTATGTTCAGGATGGTTGCCCAGCTATAGTTCAGGACTAGGCCTCCTCTGAACTAAGCAGTGTGGGTCAGGACTGGGTCTGACCTACACTGCTATAGTTCAGGACTGGGCTTCTCTGACCTACCACTGCTATAGTTCAGGACTGGGCCTCCTCTGACCTACACTGCTATAGTTCAGAGGACTAGGCCTCCTCTGAACTATAGCAGTGTGGGTCAGGACTGGGTCTGACCCACACTGCCATAGGTTGGAGGACTGGGTCTCCTCTAAATCTGCCATGGGTCTCACTTGTTTGTTTGTATCTTTGTTACGTATCTTATTTTTATTTTTATATTTATTTATATTTCATTTATTTATATTTCATCTTATTGTTATTTAGGTTGCTAGTCTTACTTATTATTATTATTATTTATTTATTTATTATTTAGTCTCTGTGTTATTTGTCGTTGTTGTTGTTGTGTTTCTTACTATATTAAAAAAGTATAAAAGCAATTTTGGACATTTCTGTGACTTGATATCTTCATTATCTTTCTATTTATTATTATTATTATTATTATTATTATTATTATATATTATTATTATATTGTTATTATTATTTAGTCTGTGTTTATTGTTGTTGTTGTGTTTCTTACTATATTAAAAAAGTATAAACGATTTTGGACGTTTCTGTGACTTGATACCTTCATTATTCTTTCTATTATTATTATTATTATTATTAGTTCACTTGAATCAAAAGCTACAGCTTTTAATACCTGCACAAGACAGGTTTATCTGAATTTACACTATATAGATAATAATCCCCATATTTGTCATATACACGTCACATCAACCGTCACATAAATTCCTTAGATTGGATTTTATAAGCCTGTTTCACATTTCCTCACATCTTTGTGTGTTGATATGAATGAAAAATACAGAAATAAAATTTTGGGTACTTACCTTTATTACCATTGTTTATCACTGTTTGAAACAACAACAATATTGTTCATTTTCACAAGGATTTGGCTGTTTGTGTGACAATATGAATGTAAAGTAGTCAAATATGGTAATGTTGAGTTATTTTACGACATTTATGGCAGTTTTACGGCGAATAATACGAGCAAGCGGGACCCGAAGCAGGATTTGATACCACGATCCCAGGATGTATTTTTCGACATTTATGGTACCTTTACGTCGACAATGCGCGCAGGCCTTGGGCACAGTAGGCAGCGCGTCAGTCTCATAATCTGAAGGTCGTGAGCTCGAGCCTCACACGGGGCACGGGTTTTGTTGTGTGTCCACCATGGAAACATCTGCATTCTTCTCCCGCCCAAAACCCACAAGGACCCCCAAATGTATGACCCCTGACTGTCAGTGTTGTTTGAGCGTGCGTTGGTGGTTCAGTGGGAGAGTTCTGGCCTGCCGTACAGGGCTGGAAATCCATGAAAACACTTGAATTTTACTGTCAACTTTTCAAGGTTTGAAAAGTGCTTGCATTTTGGATAAAGTGCCTGAAACTGCTTGAAACTGTAATCACATTACTTTCATAATAAATTGCTGCCTGACTGAATCAGTTAGTTAAGTTTTAGATAAAGGTATAAAATAAGTCAGATATTTGTACAGGAAGTTAATAATTAATCATTAATCGATTCATTTACAACAAGAATTTAAGTGATTAAACATGTATTAATTGCTAATTCATCAATAATCTTGAAATGACATGGATTGCGCCTCATTTGACATTGTTTTGTCTGGTGGAGCCATTCATTGGATAAAGAAACTTGAAATTAGACTTGAAATAAGAAAAAAAAAAGAGGAAAAAAAGAAAATGGTTGGGAACCAGTGAGTTACATCACTGGTGACATAAAGCCACAGGTTGAACCTGTTATTGAAGCGCACAGATGATGACATGGGTGAGGTCTGTTGGGGACAGATGTCTTCACACTCACGCTCACACACGTATACTTACAAAGATGGAATGAGACTCCATGGGGGTCCTCCAGCCCACAGCAACAGAGGTGGGGACAAAGCGAGTTGAGCCCAGCTTTCCCAAGGCCTGGTTAATGCGCGCTGACTTTGGGTCAGAGCGGGAAACTCTGGCGATTGCCAGCCACTCAACTGGTTCACTTCTGAACGTGTGGGGGAGGTCCGCGCCAAGCATCCCATCTAAGGGAGCGGGTGGACTCCAGCTCAGTCCATATCATCCTCTCAAGGTCTGTTTATAAACTTCTGAACCAGTGACATCATCATGACATCACAGGTAAAGATCAGAGCCTACCATAGAAATCTAACTGTGACATCATCTATGATGTCACAAAGCAAGCATGGCAGCCCACATGCTCTGATCTGTGACATCATCAGTGATCTCACAGAATTTAGAAAAAAAAAAATCAGATCAGTGACATCAGTGGTTCTCAACCTTTTTTCCTTGCTGCCCCCCCTTCTTGTATGTGAGGAAAGCTGAGCTCCCCCCTGTGATGAAGAGGTGAAATAATCATTTTGTATGTAAATATGTCATTTACCAGCTGTAAGCTGCTGGAAAAGCTTGAAAATGAACATTGAAAATGCTTGAAAGGAGCTTGAATTTGATTTTGGAAAAGATATATGAACCCTGAAAGTGTGGTTTTAGTTGACATGTGCAAATCTGATTTTGTGGACCTCAGAATAGACAAAGTCTTGAGGACCCCCTGTGATTTCTGGTGCTCTCCTAAAGGGGGCTTGGACCCCAGGTTGGGAACCAATGATCTAGGTGATGTATGGTCTGACATTTGTCACTTTTTAAGACACTATTTTACTGTTTTTGTTGTCTGTCCACTGTGGCCTTATGATAAACTAATTACAAAACCAACATTAACATGCTGACACCGGTCTTCTCTTTGGGGCTGGCACTTTAATAGCGCTTGTTTCCACCCAAAATGCACTGTGGTCATGGGAAGTGACGTGTGGCTCCTCTGATCCAAAGCTGACCTACAGTATAGGTCAAAAAGTAACTCAGTAACTCAGTTACTTGAAATAATAACTGACATATAATTTTGGAAATTCTAATCCCTTACACTACTTGTTATTTACTAATATTACAGTAATTTATTACTGCCCAACACTGATAATATGCCAGTGTTGTATCCATTAATGTGGGTCTAAAGGGATAATTCAGCCAAAAATGAATATTCAGTCATTATCTATGCACCCGCTTGCCGATTGAAGGTCAGGTTTACTGCTGGAGTTTCCCAGGAAAACTGTGTTGCAGAATCTCCCAAATATTGAAAGTGAATGGTGACCAGTTTTCAAACAAAAAAAAGCAACATAAAATGTCTCTGTACTGCTCGTCTGCTGTAATCCATGCTTCCTAAAGCCTCAACATGCCAAGTTGAAGTGTTATGAAGTGTAATTTATTTTTCAAAGTCAAAATGTCTTCAAACTAATGAAATATACAGACATTACTGAAAAACTCTTGTTTGTACAACAGCAGGACTGACTGCACATGACTCTACAAGGTCTGGACCTTGTAAATTGTATTCATATCTGAAAGAAAATTCAAAGCACGAGAAAACTGGTGAATTTGACAAGTTCTCCTAAATCACTTGTAGGCACCACATTACAACAAATCTGTTCGTAAGAGTGCTTCAGAGTGGTGCATGAGGCTAATCACTCTGATTGTCATAATTACTATTTTAACATGTTAAAATGACTATGGTGTGATTTTTTTTTCGGTCCTTTCTTCCGTTTGAAAACTGGTCACCATTATGTTCCATTGTTTGGGAGATTCTGCAACACTGTTTTCCTGTGAAACTCCAGTAAAAAATAAACCCGACCGTCAATCGGCAATACTGCAAAACTGCACGCTCAAATTATTTATTTGTAGCAAGTAATGAAAACTTAAAATTTGTTTAGAGGTTCTACTGACTAATGTTAAGTGTTATTTGAATTTTCATTCATGTTTATTAAACTCATAATTTTTGTTCAATGAGGGAAATAAAGTCACTAAAACAAATATTTTAAGATTTTTTTTTATTTAAAAAAGTAAAAAAAACGAAGTTTATATTGAAATTTATTATTATTTATTATTACGATGTAAATTATTCAGATTTGTCAAGTGAATAAAAATTGTGAGCTAAAATTACTACAAATATTTGAGTTGGGTTAATCAGTAATTTTAATTGAACTTTAATCAATGTACACATGTAACATCAACTCCAAATATTTAAGCTCTGATAACCTCCAACTTCTGAGCTTATGAACTAAAGAAAATTATGGAACTGATTGTCTTGATTTTTTTGAGTACTGCTGACTTATCCATGTTCACAGTGATGAGGGCGAGTAGATAATGACTGCATTTTCATTTTTGGGCGAACTGTCCCTTTAAAGAATTGGTTAGCTCTTTAAATGTAACAGTGACACAGAAAAGCCAAAAATAATCACTTTCTTACAAAGTCCCTGATTTTTATTAATCATCAGACTGCTGTTGGAAGTGTAAAGACTATGTGACCATATGGCGCCTCAAGTGTTTTTGTGTGGAGGGAAACTCTCATGCAGCTACCAGAAAGAAGCTCAGGGCAGCATGCAACTGATATTATAGTGTATTTGCCATTATAACGTGTTTTTCATACCATTGTAGCAGGCAAAGGGTCTTTTAGCTTTGCAGAACAAATCATTCCATAAGCCTTCAGCATCCATTTCTACACAGTTCTCGTATCCTTTATAGTTATTGGGTCTTCCTGCCAGCCACTTCCTGAACCATGCCTCCCCTTCACCATAGTAACCCTCCTTTTCCAGTGACCACCTCCAGCTGTTAATGTCACTGTACAGTCCTATCCAGACATGGTGAATGTTTACCACGGCCAGCACTTCATTCAGCTCTTTGATGCTGTGAACCGAGGCCAGGTCCGAGTACTTCTCCCTGCAGTGGCTTAGAGCTTCAGCCCAGGTGATGCCCTCTTCAATAAGGACGTAGCTGCGGGGAAAACAGGCAGGTAGGACACACAGTCCTGCGATAATGAAAAAAATCTCTTTAGTTATCCAGTAAACAAACCGGAGCCACCAATCAAGGAGGGTAACAACAGAACAGACCCAAATGCGGACATGCAACAATCTGAGGTAACATCAAAAACAAAGTTCAACAGATAGTCCAGAAATCAACAAGGAGACACAAAGAATACACTGTGAGCCTTGACCACAAAATGAAGACAAACTGGCAACTAAGGTGGGAAAGACACAGGATTAAATGCACAGGGGAGGGAGGGGATGACAAGACACAGGTGAGGGCGACCAAGAACAGGTGAATCAGTGATCAAAAAGAGCGGAAAACAGAGAAAGACAGGAAGTAAAAACAACCAACACACAGGAGAAGACATACCAAAAAAACAGGAAGTAACTAAAAAAAAAACAAACATGACAAACTGTGAGCCTGATTTATTTCACAGCCATGTGCCACAGCCAATTCATTATCAAGTTGTTAGTCTGTTAATATATTTTGTTTCATTAACTTTGTAATGCATTTAATGTTAGGGTGAGTTTTGATTAAGTTGCTCACTAATTTTTAAAGAGGACCCATTATGATTTTCAAACTCGAGATTCAGGAGGACCAATATGGACTCCGTCCTGGCCGTGGAACAGTGGATCTGTTCTTTCCTCTTGCAGGACTGCTGTGGTGGTCATTGGAGTTCCACCATGCATTTGACATGTGTTTTGTGGACTTCTTAGGATGAGCTAATTAGCAGTCAAGTCCTGATTTGTACCCTACTTTCTCCTTCATAACCACTAGAGCTGCAACAATTAATTGGATTGTTAAATTAATTGCTAACTCTTTTGGCAATCGATTAATTGGTTTTAAAGTCCAAATTCTCTGATTTCAGCTTCTTAAATGTAACATTTTTCTGGTTTCTTTACTCCTCTCTG
This sequence comes from Lutjanus argentimaculatus, assembly GCA_034769285.1. Taxonomy (NCBI): domain Eukaryota; kingdom Metazoa; phylum Chordata; class Actinopteri; order Lutjaniformes; family Lutjanidae; genus Lutjanus; species Lutjanus argentimaculatus. Next base: position 1,337,874 of record JAWZSL010000052.1, read on the forward strand.
ACAGTAAACTGAATATGTTTGATTTGTGGACAAAACAAGACACTTGAGGACGTCATCTTGGACTTTGATCAACATTTTTCATCATTTGCTGACATTTTATGGACAAAACAACGAATTAATTAATGGAGAAAACAAATGACAGATTAAGAAATAATGAAAATAAACCCTGGCAGAAAGACTTGTATTATGTTTGTACCCATTTTTCAGATGACATGATTGTGACAGGATTAACTGATTTATTACTCATTTCGAGTCATTTTTTAATTTTAGTCTGCATTTCGTTATTCCTCTCTGACAGTAAACTGCACATCTACAAGTCATTTGAGGACGTCATTTTGGGTTTTGGGAAAACGTGATTGATATTTTTCACCATTTTCAAAATTCTATGGACTAAACAACTAAACGATTCTTCGAGGATGAAAATAATCGCCAGTTGCAGCTCTAGTAACCTCTTTGTTTCAAAGTCTGTCAGAGAAATAAAAATGTAAAATGTATTGCACTAACCTGAAAAGACCATGAACATAAAAGTCTTCCCCTTCATAGTGATTATTGTGCAGCTTCCTTCTATTGTTCTACTGTGACAGAAATAGTCTGCAGGAGAATGATGGATAACAAATAATAATCAAAATAAAGGAGGAACAACAATAATAATAACATGAACAGTAATAGTGATACAGCTGCTCAATAAATTAGAATTTGAGATTGGAAAGAAAATAATAAATCATTATATAATTAGGTTAAAAAAAACATAAAAATGAGAATAAAATAAAATGAAAATTTGGGAAATATGTCTGTACACTCTGTTACAAGGCAATGTTTCCATCTACAAGATCCTCCTCAGGCAAATGTGGCAAGACACGAACAGTCTTTCTAACAGAGGAGGCAATCAACCAGAATCATTTCACCTGTTGAACAACCAAAAACAGGGACAATACATATAAAGACCACTAGAGGGCGGCAGAATGTACATAATAGAGGCATCCCAGGAAGCAGAGACACTGGAAGTTCACAATTTATTACTAATTAGTGTAGTAAAATATTAAAAACCTTAACCTGGTAGTGTATTTAGGGAAATTATCTAATAATTAGTCCAGATACAATTATCAGGGACTTTAGTCCGAGTGTGGACGAGAAAAAAAAACAAACAATTATATCTGCAGTCAGATCTCTGCACACACTGCAATGATTTGTGTGAGAGGAAGAGACAATATCAACAACAATAAGACTACACCATCAAAAAATCCTGTCAGGACGTGTTGGTGTAGATCTGTGCACCCAGAGGACGGGGACATCAGTAACACTCGTCACCAAGAGGTCACATGCATTATGATGTAGAACCTTGTCTGTGATTAGTTTGTGGCTGTTTATTAAATGACATTTAATGACATTAATGACATTAAATTAAATTATTAAATTATTGTGCATATTTTTATAGTACCACAATCCTAAATTCTTCTGAAAATTTTCTAAAATTTTCAAATTTTTCTAAATATTTCTATTTTTTCTAGATTTGTCTTTATTAGATAGTTATGACTCCTTCACCTAATGACAGTTTCATTGTTGACATGTTGTCTTTTTCAGAGACCTATTTTTCATGAGCATAGAGCGTAGCATAGAGCATTTTCATCCACACTTGGACTAAAGTCCATGATGGATTAATTATTAGATATTTCCCCAAATAAATTTCTGCCATTTCATATATACATATACAATACCTCCAGGTAATGTATTTCTGACATGTGTCACGTTTTAAGGCACTGTTTTACTGTTTTAATGATTACATCACCAACATTAACATGCATATGAATGACACTAGTCTCTCTTTTGGTGCTGGAGCTTTATCACCACTTGTTTCCACCCAAAATACAGCAAGGTTGAGTGAAGTGATGTGCGACTGCTCTGATCCAAAGCTGATCCAGGTCAAAAAGTAACTCAGTAACTGACAGTTACCTGAAATACTAACTGAAATATAATTATTGTTTTGGAAATAGTCTCTTTAACTATTTGTTACTTTAGTTATATTACAGTAATATGTTAGAGTAATATATTACTGCCCAGCACTGATAATATGTCAGTGTTGTATCCATTAATGTGGGTTTAAAGGGATAGTTCAGCCAAAAATGAAAATTCAGTCATTATCTGCTCACCCTCATGCCGATTAAAGGTCGTATTTAGTTTTTTAGTTCACAAAACACTGCTGGAGTTTCACAGGAAAACAGTGTTGCAGAATCGCCCAAACAATGGAAGTTCCTTTTTTTGGTTTTATTTTTGTTCTTGTTTCCAGCCTTTTCACATTTTTTCATGATGGTTCTAGATGGAAATTTGTTATTATTAATGTTAAAATAAGATGTTTATCGTGTTATAAAATACATTTAACTGTCTCTTGCTCTGAATAATTCTAGTTAAATCTAAAATTTCAATCAGATCACTGATTGTTATTATCAGAAAAATACTGCTGTGAATATATGCAGTCATTATGGTTTACTACATGTGTGTGTGTGGCATGTATATTGATAAATATATAAATACATTTTACAAAGTTTACATTTTGGTGTTATTTTATTTTTTAAAAGCTAAACTAGGAGAATAAATGCATTAATCTCTTACTCTGGTATTTGTCATGAGAGATAATAGAGTTTGGAGGTCAAAGGTCAAAATGATGCTTATGGTCATTCTAGTTATGGAATTCTGCCACTAACAGTGTTAAGGTAGACTGCAAATATTAAGATATAAATCTCACTTTCTCACAAGCAAACCTGTTCATAAAAAACTGTGGATCTGATCTTGTACAAATTAGATAGACCATGAGTTAAAATATGAATCATTTTCCCCCTAGAGAGCTATTGATAGAAAACAGCTAAATCTGCATTTTCTTTCTGTTAAAAAAAAGCAAAAAACAACACACCTGTGCATCGCAGCTCTTGTGAGGAGAGGAAAAGTTCTCTTATTCAAGAGAAGTCAGCTACACTGCACACATCCACAATCATCAATCAGTCAGTAACTTTAAATGTCTGTAGATTTGTGTATTGGATGGTTTCTGTAAAACTGATTTGATGTCTTCTTCTTTTACATCAGCTGTCAAATACACCTCTCTGACTTTGAACTGACATCCTCGGGACATTCATGATGTTATGCACAACATGCAGCACTTAACAGAAACCTCTGCTGAAACGTGAATGACATGAAATTTTCATTTTATATTAAAAACTCCACTTTGTCAGCATTAATAAATTAATTTTCATTTTGGATATTATCAGTAGCTGAGACAAATAACATCCAGGTTTCTAATATCTTCTCAAAGAAGTGATGTCCTACCTGTGATGTGAGTGAACACAAACAGCAGACAAAACTGTTTCCCGTCATGGTTTTCTAATCCCTTATTTGCACTCTAGGCAAAGACATGACAGAACATATTTGCATTGTGCCACAAACAGTCCATCTGTCAGGGGAGAATTCAAATAATGAGCCCAAATATTTTGTGTATTGCATTGAGGAAGTCAGTATTTATTCAATAAATTAAAAGAGGACACTCAGTATTGTGCAGATCCCCACCAAGCACCTACTGCAGGGGTCTGCAACCTGCAGCTCTGGAGCTGGATGCGGCTCCTTTGCTCCTCTCCAGTGGCTCCCTGTGACTTTGACAAAAAATTAAATGGAGATGAATAACGGCTCTTATTTTAAAATATTATTATGATTGTAGCAGTAGGTCATGAGGAAGCAGCAGAGAGGAGGCAGTAGAGAGCAGAGGAGACAGCAGAGAGCAGAGAGGAAGCAGCAAAGACCAATCAGAGGAGACAGGAACTGAGAGGCTGATTAATACAGGTGTGGCTCTAGGAGTCACTCTCTCTCTATCCTTTGTGTGCACAGGACTGTTGACTCTCTGCTCGTGGTAAGATGGACTTTTGTGGTTTTTAGCATTGTTTTAGAGTAGCATTTTATTGTTAGGGTAACGTAGGGGTGCATGCGTGCACCCTGAGGTATTTGTATTTTAATGGTTTTTAATTGTGGGTCTGTCATTTGTTTGTAGGACCGAAGCCTTCACTGTTTAAGTTTAGAGGTATGAAAAATATGAACATTTTAACCTCATGCTATATATGTCCTACAAACTAACAGTGCTTCTTTGTTTTTAGGTACAGCACTGACTGCCGTTTATTTTAGTTAGTATTTTTCAGCCATATTGATTTAATTGTTTTTATTGTTTAATTGCAGGATTTGAATTGTTTTAGAATTTTAACATTCTGTCTTCTTTTGTTCCTAGTGTTGCGGCTGGTGGGGTCCTCCATTCACCGGTGTGGTTGAGACGCTGGGAGTTCACTTTAGTTGGTGACATGGTCTGTGGTTGCACATTGAATTAGTTTGGTGTTTTTATTTGAAGTGTGTTGGGTTTGCATTTCTTTTGTATATTTAGTTTCTCCCAGTGTCCTAGGCAGTGGGTGGTTGGTCTCCCAGCCGTGATATGACTGTCTATCCTCTTGTTTTTCATACTGTGTTCTTTTAGAATTTTACTTATTGTACAATAAATGGCAGATGATTGACCCACATTGACCGTTGTGGCCTCCTTAATTGAAGCCCCTGTGTGTTAAGCAATTCTCAAGGTTACATTTGGCGTTGTCAGCAGGACTGAAAAACGGTCAGTGTGTGGTACATGTCATAGTTTAGGTTTTTTTTGCTTTTATGATAAAATACTAAACGGCAGTCAGTGCAGAAGACCAAAGGGGTCATCAAGGCTGGATTATCACCCCAAGGTGCAGAAGATGCTGTAATTCCACTTCTTCCTTGGCTTGTAAAGAGTGGTTCAAATATGAGTGAAACTGAGGAACAATTAGCAGCCCTGCGTGAGCAGCTCAGAGCCCTCCAGGTGGAAAATGAACGTTTAAAACAAACTGCCAGTAACTCTCATGCCTCTAATGCCTCTGCTTCTGCCCCCAGAATTGATAGAACTGTGTAATGTCCCACGTGAAAGGAGGTGCCCAAAGTTTTATGGTGATCAAGACTCACCTGATAGCATTGGCTTGGAGGATTGGTTGGAGGAAGTTGAAGCTTGTCTGGAAGGGCGTCAATTCTCTAACAGAGAAAGAGCTATTTTCCTCCTTGATCATCTGGGAGGTGAACCACGGAGTGAGATCAAGCACAGACCACGTGGAGAAAGAGAAGATCCTCAAAAGATCATTGACATTTTAAAATTACTGTATGGTGGTAAAAAGCCCTTGGTTGTACTGCAGCAACAGTTCTATGAACGTAGACAGCAGGAGGGGGAGTCACTGAGACAATTTTCTCATGCATTAATGTCACTAATGGACGCTGTTCTTGACAACAATCCAGATGCAGTTCCAAACTCAGAGGTAGCCCTGAGGGACCAGTTTGTGGAACGCGTCTGGAATGGAGCGCTGCGGCACCACCTGAGGGAAGTGGTGAGAGGTAAACCCAGAATGTCACTGATCGAAATCAGAGAAGAAGCTATTAGATGGGGTGAAGATTTTGATAGAGGGAGCAATTTCCATTCCTCCCAGTGCAATGTTACACGAGCCAATATAACAACTGCCACCCCAGTGCAAGAGCCAAAACAGTCTCCAGAGTTTCTGGCCATTACAGAACTAATAAAGAACCAACAGACTCAAATCTCCTCTTTAACACAACAGTTTCAGTCTCTGCAGTCAATGTTTGAGCAGACCACAGCCAAATTGACAAAGGAACGAAAGTGCCTACGTTGCAATAAACAAGGTCATATTGCTCGATATTGTCGCCAGCCCATGCCCACTACCTTGAGAACGAATCCTAACCCGAGTGTCCAGACAGTGCAAGTGGACCACTCAGTGACGGAGCCAACTTTTGCCTCTCACCAGGTAACGGATCTAACTAAGCCTGACTCTAACCCAGTCTCTCCAGAGCTTTTGAAACAGTTGGTGGGTCCATGCACCGTAGTACAGCTGACCATGAATGGGATCAATGTACCTTCATTATTGGACACTGGTTCAAATGTTACCACACTGACAAAAAGTTTTTTCATGTCACATTTTCATTCAGACCAACCTAAAATTAACAACTGTAAGTGGCTAAACCTCTCTGCTGCCAATGGGCTTGCCATCCCATATTTGGGGTATGTAGAGGTGGAGGTCACTGTCTTAGGTCGAGTGCTTCATGACTGTGGTGTTCTAATCGTTGAAGACCCACCCAGTTTCACATCATTACAGAAACAGAAGGAAAAAGTGCCTGGGCTGTTGGGAATGAACATCATAAGTCAACTGTATACTGACCTCTATGAGGAATATGGGTCTGCCATGTTCTCTATCCCTCAGGTTACACAGGCCGCACCTGGGTGGAGGGAAGCACTACAAATGTGTCATTTGATGGAGACTGAGCAGAGTGAAGAAGGAATCGGTAAACTACGAGTGCATGCTGAGAACCCTGTCCAGATTCCTGCAGGTACCACAGTGATGATTCCAGCTACAGGTCCAAAAGGTAAACAGTATAACTCACTCACACTCCTTTTGGAACCTGATAACAGTGCAACCCACATTCCTGCAGGCCTACTGGTGTCTACAGCTCTAGCCACACTAAAAGATGGACAGGCATACGTTCCAGTTACAAACATCAACAGTGAAGTAGCCTACCTTCAGCCACGAACCTCGTTAGGTCTACTGCATTCAGTCCATGTAGTGGAGGCCAATAGTCCCACAATTGTGTTTAATGAGGAGACTGATGCTCAAGGCAAAGTAACTGTAATATGCTCCCAAGCCTCTGCTAGCCCTTCCCAGGGTTTAGATCTACAGTCAGTTGACTTGTCTAATTTGAGCCACCAGGAGCAACCGAAAGCAAAAGACTTGCTTGGAAAGTACAGGGATGTATTTTCAACAGGGGAAAGTGACCTGGGCAGTACAACGCTAATTGAACATCATATTCCACTTACAGATGACATTCCAACTAAACAACGTTACCGTCGTATCCCCCCATCTCAATTTGAAATAGTGAAAGCTCACATTAAACAGCTACTACAAGCTCAAGTCATAAGAGAGAGTTGCAGTCCTTATGCTGCACCCTTGGTTTTAGTTCAGAAAAAGGATGGTTCCCTGAGGATGTGTGTTGACTACAGGCAACTCAATGCAAAGACACGAAGGGACGCCTATCCATTGCCCAGAATCGAAGAATCATTAGATGCCCTGACTGGTGCCAAATGGTTCTCTACACTAGACCTTGCCAGTGGATACAATCAGGTCCCTGTAACTGAAGCAGATAAACATAAAACAGCTTTTTGCACACCATTTGGCCTGTTTGAATTCAATCGAATGGCTTTTGGGTTGTGTAATGCACCCAGTACTTTCCAAAGATTAATGGAAAGGATATTTGGAGATCAAAGTTTGCAGTCTCTCCTTCTGTATTTGGATGATATAGTTGTCTTTTCAACCTCTGTAGGACAACATTTGCAAAGATTGGATCTGGTGCTACAGCGTCTGCAAAAAGAAAACTTAAAGGTCAAGTTGAGCAAGTGTTGTTTCTTCCAAAAACAAGTCAAGTACCTGGGCCATGTGGTGTCTGAGGCTGGGGTCGCCACTGATCCAGATAAGATCGCTGCAGTGGCCCAATGGAAATGTCCAGAGACCGTTAAAGAACTAAAATCATTCCTTGGCTTCGCCAGTTACTATCGGCGATTTGTTCCTGGCTTTTCTCAGATTGCCTCCCCATTAAACTCCCTGGCAGCAAAATTGACCAGTAAAGACAAGAGAGTCAAAAAATCCAATCAAACCCCACTGGACCGAAACATGTCATGCAGCCTTTCAGACACTCAAACAGAAAACTCACCACAGCCCCAGTGCTAGCTTATGCTGATTTCAATAAACCATTCATCTTGGATGTAGATGCTAGTCATGATGGGTTGGGGGCAGTCCTGTCACAAGAGTGGGAGGGCAAAGTTCGACCCATTGCTTTTGCTAGCCGCAGTCTGAGGAGAACTGAAAGAAATATGCAAAATTACAGTTCCATGAAACTGGAATTCCTAGCCCTTAAATGGGCGGTAGCAGAAAAATTTAGAGAATACCTGGTGGGCCAAAAATGCACAGTCTACACCGACAACAATCCTCTAAGCCATCTCCAGACAGCCAAATTGGGAGCAGTTGAACAAAGGTGGGCCTCAGAATTGGCAAGCTTTGATCTAGACATCAAATATAAACCAGGAAGAACAAACACGAATGCAGATGCTTTGTCCAGGCAAAATGTGAACATGGAACACATGCTGACCCTTGCTCCTACGTCTGCTCTTTCACAGGAACTGAGGTGTGCAGTGCAAAAGCAGCATGTTGTATTGACTCCTCAAAATTGTGTATCACAGGCTGTAATGGTGTCTCCTGGGGAGGCTGGAGCTAACCTTGCTGTGTTACAGGCAGAAGACCCACTGATCCGGGATTTTCGCTTCTTCTGGGACAGACGACGACAACCAAATAAGGATGAGAGAAAGAAGGCGTCACCCATGCTCTTGAAGCTCTTGAAGCAATGGGATCGGGTAATTGAAAAAGATGGTATTCTTTTTCGACAGGTGGAGTCACCGGAAGGGGGGCCAGCTTGGAATCAGCTACTATTGCCACAAAAACTGCAAGGGGATGTCCTTCTCAGTCTTCATGACAACCATGGCCACCAAGGTGTGGAACGGACTACAGATCTCATTAGGAGGAGATGCTACTGGCCAGGTATGAACAACACAATAGAGGAGTACTGCAGAGCTTGTGAACGCTGTACATTGGCCAAAGATGTTCATACTCAACCACGGAGCTTTATGGGCCACCTGGCAGCCTCTAAGCCTAATGACATTTTGGCTATAGATTTTACTGTTCTAGAGCCCGCATCTGATGGCCGGGAAAACATCTTAATCATGACAGATGTGTTTTCAAAATATGTACAGGCCATCCCAACTAGAAACCAAACAGCGGTAGCAGTAGCTGAGGCTTTAGTTAAACATTGGTTCTATGTTTTTGGAGTCCCTCGCCAGTTACATTCTGACCAAGGACGTTGTTTTGAGGCTAAAGTAATACAGGAGTTGTGTCACATTTACAACATCACAAAAACTAGGACGACACCATATAGACCTCAAGGTAATGGCCAATGCGAACGGTTTAAACAGGACCCTCCATGACCTGCTCCGGACCCTGCCACAGGAAAAGAAAAGGCAGTGGACAGTGCACCTGCCTCAAGTAATATTTGCTTATACACCACAAAACATCAATCCACAGGATATTCACCACATATGTTAATGTTTGGACAAGAACCACGGCTGCCTATTGATTGTGTGTTGAGTGTCACCAGGACAGCCGGAGTCGCTGACAGCAGACGAGTGGACCGCCGACCATCGGGACAACTTGGCCTGCATTTACCTGGGAGCGAGGCAGCGGCTTCGAGCAGCTGCTGACCGACGAGCGAAACAACACAACAGCAAGGTCAAAACAGATACTTTGCAGCCTGGACAGCTAGTCTACTGCCGGGACCACAGCCACAGAGGACGGCATAAGATACAGGACCACTGGAGTACAAGATTGTGCGGTGTCCACAAAATGGAGGGCCAGTGTACACCATCAGCCCAGCGGAGGCAGAGGGACCCCTGAAACAAATACATCGGTCAGAACTACGTCCAGCTGCAGGTAAACAGATTGATTTATCAGTGAATGACCCAGGTCTCCCTGCAGATCTACCCATGGTTAATGATTATGATGACACCCCTCAGCCACCATTTGTTGTTGAGTTTTCCCAGAGACCTGTAACTGATGTGGTGGAGCAGGATGACACACCCCCACCACAGCCAGATGTTGTGGAGAGGCCTGGTGCTGAACAAGAGGGATCATGGCGTCCTCGTAGGACCACAGCCGGTCAGCACAGAAACCCCCATCATCTCCCAAGATCAACCACAATCCAAGTGAATCAAATTATTGCCCCTTGGCAGGGATTCCACAGGCCTTGGCTCTGAAGCCCATCGACGGGACGTCGATTCAGTTCAAGGGGGCAGATTGTAGCAGTAGGTCATGAGGAAGCAGCAGAGAGGAGGCAGTAGAGAGCAGAGGAGACAGCAGAGAGCAGAGAGGAAGCAGCAGAGACCAATCAGAGGAGACAGGAACTGAGAGGCTGATTAATACAGGTGTGGCTCTAGGAGTCACTCTCTCTCTATCCTTTGTGTGCACAGGACTGTTGACTCTCTGCTCGTGGTAAGATGGACTTTTGTGGTTTTTAGCATTGTTTTAGAGTAGCATTTTATTGTTAGGGTAACGTAGGGGTGCATGCGTGCACCCTGAGGTATTTGTATTTTAATGGTTTTTAATTGTGGGTCTGTCATTTGTTTGTAGGACCGAAGCCTTCGCTGTTTAAGTTTAGAGGTATGAAAAATATGAACATTTTAACCTCATGCTATATATGTCCTACAAACTAACAGTGCTTCTTTGTTTTTAGGTACAGCACTGACTGCCGTTTATTTTAGTTAGTATTTTTCAGCCATATTGATTTAATTGTTTTTATTGTTTAATTGCAGGATTTGAATTGTTTTAGAATTTTAACATTCTGTCTTCTTTTGTTCCTAGTGTTGCGGCTGGTGGGGTCCTCCATTCACCGGTGTGGTTGAGACGCTGGGAGTTCACTTTAGTTGGTGACATGGTCTGTGGTTGCACATTGAATTAGTTTGGTGTTTTTATTTGAAGTGTGTTGGGTTTGCATTTCTTTTGTATATTTAGTTTCTCCCAGTGTCCTAGGCAGTGGGTGGTTGGTCTCCCAGCCGTGATATGACTGTCTATCCTCTTGTTTTTCATACTGTGTTCTTTTAGAATTTTACTTATTGTACAATAAATGGCAGATGATTGACCCACATTGACCGTTGTGGCCTCCTTAATTGAAGCCCCTGTGTGTTAAGCAATTCTCAAGGTTACATTATTATCATCATTTTCACTTATTGTTATAAGCTTAAAGTGAGTATTATGTTTTCCGATTGTAAAAATTTGTAGTAGTGTTGTTACGATACTACAGTTTCATGTACCTTGAAAAAATGACAACATGTTTGATACCACGTGCATAAATTTTAGATTTTTATTTAAAAAAATAAAAATGGTGCCCTGGTAGGTCAGTTAGCGGAGCACCCGCTCCCTGTGCTGACGCTGAGTCCTCTGCAGTGACCGTGAGTTCGATTCCTGCCCACAGCTCTTTGCTGCATGTCATTCCCCGACTCTCTCCATCTCATCTGTTATATCCTGGAATTTAAATTGTGCATGAAAGCTTACATCTGTGACTCTTAGCACTTTCAGTGGCTAGGTTTGAGTCTACATATGCTAGCTATGGATGCTAAACCCAAAAAAGGAAAAGTCTCAGAGTGAAATAGAGAATTTAGTAGCTGTGACTCCAGACAGATGCTATGCTATGCTATGCTATGCTATGCTATGCTATGCCACCACAACTGGAGGTCATGTAAAATGTATCTCATCACATCACAGAATGTTTCAGGTTTATGGAAAAGTGGTCAGAGGAAATCCAGATTTTTAGTTAGAGCGGTCTCTCTTAAGCCTGTGTTCCAGTCATGGAAATTGTGTTAGTTTGCACATTTAGATTTTGCAAATCATCCACATTAGCAGAGATCTTTGCATACACAAATTCTTGGAAACAAACCTGAACCAAGGAAAGCAAAGAACAAATCTGCTTTGTCATCTCTATGTGTTCCCTTAACCTTGTGTGAGTGTAGCAGGGAAGAATATGAATTTGCACTCAGCACATCATCAAGGTGCACCTTGCATTTTGAGAAAGATATATGATTAAACTGTACAAATGATGATAAGCTGTGGACAAGCTGTAATCACGCACACATTCACTAACACATGGAGGGGACAGGGGAGCCATGGTGGCTTAAAGGTGAGGGCACCGACCATGAACAGCAACACATTTGTGTGACACTTATTTGACCCATAGGTGGACTGGAGTAATAACTTGGTATGTATTTACCTAATTAATCTTTTTATTTTTATGATTCTGATATTGTCTGTTATTGTCTAATTGTGCACTGTTGCTTTTGTAAACTTGTTTCTTTAATACCAAGGTGAAGTTTAAACCTGATGTTCTGTGTTGTTCTCAGTGATCTTATGAGTCTCCCTGATGCTCAGGCTACATATAATATGAGGAATATTAACTCCCAGAATTTAATGTACAACTACTGATGCAAGGTCCAGGGCCTTTACATTTGGAGCTTAAGTGAATAGATCTTATAAATGCATTGTTTGGGTTATTATTCATTAATGCCCTTGGAAAATGTACATCTAGATGCTTCAACAAGCAATATGATGTTTTAGGGAATAAACTTACATGGAAACTGCAGTCGTAAGAAAAATCCTGATTTTTTTTTTTTTCCAAATGAAGGCCAGCCTCTATTCAGTCTGTGCTCCAGTTGCAGAAATTGAATTAGTTTGCAAATTTAAATTTTGCAAATCATCCAAATTAGCAGAGATCCACGCATACACAAATTCTTTCTTGGTAGAAGCCTAAACCAAGTAAAGCAAAGAACAACTCTGCTTTGTCATATCTATGTGTCTCCTAAAACTAAAAGTGATCACATAAGCATAATCTTTGGTCTTAAAAAAAGGTTTTCAAAAAACAAAAAACATGACTCTTTAAATGCATGACGTGGAGATAAAAAAAAAAAGCAGTGTACACAAACCTATCCTAAAGAAACAACAAAAAACAAAAGAAAACAACACAAAACAAATAATTAGATGAACTAGATGAAGAGATATATACATATAAAAACATTTTTTAAATTCTATTTTCTCTAATTTCATAAAGAACAGTCAGTCATAAACCCATTGTGCAACGGTGGGGGAAAAGGTGTCTTTCAACTTATCAGACTTCAGGCAAGAAACCAAGTAAAGGTAACACAATCTGCCCTTGCTTTTGAAAGGTGGAACGTGGGAGATGAGACCCCAAAAATGGCCAACAGGGGGCATGGATGGACTGATTTATCAAGACAGGTGGAAACAATATAATACAGTGTAAAGATTTGGGGCTTTGGATTGGACTTGGATTACACCAGACGAACAGTATGGAGGCATTATGTTTTTTCTTTTGGTTGTGTTTTTTTTTTTATTTGAAAACTTAAATTGTTTGGGAGACTCTGCAACACTGTTCCTAAAAAACTAAACCTAACCTTCAGTCAGCCTGAGTATGCAATACACAAAATATTTGGGCTCATTATTTGAATTCTCCCCTGACAGACGGACTGTTTGTGGCACAATGCAAATATGTTCTGTCATGTCTTTGCCTAGAGTGCAAATAAGGGATTAACAAACCATGACAGGAAACAGTTTTGTCTGCGTTCACTCACATCACAGGTAAGACATCACTGAGAGAAGTGAGAAGATATTATGTTATTTGACTCAGCTACTGATGATATCGATAATGAAAATGTTTAATGTTGACAAAGTGATGTTTTGAATATAAAATGAAAATTTCATGTCATTCATGTTTCAGCAGAGGTTTGTTAAGTGCTGCATGTTGTGTATAACATCATGAATGTCCCGAGGTTCAAAGTCAGAGAGGTGTATTTGACAGCTGATGTAAAAAAAGAAGACATCATTCATTATCATTTGACCTTTGACCTCCAAACTCTGTTATCTCTCATGATAAATACCAGACTAAGAGATTAATGCATTTATTCTGTTAGTTTATATTTTTAAAAATGAAATAATACCAAAATATAAATATATACTTATAATACTTATAATAATATATACAAAATATAAACTTAGTAAAATGTCCATCCATCCATCTTCAACCCCTTATCTGAAATCAGGTCACAGAGGTAACAGTTCCAGCAGGGGACCCCAGACATCCCTTCTGCTGGCTGCATTAGCCAGATCTGACCAGAGGATTCTGAGGCGTTCCCAGGCCAGGGTGGAGATATAATCCCTCCACCTAGTCTTCGATCTGCCCAGTGGCATCCTCCCAGCTGGACGTGCCTGGAACACCTCCCTAGGGAGGCGACCAGGTGGCATCCTTACAAGATGCCCAAACCACCTCAACCGGCTCCTTTCTACACAAAGGAGAATCTGCTCCGATTCTCCGGCCCATCTCATGCTTCATTGTCCCCTTACTCGAGAACAAGACGCCGAAATACTTGAACTCTCTCACTTGGGTTAAGGACTCATTCCCTACTCGGAGTAGACAATCCACCGGTTTCCTGCTGAGAACCATGGCCTCAGACTTAGAGGTGTTGATCCTCAACCCAGCTGCTTCACACTCAGATGCAAACCGATCCAGTGAGCATTGGAGGTCACAGACCGATGATGCCATCAGAACCACATCATCTGCAAAAAGCAGCTTTGCAATCCTCAGGCCCTCCCTTCCATGATTACGCCTCGAGAAAGAACTTCCATTGTTGAAATTCTGCAACACTCTTTTCATGAGGGTGAGTATATAATGACTGATTTTTATTTTTTGGATGAACTGTCCCTTTAAGTATCACATATGCTAAGGTAATAACATCCTTTTGGAACAGAGCTCTTATCGATCTAATATCGGTAATATTGATTACCAGAATAACTTAAAAAACAACTGTGTGCTTGAGATAAAGGAAAATCCTGGACGTACAGAACTGTTAAGCAGGTGTGTATTTAAAGTAACTGGGCTTTTATTTTGAAAACACAATTTCCGCCAACCAGAAAAACAACACTTCCGGCCTGAATGTGAAAGGCGGAACAAGCGGCCCTATAGAGGGAACAAAGGACGATTGAGTGAGTATGTTTTGGTTATTTCCAACACAGTTACTTGAAAATGCTCATTTTTTAAACTGTTTTGAAACTCTGATATAAAACGATTTGAAATGTATTTGTCTTACCTTTCGCTAACTTAGCTAGTCACGGTAGCTAGTTAGCCCCGTGTGCTAACGTTAGTTAGCAGCGGGAGCTTGTATTGTCCGTTAGCCTCGCTGCTACAGGCAGTTTTATTCAAACAGCTCGCAGCCGCTGCACACTTCACAACGGTCCACCGGTCTGTATAAATGCGCAGTTTGAGTAGGTGCTGCCTTTTCGAAATAATGTGCCTCTATAAGCATTGAAGTGGATGTTGTTTTCAGCATTATTATTGGACAAATGGTCTCTTCAAGTTAGCAGGTTTTGCTGGAAGGCCAGGCCGGGTAAGCTAGCTGAGCTAACTTTAGCTCCGTCAGCCATTGTTGTCATTCATCGTTGTCGCCGTTGGTTACTTTCATTCATTTACCGGCAACTTTTTGATATTTGTCCATCGATCGCCCGTTTGAAATAAGAGAGTGATTGTATTTGAACTAATTTAAGTGTTTTTTTCCCCAGATTTTCTTATCCAGGTTAATCAATATGGAAATACCCTGCTGTCCTTAACCCAGTCTCAGCCACGATGTCAAGTAAGTAAACATACACGGTAGTAATAGTACTAACTTCAGTTCACTGATGCTGTGTTTATTTTTAGAGCAGAGATCATATGGGATATATTTATTAATAAGCAACAGTGAATAGTAAACACCCTCATTTGCTTTCTGTAAACTAGCCCTTAACATTACACTAGATATGGTTAAAAACGAGCGCAATGCTGTGGAAATAGATAATCACAATTCAAGAGGAAAGATGGTTTAAGTGGTTTCAAAATGATATTAACCCCTGAGCCCTTGGTTCTTTTATCTGTAGACAATGACAGGTGCAGATGAAAATGTAATGTGTACAGGGTTACACCTCCCTCATACAGGATCTGGTCTACCGAACCTGTGTTTTGTCCTTAGTAGGACTTTTTTCATCTTTGACTAATCTATCGATTAATTGATTAGTTGTTTAGTCTATAAAATCTTAAAAAATGGTGAAAAATATCTATCACTTCTTCCCAAAGCCCAAAATGATGTCCTCAAATGTCTTATTTTGTCCACAGCTCAAATATATTGAGGTTACTTTAAGAGAGAAGTAAGGAAACCAGAAAATATTTACATTTCAGAAGCTGAAATCAGAAAATTTTGTTTATTAAAAAATTACACCAAATTAATAATTAAACAATTAATAACATGGCCATACGTGTGCTCCACGTGTTGGACCTATTTTTGAAGTCTTTCTTGTACACTTTATTTTTATTATTGATTAATCTGTCAGTCAGTTTCCCCATTAATTGATTTGTTATTTTGTCCATAAAATGTCAGAAAATGGTTAAAAATGTTGACCAAAGTCCAGGATGACGTCCTCAAATGTCTCATTTTGTCCACAATGCAAAGATA
Organism: Lutjanus argentimaculatus; assembly: GCA_034769285.1. Classification (NCBI taxonomy): domain Eukaryota; kingdom Metazoa; phylum Chordata; class Actinopteri; order Lutjaniformes; family Lutjanidae; genus Lutjanus; species Lutjanus argentimaculatus. The sequence goes on from JAWZSL010000052.1 coordinate 1,354,102, forward strand.
TTCAGTTTACTGTCATAAAGAAGTAAAGAAACCAGAAAATATTCACACTCACAAAGCTTCAGAGAAATTTGACTTTTTTGTTAAAAAAAAAAAAATCAAACTGATTAATCAATTACCATCATAGTTGGCAATTAATTTAATAATCGATTACTCGATTAATTTTTGCAGCTCTAGTATGAATCAGGACTTCCCTCTGCATTTAGAGTTCACTGTATACTGGTATTATAATTGAAAAACTAAACCTGTCATAGAAACATACATGTATATAAACTGTAGTCTTAAAGTATATAAACCACACACATTAACATTTCCCTTTTTCCTCCTTACACAGAACGACCATCCTACGCCCCTCCCCCTCCCCCTGCCCCAACAACAGTAAGTGTTCAACTCTCAGCTCCACGCTCAGCGTTTACCGTTAAGTGACCACAGAGTCGTGTTAGCTCCACACACTCCTTTTGGTTTTCTTTTTTCGCTCTCTCTCTCTCTCTCTCTCTCACTTTCTTGCTGTCTCAAACCTTCTTTCTCCACATTTTATATAGCTTTCATTTAATTTCTCTCTCTGTCTCAACACGCTGAGGGTACCACAAATATGTTCAGGTTTCCATCATCGCTCTCACTCCTGCTTTTCCTCTCATGCCACCACTTATTGAAGGGGCCAATGTGCGTCGTGTTTTGATGAAGCGTTATTGCTACTTGGGAGCAAGTTTCTTTGAAATCTGATTTAAGATCTTTTCAACATCAAATGATCACACACAGTATTTGTACAGTTAAAGAATCAACCTGCTTGTTTTGATGCTTTTCATTTCCTTACATTCAGTAGCAGGGCACAACATTATGTAAAGTTGAGTTGCGGTCACATGGCCAATCAAATGCAGCTTGTGCTTAATAGTGGATGATCCGAGCTTGTTGCGACGTCCGGATGCACATGCAACATTTACATGTTGTGCACTCATTCTGAATGCCAGCCCGCCGGCCAGTTGCCTTTTTTGCCTTGCATGATGACGTCATGGAAAACAAACAAGCAAAACAATATACATATATTTTCACGTTTTCCCCCCTTTTTCACTTATTTATGTTTATCCCTCTTCCTCCTCTTGTTTGTGAGCCATTTCTCATTCGTGTTTTGTCTCATTTGTCTTCCATCAGCAAATGCCTTCCACCCCAGGGTTTGTGGGCTACAACCCTTACAGCCATCTGGCCTACAACAACCTCCGGCTGGGAGGGAGCTCCGGAGGCTCCAGCAGGGTAATGAATTGATGGAGGGATTTGGAAAGAAAAACATAACAAAAAGGGGGATGGGTGCAGGTTAAGAGGGAGGGTAGTAAGAAAGGGTCTTGAGCTACATGTAAGGGCACAAATATTGGGAAAAGTGGGGGAAAGGGGGCACAAAAGGCTTAGAAGGTGGGGCTGATGCACATAGGTTGATGATTATTAAAAAAAGAAAGTAAGAGGGAAAAAAGGAGGGGATAAACTAGAGGAACGTAAGATGTAAATAGACAATTAGTGAAACATTTTAGCAGAAGAAATAGAGTGAAGATGGATTAGTAGTATTACATGTTGGTTGTGGTGGCAGTAACGGATCAAGGACAGAACTCGGGGGTGCGGGCTTCTAGATACTAATACTTGAAATTATAATAATAATATGGGTTTTAGTCGAGAGCAGGGAGTCATTCTGTTTAGTTTTACACAAGCAGCTCATTTGCAGCTCCCACAGTTTATTTTGAAACCGTCACCGTCATTTCTCCAGTCGTGTAGTGAAATATGCCACAGTTGCACTCAGTGCTCAATGCAGTTGTATGTAGTAACTGAATCATAAAGTATTGAGTATGGATGCCCAGATTGATCTGCCACCAATCATTATTGGACAGTATTCAGTAAAAAATATAAGGGCTGCATAGTCCTTTTCATAGCCGGTTAATCAGCCGAGTATTTTCTCGATTAATTGTTGTAATAGTTGTTTGTTTTTAAAATGTAAGAAAATGGTGAAAAATTACCATCAGTGTTTTCCAAATCCCAAGGTGATACCCTCAAATTAATTTTTTTAGTCACAACCCCAAATTTTTCAGTTTACTTTCATCATGTAGTAAAAAAAAAATCACATTTGAGTAGTTGGCGATTCATTTAATAATTGATTTATCATTGCAGCTCTAAAAAATATGCAATTGGATTAATGCTTTCCTTTTGCCAATAGCGATAAAGGAAGGAAAATACTTGAGCCAGTTCTCAGCTGAGTGGGTGTCGCTGTTGCACGCTAATTAAACAAAAGGAGCACTACATGACTGGCATATGAGTGCCTCCACATGAACGTAGAGTGAATCCTCTCACACAGCTCGTGCAGTATAATCTAACGCTAATTAAACCATACATGTCAGAAAGCCCCAAAAGGAAACTAGTGCTTCACACCCTTTTTACAATAAGTTGCCAACTAGTTTGTGAAATACATTGCTGGAAAGTTTTAAAAAAAATCAACCCGTCATTTTCCCTTTTCAATGTAACTCTAATGTAACCCTCTCCCTGATAACCATCATGTCACTCATGCTAATCACGTGTGTTTGCTATTTTAGCGAAGTAGGTACCCGGCTATAGTTTGTCAGTACAGTGACGTAGTCAAGCCTCGTTGTGATCTGATGTTGGCTTTCGTAAAGCTAACGTTATTAGTGCAAACTCAGCACTTGCATCTATTTTAAATTAAAAGTCTAGGGCTTCAGTGGACAAAAACCATTCATTTCTTCACAAGGCTTTTATTGTGAAATATTTTGAGAAACACGTTGTGGAGAACTCGCTGACTTGAGACTCCTTTCTCATTCATGGCCTCTTAGTGTGTCACCTGTGATGCTTGGTGGTAAACTTCGATATCACTGGTTCGGTTTTGGCTTAATGTCAAGTTGATATAAAATACTGCTGTGACAAAGCAAAAAATACTTCACTGTCAATGTTGTATCGATTGCAAAAAAATGTGACCGTGGCATCCATAGTATTGAGCCATAGTTATTAGTTTAAATTTAGTTTCCAAACAAAGTAGTGGTGCTTAAAAGTGATGTTATGTAAATATAGCAAACAAGTGTACATGAATGTATAAAGGTGTATATATTTAGTGTCACAATAAATGTTGCTCATTGAGGCTTTTCAATACAGGCACTACAGTATTTTTTAGTCAGTTATGCCAAACCTTTTCGCTTCTATCTAGCGAATAAACAAACTGTGGAAACTTCTAAATAACTGGGGAAAACATAATCAGTCACTGTGATTGATTTACCTATTTTTTCCCCTGAAAATCTTTGAAAACACATGGAAGTAACATCAGGCTATACTCTGTGTGGTTTCTGCTTGTAAGGTACAAGAGGCCAAATGCTGCTGTTGTGTTCATGTGTTTAAGCATTTTCTTTTGAAATATGAATCTCTCAGATAATAACTGCTGCTGTCAACATACTGAAGCCAAAATTCTCACCTACCATCATGCTCAAACAGCATTTGAAGAAGTTGTCAATGCTATTTACTATATTTTCTTTTTAACACTAGAAGTGGCAGAATTTCAAAACTGCTAGAACGGCCATGAGCATCATTTTGACCTTTGACTTCCAAACTCTATTATTGCTTATGAAAAATACCAAACTAAAAGATTGGTGCATTTATTCTGTTAGTTTATCTTTTTAAAAATGAATTGGCACCAAAATGTAATTTTTTGTAAAATTTATTTATATATTTATCAATATGCTGCCATCATGTGTAATGAACCATAATGATTGCATATATTCACAGCAGTATTTTATAAGATTCTAAACATGAATAATGTTGAACATGAATAATAACAAATTTCCACCTAGAACCATCACAAAAATAATCATAGGCTATGTTTTCCCAAAGGTTAGAAACAAGTACAAAAATAAGATAAAAGTTGGAAACATTGCTATTTGTAGTAAGTAAGTCAGTGAGTTATATGTGATGAGACAAGTGTTACAACTGTCCCTGGTCTCCCCTACTTAATTTTTTAATTGAGTTAATTAATTATATGTATTTTAATGTCAGGAAATTGGAAATCAAGACCACATGTGAAATTTTATTGACAGACGAAGTAACAGTACAACAGTGGCAATTTCCATGTGGTCAGTATGACTGCCCATGGCCCAAATAGGTAAAAATGATAAGAATTTCTTTGCGTTTTGTGTAATTTGTATATAAAGAAACATTTTAAATGAAAATACAGACACTTTTAGGAAAAGTCAGGTACCAGCAGCATTGTACTTTTTAATTCAACAGAGTTATTGCACATATAAATTTGACAAGGGTCAAAATGACCACCTTGACTGACTGACAAAACAAAGCTGTCTTAGCACTGTACGAAATCTCGTAAAACCTAAGCACTGATCTGTAAGACAGAGAAGTGACATCAGTCTGCCATTTTCCTTCTGAAGTGCGTATTTTTCTGCACAGACTATATCATGGCTATGACAGTATTTTTCACATTTTTATAAATACAGTTGCAAGAACATGTTTGGATGTAACTGTTCCATGTTTGTAGATTTGTGCCCCATCTTTAAAATGTTAATAGAGTTTGATGTAGGGGTAGTGATATGCCCAAAAGCTTCAGTATAATTTGTGATTCAGTAATTGTTCTGTAAATTCAATTAAGAAAATTCTGAATAACCACGCTGAATCCACATCACATTTGATTATTTTGTTCTTTTATTTGGAACTGTCATACATACGTACATAAAAACAAACATTCTTAGTCGCCTGTGTTTCAAAACACAGCAAAACATGCATGGCTGTTGTCTTCCTGCCTGGCAGTCTGTCAACCCCCTAAAGAGACACCAACAGTCTTCCCTAGTGTAACAGTTTGATTCCTTATTAATAGTTTCTAAAAATACTTGAAGCCATCGGCTGCTGAAAATTCATTTACATCCATGTAAATGAATTGACATGCATCATAAATGCCTTTCTCCAGCTGTAACAAAAGCATTCAGGACCAGTTCTATTTTGTCATGTTTACATGTACACCTCTTATTTTACTTTTACACAAACCTCACCATGTTCAGACCATAACCAGCTGATGTTTTATGACCTTTTTTTTTCTCTCTCTAAACCTCTGTCCCTTTTTATTTGTCTCCCTTTCATCTACATCCCTTCCATCTCCTCATTCACACTTTTCTCCCCTTCTTTGTTCCCCTCCCCGCTCTCTCTCTTTGTCTTTCCTCCACAGAACTCCTCAGGCATCACCGTCCCAAAGCCTCCCAAACCTCCAGACAAGCCACTGATGCCTTACATGCGGTACAGCCGGAAGGTAAGCAGGAAGGTAAGACACCCATCCACGGTGTCTGCTTTTACTGCTTGTCCTCCCATCCCCTGAAGAGTTGCAGGGGGTTTAGGGTGGGAAACAGCCAAGCCATGACGCCTTCACCACCACCTCAACCACCTCAGTGGAGACTCTCCACTCTGTTGTCTCGTCGGCTTACAGTTGCCTTCTGTGTTTGTCTATGATAAAAAGAAATCACAACATGTCTTTGTTTCCCTCTGCAAGCATGATCTGCTCCAGCCTTCATTTCCCCCCCTTTGTGCTTGTCGCTTCGCTGCTGCTCTAGTTTCAGAGCTGAAATTTTAACATTGAATGCTGCATAAAGACAAAAACCATTCTAAAACTTGATGTTGATGTAAAATGATTCTGTCTTCAGAATTATTTCATTCCATTCCATCCAGTCTTGTTCCAATACTTGGTCTGGGTTGCACCAACAGGGATTCATTTTTAAACCAGACTGCATCATAAATCACCAAACTTTAAAACTATCTTAAAAATAAGAAAGATTGAATTTGAACCTCAGTTTAGTTTTTACTCTAAATCCATATTAAATTTAATTCTAAAATGTGATCCTATATAACTTTAAACTTGAGGAGGTTTAACTTTTAACATGGCTGCCTTTTTCAGATGGATTGAGTAAAATAATCCAGTTCTTTGAAGAAGGTTAAGGGACAGACTCAATCGAATTGAGTTTTCTGATGTCTCACTTCTTTCTTTCACTTCAGTCATTCAGTTCAGACAGTCTGCCTGTTGCTGTTAGTCAGTCAGTTTTCCTTTGTTGGGTTGTTGTCTGTTTTTTAAGCTTCTATTATTTGGCCTTATTGCTCCATTACTTCAGCTAGCAAGTTTTCCAGAAGGGAGAAGTTCAAGCTTTTCTCAAAAGCCAGCAGGAGGAGTCTAACCTTTTAGCTAGCTAGCCTACAATAATGTTTTAAGGAATACAGAGCAGCTAAAAGGTCATTTTTACAATCCTGACAGCACTGAAATTTATTTTTTATTTATTTTAATTTGAGCAAGCAAACATCTCCCTGTGAAACTAATTTCTCTTTAGATCAGCACACTAACTTTAAATCTCAGTTTACTTATTTTGAACCTAGTTTTGCTTAACTCTGATTAGAACTAATCTTAGATTAAATTAAATCTTTTTTGGTGCAACCCAGTCTTTATGTGTCTCTGAGAGCTCAATTCACTGCAGCTTAAGAAAATACATGGAAACAATCAAAACACCAGTAAATTCAGAAGTGCTGCTAGTAGCAAAGACTGATCCTGTTTCCAGGGGACACGAAAAAAGGACTGAACCCAGCCAAGACACGCTTGTTGTTGCCATGGATTGCAATTCATTAAGTTATTGAAGTCACCTACCCATAATTCTTGTTGGAAAATTGAGGGGTTTTGTGTTTTCCAGCCATCTGCTGGTGCGGTCATCACATTTTAGTGTCCCCTGAAAACAGTTCTGTATTTGGATACGTTTTCTTACGTGTTGTCAAACCAGCGAACACGTTTTCTTAATTTGCTTGTGTTTTGTCTATTTATAAGTGTTTTCTTAAGTTGCGGTGTCGTGAGCTCTTGGGGTCACTGTTATTGTGCTTAACATTATGCCAGTTACTAACTGTCCAATAGATGGGTCATTTGGAACTATTTTTTTCTTCCTTTTCACTTTTCCTCCTTTATTTCCTACACTACCTTGTATTAACCTAACTTGCCATTAACTGCAGTTGCCCTGTAGTGACCATATGTTATTTGTGTGTGTGTGTGTGTGTGTGTGTGTGTGTGTGTGTGTGTGTGTGTGTGTTCCTGTTTGTGCATGTGTGTTTGTGTGCACATGCAAGGTATGGGACCAAGTGAAGGCGTCCAACCCGGACCTGAAGCTGTGGGAGATCGGAAAGATTATTGGAGGGATGTGGAGGGACCTGACTGATGAAGAGAAACAGGACTACCTGAACGAGTATGAGGCTGAGAAGGTGAGCTGACCCGGGTGTCCTCATTACTGCTAAGGTTCACTGTCTGGACCACTGCAGAATATTTATCTGTGCTCACGTAACACATTTCTGCCATCCATAAGTCTTTAAAAGCAAACTGTGTTGGTGGAAAAGAAAAATGTAGACACTGTTGACTATTCAATACTTTTAGGTTAATTTGCAAAGAAAATCATAGTTGACGGAAACACTACCTACAACATAAACATAAAACATGGTAAACCTTACAGCTTTAAGTTTGAAGTCGTGTTACCGACTACCAAGATTAATCCATCATTGAGCTTGAACCGTTACTGGCTCTCTTTGAGAAAATCAGTCCATAGAACGTGCTCACACATTGGAAACTCTTCTGTCTTAGTCTCTGGATTGATGTAGCTCTTTGACATGGAGTCAGTTAGTTTGGAGTCAAGTAAATGTTGACCTAGCAATCTCCATTAGGGTTCAAAGTTAAGAAATGGGGGTGTTTTGACTTCCTGTCTTCTAATCTGTTACCAAAGGACTATTAAAACAAACACATTTGTTGAGTAAAATATATATTTTTTATTAGTTCTAACAGAATATAGCCCAACACTGAAAAATCAAATACATCAGGGCTGCATATGTCCCTCCTGCCCCCAGAAATAATGAATTAAGAAGCACTTTTCTCCTTATGAAAGTAATGCCAGCGATTGCCTAATCAATGAGAATTGGGTCAGAAAAGAGCACATTGATGAACCAATCAGAAGGTGTCAGCCCTAACTGTTAATATCAGAGGACCTGCTATCAAAAATCACCAGTGTGTCACAAGTAAGCAAACACAGGGGTGTTGCCTTTAAATACGGTTGCAATTCAATTTGAGAGCAGTAGAGACATTTAGAAGCATTAATCCAGACTTAAATGATTGTGATCTTGAATAACTGTCCTTTTTAAAAAAAATTAAGGCGATAAGAGTAGAGTTGAAGCATTCAAAAAAACAAAACAGAAAATCCCTAGAGTTGACAACAAATGACGTGTGAAACAAATGATCCTTAGACTGAAAGACCAAACAAGTAGTCGTGTTATCTTGCTCAGCTTGTTATTCACTTTCTCTCTCCCCCTTTCAGATCGAGTACAACGACTCTTTGAAGGCGTACCACAACTCCCCAGCCTACCTGGCCTACGTAAATGCCAAGAACCGGGCCGAGGCAGCGATGGAGGAGGAGAGCAGACAGAGGCAGAGTCGTATGGACAAAGGAGAGCCGTACATGAGCATTCAGCCTGCTGAAGACCCTGATGGTAAGAAGTGCATCAATCAAAATGTCAAGCATGTTCAATAATGCACTGAAATGACCTTTGTTCTCATTATAATGCACTGGGTTTCCCTTCCTTGTCATGTCTTTAAGTATGGATGTCTTCAAAGCTTGTTTAAACGTAAGGAGTTGACCTGCTAAGTGTCTTTCATGTATTTCCTTCATCCAGACTACGACGATGGTTTCTCAGTGAAGCACACTGCAGCCGCTCGCTTCCAGAGGAACCACCGGCTCATCAGTGACATCCTCAGTGAGATTGTGGTGCCTGATGTCCGCTCGGTGGTCACCACAGCCCGCATGCAGGTCCTCAAGAGGCAGGTCCAGTCTCTCATGGTACACCAGGTAGGTTGAACAGACATAGGTGAGCTGAGAAGAGCCCAGTGGCTGATTTTTTTTTTTTCCTTCCAGTCTAAAAAGCTTTATGTTATTGGAGAAAGTTGCCCTGTGCACATGGTGAACAAATGTCAGTGACTAGGCTTTGTTGTTATTTGTATCAGCATGTCAGCCCAGCACAGTACATTTCTATCACAACAGAGCTACTCACTTGAAGGTGTGTCTTAAACTGAAGATGAGCAGCTTAGCTCGAGTCACGCAGCTGTAAAATGGCAAATAAACACTGAACTTCCTATGAATTCTTCACAATCAAACTGCTGTGTTACTGTGTAAAAGCTTTTATTATGAGGCAGCAAAACCAGGAAATTTTCAGTTTTCATTATAATTGAACACGACTCTGATACAGCTCATAGCGAACATGACATTAAAACACAGCAGATACTGCAGCCTGCTTGGAGGCGGGTCACTCCACAGCAGGTCCCTTCCCAATTAAAGTGGTAATGGAAATGTAAAACAGCACAGTTTGACTTGGCTCTGCCAAAAGTGCCAGTGGAATAGTGTCCTTTGAAACCCAATTTGAGGCGCCAGAGTGTGTAGACTGAGATACATCGTTATAAAAGTATTTGAAACTATCTGCAAAAATAGCTGTCGAGACCTTTGATCTGATTGAATCGATCTGGATATGCTCAAAAAACAAAAAAACAAAACAAAAAACAAATCTTGCCCGCAGCTTTAACAAGACCTTAGAGATACACAGTCAGTGTGTTTCACCTGCTTCTCACTTGTGTGTTTTCAGAGGAAGCTGGAGGCAGAACTTCTGCAGATTGAGGATCGTCACCAAGACAAGAAGAGACGCTTCCTGGAGACCACTGACTCATTCAACACTGAACTCAAGCGGGTACAGCAGGACTTTATTAACCTCGTGACAGCTGAGTGTGGAGCAATGATGAGGTTTCATTTTACATCGCTAAACATCCATTTGGATTAGGTTTGCATGATGTGGACAAAAAAGGATAGATAGATATTACAATTATATGATTCACCATTAGTGGGAGTGATAATTTTGCCTCACAATTTTAATTTTTGCTAGGGAAAAAAAAAATTAAAATCATGATTTTGTGACGTGTTTGGGTCAGTACCAACAAACATGTTTTCTTATATCTGGAGAAGAAAATTTGTAGGCCAGGACAGCACTACAGTACTTCATAATTTTGTCACATTTTTCCTTTTCAGATTGCGGTTTCTGTGATTTGGGTGTTGTACTTGGCTGTATCACGATTTATACACCCTTAATTTGGATTAATGTTTTCCATACCGATTGTTTCCCCCTCACTTTATTTCCACTCCTGTACAGCTTGTTCTTGCTGTTCCCGCTTTGCATTCAGCCTGAAGTCAACTTGAGTTTAATTTGTAATATAGAACTAAGTTTTGCTGAAGCAATTTGTTTTTAACGTAAGTGTGTCCTGCATCTTTAGCTGTGCAGTCAGAAGGTTGAGGTGGACATGGAGAAGCTAGCAGCAGAGATGGCCGCTGCAGAAGAGGCGGCCCGGCGCCGGGCGGAGGAGAGGGAGCGCGAGGCGGCCGAGCAGGCGGAGAAGGCTGCTCAGCAGGCTCAGCAGCAGCAGCAACAGCAGCAACAGGAGACTGCTGGCAACAAAGCTGCAGACCAGAGCAGTGCTAATGCTAGCAGCACAGCTAACCCCAACTCAGGGACCAAGGAGGAGGACAAGGCCACACCAATGGAGACAGGTACCTACAGTGTTCAAAGACGCTTTTGGTTCATAAATTAATTTTGTTCAAGGGGATAGTTCACCCCAAAAAGAAAATTCAGTCATTATCTACTCATCCTCATGCTGATTGAAGGTCAGGTTTAGTTTTTTAGTCCACAAAACACTGCTGGAGTTTCACAGGAAAACAGTTTTGCAGAATCTCCCAAACAATGGAAGTGAATGGTGACCAGTTTTCAAACAGAAAAAAACATAAAATGCCTCCATACTGCTCGTCTGGTGTAATTCAAGTCTCCTAAAGCCCCACCATATCATTCATTTGCGTGCGTGCACATTGTCACACCACACACACACAAGGGCTGCACTATTAATCGAAATTTTATCAAAATTGCAATATGGCTTTTTGCAATTTTCAAATCACAGGTGGTGCAATATTTGTTGAAGCGTTGAAGTGTCAAAAAAACGTTTAAATGAATGAATGGTGAAGTGGAGATGTCCTGTCGAATCAGATTCTGCAGACGTTAAAAAAACATCTTCATTTGGTACAGATTCTGGAAAAAAAAATCACAACATAGTCATTTTAACATTTTTCAATCAAAATAAGAATAACAATGTAGAAATTATCACCTCTAATACTGCAAATCATATCACAATTGCAATATCAATCAAAATAATCGCAATCAGATATTTTTTCAGAAATGCACACACATGAACGTGGCTCCAAGCTGAGGATCTACAGTGAAGGTTTAGGTTTAAAACATGGTAGAATTGACATCTTTCAAGTCAACTTGGCATGTGGGGTTTAGTTCAGATGCACATCTCCACCTTCCCATTTCCCCCTGTAGTCTGTGAGAAGACATCCAGAACCATGTGAACATTATCCTCAGATGTATCCTTCAGTGTACAATGTATTGCTGGTATAAAGTAGATGAACAGGTCTTATATCTTGTTCCCTCTTCAGATTGTAATTTCTCAGTCATCTCTCTGCAGTCTCTCTCAATATGATGTACACCGTCCTGCTGCCAGATATACTCAGCAGCCCATATCAGTCCATTGTTGAAAATAGTCCCTCACCAATGCACTGTTTCCTCCTTTTGACTAAAACTGTCTGAAACCTACAGTTTGAAGAAATTACTGAGAACTTTATTGGAAAAAATGAGAGTATTGTGATCCATTTTTAAAGTCTTGCATCTTCAACAAGATCAGGTTTGTTTGGAGCTGAGAGCCACAGACACAGTAGAGAAGTGTGAAACTATTTAAAGAAGCACAAACACATTGTTTTTATGGGAATAGTTTACAATAAAAAAGATGCCAGATTGTTGTCAGACTGATTTTCAAACATGCTCCAACATTCATTTGATCTTAATCAACCCCCCCATCCTTCTTTCCCTCCACAGATGAGGCGGCGCCTGCAGAGCCTTCCTCAGACCCCCAACCTGCTCCTCCTCCTCCATCTGACCCCCCCTCCTCTGCCTCTGATAAAGCGACCCCTCCCCCTGAGCCTCCCAGGGAGAGCAGCACCCCCAGCAGCAGCGCCCCCAGCGATGACAGCAGCAACAGCATGGCCCCTCCTTCCTCAGATAGCGGTCCCGGAGCGGCGGGCCCCGACCCCGCCGCGGCCCAGGATGCCAGTTCAAGCGTGGGTAACTCCAACGCGGGAGCGGCAGCTGCGCCTCCCCCTGCCTCGGAAGAAGCAGCCCCTCCACCGCCGCCGCTACTGCCCCCCAGCCAGAGCAGCCAGCAGTATGACATGTAACGGTCAGTTAGTTAGATCCACAGTGGTAGCTGTAGCTCTCCTCTGTCCCTCTCCTGCCTGCAGCAGCAGGCGTGGAAAACGTGGAACTCATACGGTGGCTCTGTCATAACAGATCTTGTGAATGAGTAGTGCTGAATGGTTGAGGCTCTGGTCAATAAATAGTTAACATGTCTTTCAAACAAGAGTGATGTAGGCTTTTCATCAGCCAGCCTCATGTAGCTGGACCAAACAAGGATTAGGATTTCACTCAAATCTGCGCATGTTTCCTTTAAATGTCTTTACCAGGCCCTGTCCAATGATGCAAACTGAAACGTCACCAAAGAGCGCAACATTTGACCCGACCCAGTTTGTGCTCCTGGCCTTTCACAAGCCTCATGTCCCACCATGGATTTTTTTTAGTCTAAGATAAAAGAAACACACTTTAAACAGGGAGGGGGCTGTACAATGGAGAATTCTCAGCAGCGACCCCTGCGGGCTGCTTGGATGTCACACACAGATATCTAATTCAACATGTCACATCACTGTTTCTGCTGTCTGCTACAGTCTCTTGTCCAAAATTCACCTGTTATCCTCAGATACATTTCCAGATACATTAATTCTAATCTACGCAACTCTGCAACTAACAATTATTTTCATTATCAATTAATCATTAGTCTGTCAAATGTTAAATGGTGAAAATTTGAAAACTTAAAATGTCTGAAACATATTCAGTTAACACCTGAATAAAACTGTATTTCCACCCAAATTTCCTGGAACCTTTAGTCCCAGCAGCTGCTCCTTTAAGGAACGCGAAGGTTCCTGCAGTACATTGCTGGTTGTGTTTCCACCGCAGTCAAGGGACCCACAAAGATTTGGCAAAGTAGTCCGCTCACACGTAAAAGCGACGGCTCTTTTTACATTTTTCCATGCAGCTATATAACAATTCCGCCATATTAAGCGATGGACAGGCGTTATTTTTGTCCGGATTTTGTTCTCAGCACAAGTGCTCAATAAGGCCCAGACTGCGCCGTCAGTCGATCTGTCATATGCTTTCTTCTGCAACTCCACCTTCACGTTTCGAAGCACAGAAAACAAACTGGTTTGCAGCTGCAAATTTACTTGACCAATCAGAAATATTTGGCACTGCAAGCCCCACCCCAAAATTCCTATACTTGTCAAAAGTGCTACCTCCTAAGCAGGGACTTTTTTGCTAGGTGAAGTAATGCCCAGTCGCCAGAACTTAATTTAGATCTTGGTCCCTGTGGTGGGAAAAGTTCCTCCAAAGGTTCCAAGTTCTCCCTGGGGAGAGTTCCTGTGGTGGAAACGCAGCTTATAGAGAAGAGCAGCAAATTCTCACATGGAGGGGCTTAGGGGTTGAGATTTTTTTTTTTTTTGGGGGGGGGGGTCCCGATACTACTTTTTCCTTTTCCTTCCTGTATTAGCCAACACCTAGTACCAATATGATACTGCTTTGTAAGAAGAGATCTAATTTATTTTTGAACCCTGTATGGATGTGTTTGGTTGCTATGGTGTGGTTCAGGTCAAAATATGTGGCGTACGGGACGCTGCAGGGAAGTAGCATAAATAAATAATGTGCTATCAGATCAGTGCAGACTCACTGTGAGGCGTTTACCATACTGGTATTGGAACAACCCTATTTTTTTCACTATTTTGGCTTGAAAAGAAACTATTTCATCAATTATAAAATAGTTGCAGATTATTTTTCTGTTTATCAACTGCTGATTAAAGTGACTAATAGTTTAAGCTACAATTGGACATCACCGTCCATCACCAGCTGCCGCACTGCTACTCTCTGACAGGAATGTATGCAGTGTTCCACAATACTCAGTTGTCTATTGTAGACAGCAGGAGGAGGTGCTGGTAGAGAGAACATACACTGACAGCTGTTTTTAATCTCCTCGCATCAAACCTCAAATAACTCCCACTGTGTAGACTTTGTACTGTTGGATGTGGCTGAAACCTTTTGAGTTCCACATTGATGTACAAACCTTTAAATCAGCCCTTCTATTTTTCTTAAACAGACTCGCCTGAAAGCTCGGTGTCTGGTGCGGTGATAAAGAGCAAACCTCGCGTGAAAGGACCTCAGCTTTTTTCTCCCCCCCTTTCTCCATTTAAAACCTCAGAATTTTGTAGTTCATCAGTTTGTGTGAGTTGCAAAACTACTACTGTTACTTTGTGTTTTTAGAGATGTAGTGGAACATTTTTAGATGAATATAATCAAATACAGCCTTCGTATTAATCCTGTTCTCTGGAGTCAGATGCCATTTCTAACAGGTCTGAAGTTGTTATGGATGAAGGCACATTTTAATTATTTGTGCACCCACATTCTGCATGCTATACTAAATACTAAATACTAACCATAATCCTGCAAGCATTTAAACACTTCCTGAAGTCAAAGAATTAAGCCTGACAACAGGTGACTTTTGAAAAGGAAAAAGTATAGGAGAAAACACCCGATGTTTGCAAGAAACAAAAAAAAAAAAAGATGGGCATGTCTCCAAGGTGCTTTTTAAAATCTGTGGATGATAAAATGAATTACACTGAGTATAAAGAGGGTTTATATGGATGTTTGTCCCCCTGTATTCATCACATTTATATAGAAAGAGACGACACCTTACTCAGTTAGCGTTTAATCTGTAGGAGCTTCTCTACAAGTTGAGGCTGATTTTTTTTTTTTTTTTTTTTTTTTAAGACCACCTTCCTCCTTTAGACTGCATCTTCCTGTTGACACCACAAGCATTTAACTCCAGCAGAGAAATGCACACGCTACCCTCATCCAAATGTAACCTCAGTCACTTGTGCATTTAAAGGACTGTTTTCTTACTTGAATTGGACTGTTTTTAGTAATATGCCTCTGTTTTTTTGCATCTTTCTTTTGTACTGTCTGAACTTATCTATCCAAATAAAGATGATTTCTCAGTCTTTTGACCTCTTTTTAAAACTTATTTCTCTTTATTTGGTCATTATTTTAGATCCTAGATTCTCAAACTGGTACGAGTACCACTGATGGTTGTGAATTCCCTCTAGTTGTTTGTGGAGGAATGTCAGTAATATTTAATTTAATATTTAATATTAATTATACTTAATATTTAATACAATAAATTAATTTAAAAACAACCTCATTAAAATACTACAAAATTCAGAATGAAAATACATAAAATTAGACAACTGAAACACAATTTAAATTAAGTTTTGGTTTCATTTAGTTTCCATATCAGCCTGCTATACGGTCACAATCATGCATGTAGCACATGTATACATCATCCATGATCACTGGTTGTTATGAGCTGAACTGCTTCTCTGAGATGGAGAATATTTTGAGAAGCTGCGTTAAAAGTCAACTGTATGACAATGAGCATAATGTTTACAGCATTGGCCATAACTTAACAGGGCAGAACAGTAAGGTGGTACTTGGAGAGCTCAATATTTTGTGAGGTTTTTAGATGTTCTGTACCAGATACCACAAAGCTGGAGTGAAGGAAATGTAAATCATGTTTAGGAAACTAGAGATGCAAAAAAGGAAAGAATAATCAGTATGAACTCCGGCATAAATTTAGAGCACAGTGCAAAGTGCTTTATGTATGGACACCCAAAGTGCTCAGCATCTTAAAATTTTGTGAAAGCACTGATAGTCATCCCTAGAATATTGTCCTGGTCAGTGTGTCTTACGGTCGTTGGATTTTCCTTTCAGAAACAGGTATTAAAAAACAAACGAGCAAGTGGTTATTTGATTTTCCACTTATAATACAAAAATTCAAATAGAAATACAGTGTTTTTCTTTTTCATGGTCAAATAAGGATGTTCAAAATTTGAAAAATTGTTTGATTTTCATTTTCTATTGCACACAAAAATATCAAATTATGAGAGATGAAACCAAAAAAGGCCTGTTTTTTCACATTCTGAGACCATTTGTGTTTGTTTACAAGACAAGAGCGCCAGATGTAAAATTGCCAGTGTGTCAGTGTTGCCTTATCCCAGCCTGAAATGTCTTTGGAAACATGCTCTAATATGATTTTAGACACGGCACAGCAGCCTGTCATCCATAGAAATCACATTATCAACACACTACAAAAGTGGGACCATCATTTGTCATCTGCCACTTGGATTTTGATGTGCGTCTATTCGAGCTGTTACAGTACCTGTGCCTGGAGTCTTGTTGAATGTGACATCACCAAATAAGTCCTAATTTGATTTAAAAAGAAAATAATTATACATTACATTACATTATACTATCCTCAATCCTCAATTTTCTTTCTTTGATAGGTTTGCTTAAATTTTCAATGAAGTCCTGTTCACGGTGGCTCTAACTTATTTAACTGTTCAGTTTTATAGAAAATTATGAATGGTGTAATATAATTTGAGCTGACTTTCCCTTTAATTTCCTCAGAAACTTAACAGTGAAGTTATTTCTCAGAAAATGAAAAATGCAGTCAGTGGACTGAAGCCTTTGCTTAGAGCCCTCTGGCCACCAGGGGGCCCCCAAACATGAAGCACAGGGTAAGCATCCCCCTTCAATCCCAGTGTCACTTCTCTTCACACCAGTCACTTGTGCCTATAAGAGAGAAAAAATGAATAAAATTCACTTGTGTTGCTGAATAATTTCAACTGGTTGCTGAGATGAATGCTACAAACACTGCACTGTTTTTAAAGACGCCTCAGCAGCTGTTTGGTGAGTGAGCATGTACAGTGAGCAGGTCATTGTGAGATAAACCCAACAGGATGATGCTTCAATGACCCTGAAGGGGTTTATGTCACAATAATGACCTGCTCACTGCACATTATCCTGCTTATTACATGGTTATGCAACAAAAAATAAACAATTTCACATTTCTCATTTTGAAATGAATGATATTAATGCTACATTAATGTTGTTATTAAACTTCATTCCACTTGGGCCGCCCCAGTCTACAACGTGTGGACACGCCCGTGTTGAAGAGGCGGTGGGTGACACCTGGCTGTCACTGACACGCGGGACTGACGCGCGTGTACCGTCGTCAGCGGCTGCGGCGCCTGTGACGGTGGGAGGAGACGCTCACCGGAGCGCAGCAGACACACCCACATACACACACACAAACACACACAGATGGTCAGTGTCGGTCACCATGAGCCACCGGCACCGCGCGCTCAGCTGCCTCTCCCTCGCGCTCTACCTGCTGCTGCTGCCTCGCGCTCCGGGGCGCCTCGCGGAGCTCGCGGTGGCCGCGGAGTACTCGTCCAAAACCGACTTGGACTACGAGTTCGGGGACTACCGGGGGAAGTGGTGCATCGACGACCACGGGTTCGTGTACGGCATCGGAGAGGTGTACTACCCGAGCCCCACGGCTTGTCCGTGCACGTGCACCGTGGACGGCCCCGTGTGCGTCCGACCCAAGTGTCCACGCATCCACCCCCGGTGCACGCGGATCAGGTATAAGGCGTGTTGTCCGGTGTGCGAGGCCGTGGCCCGGGTCTGTGTCTACGGGGGCAAAACGTACCGGCTCCTAGAGGAGTTCAGGGTGAGAAAGATCCAAACTTCTACACCTCCCTCCACCCCCCCACCCCCCGTCCTGTCCACATGTTCACAGCTCCAGCTGGATTCAGTGAGGCAGCTGCTTATTTCACTTTGATGCACATCACCTGTGTAGAATAAAGAATATCAGTGCTTTGTGCTTTGAGATGTTCAGGTAGGATGTAAACTTCTTTATCTGCATGATGTTATTAATAACAGAGTGACCATTGTCACTGGTGGAAGTAACTTATTACAAATAGATTTTGATGAGTAGATGAGTAGATCTTCCAGTCTGTACTTTTACTCCTACTTAAATATTCATTACAAGGTAAAAACTACTTTAGTTACTTTTAAAACCACAGTACAACTTGAATTAATATCCAAACCTTTCATATGTAGCCAATCAGGTGATCTGATCACAAATAGGCCAATGAAAACCAGGGCATACAAACAAAAAACAAAACTAAACAAAATGCTGTGGCAACACACATTTGGAGTAAGGATGTTGATGATCAATCATTAATCAGTTAATTGCCAGAGAATTTAACCAATTGAAATGTATTCATAGATATTTAATCAATAGTTATGGAAGTAATTTACACCTCATTTGATTTTGTTTTTGTTTTGTCTGGCGGAGCGATTGTTGAATAAGGAAACTTACACTTAGACTTAAAGTGATAATAAATGACAAAAAATTGAACTAAATTAAAAATGAGGAAAAAATATGTTTTGTATCTTAAGAATTATTAATGCTTAATCGATTGTTGCATTTTCAACTATTGGTTCAGGAAAACAAAATTTGCAGAGCTACTTCAGAGAGGTGACTGTGACATCAATGGTTAAAAGTAACTAATACTCTGAGTAGTTTTTGCAACAAATACTTTTGTACTTTTACTAAAGTATATTTCTAACAGCAGTACTTTGACTTGTAATTGAGTATTATTTTAGCAGTGTAACAGTACTTGTACTTGAGTACAGATTTGCAGTACTCTTTCCACCACTGATCATTTTATATTCTGTCATGTTAACAGGCTAAAATGTTCAAATGAAAGATTGAAAATACTTGAATATTTACATACCTGGTATTCAGGGTTACTTTAAAAATGTAATCTGATACAGTATCTAATTACCAGTTAAAAATGTAGTCAGTAACCTAATCCAAGTTTCAGAATATTAAAGTAATATAACTTGATTACTTTCCGTTACGTTTGGATTACCTTGATATAAAATATGGTGAAATTGTTTAGCCTAATTAGTGTTTCTAGAGCTGAAACTAATGAATATTTTCAGCATCCATTAATCTGTTATTTATTTTCTATATCAATCAATTAGTTATTTGGTCCATAAAATGTCAGAAAATGTTGATCAAAGTCTGATATGACGTCCTCAAATGTCATGTTTTGTCCACAACTCAAAAATATTCAGTTTACTGTCAGAGAGGAGTAAAGAAACCAGAAAATATTCACATTTAAGAGGCTGAGATCAAAGAATTTGGATTTTTTTTAATTAAAAACTTACTCAAAATGATTAATCAATTATCAAAAAACATGCAGATTAATTTAATAGTCGATTAATAATAGATTAATTGTTGCAGCTCTAAGTGTTTTTATGTTGGTTGTTAGGTTTATTAGTTTGACCAGTTGTTCCTTCCTTTGTTTTGCAAAATTTATTGATTGATTGATTCATTTTAAACACAAAAATTAAGTATTTTTTTCACAAGAGGTCATAATAATAAATAGGCAGCTGTATGTGCACTGTGCATAGTCGGATATCGTTCTTTATCTCAAAATTGTAATCCTACTAATAATCCACATTTTAACCTAATGTATCTGTATTCTGATTACATCTTTTTTTTCTGTAACTGTAATGGAATACAATTAACTTTTTTGTATCCAGATTACATAATCCTGTTACATGTAATCCATTACTCCCCAAGCATGCTTGTATTGTCATTGCTGGATTAGCCCTTTCCCTTTTCCCACTTACTCAGCCAGGGCTGTTTTTAGCTTTTTTGGGGCCCTATGTGAAATGTTTTTTTTTTTTTTTTTGTTTTTTGTTGGGGGGGGGGGGGTATTTTTTGAAATTATAGTGGGGGGATTCCAAACCCTCTAGAGTCATTCATGGACATGCATTTAACATTGAATACATTGCATCTGGTGCACTAAATGGAAAGGAGGCTCGATCTCTGAAAAACATTCTCTCAAATTCGTAGCAAAGTTTGTCGTAGGCAACTGGACTTGATAGAGTTCTTGAAGATGTTTCGCCTCTCATCCAAGAGGCTTCTTCAGTTCTGACTGACTGGTTTGGGAGTTCAGGTATTTAAACCACTGTGTGGTGTTAACACCTAGAGGGGGCATGTGTCTCAAGTGCTCACCCTTCCATTGTGTGGACCTTGGGTTTCACCTGGGGGGGAGGTGTGAATGAGAGTCGTTAAGGACCCTGCCACCGTGTCTTGTTGGAGTCACATGATTCAGGTGGGTATCAAACTGTCTGGGGAGAGATCTTAAAACTGCATTGTATGTAGCAGATAAATTATGTCTTAGACCACCTCCTCTGTTGAGAGATGGCCTTTCCAGGTTAACAAAGGTGGCTTTCTTTTACTCCTCTCTCAAACCATCTGTCTTCCCTGGCCAGAATATGGACACTGTTGTCTTCAAAGGAGTGTCCTTTTTCCTTCAAGTGTAGATCGACTGCTGAGTCCTGACCTGAGGAGGTGCTTACGTTTGCCTGCGCTTGTCAAGCTGGTGATTTTTCAGATACATCTGTGCACTCCTCACACACCTGACGCAACACACTTGTCCACCCGCATGCAGCCCCGACACAATGGGTGGAAAATGTTTGTTGCGTTCAGTGTAGTTGGGATGCACAGGATGTAATTTGAAACAAATCCTCCTGAGTTTCAAACGCCATGTCAACACAGAGTCCACCTCCTCAGGTCAGGACTCAGCAGTCCATCTACACTTGAAGGAAAAAGGACACTCCTTTGAAGACAACAATGTCCATATTCTGGCCAGGGAAGACAGATGGTTTGAGAGAGGAGTAAAAGAAGCCACCTTTGTTAACCTGGAAAGGCCATCTCTCAACAGAGGAGGTGGTCTAAGACATAATTTATCTGCTACATACAATGCAGTTTTAAGATCTCTCCCCAGACAGTTTGATACCCACCTGAAATCATGTGACTCCAACAAGGCACATGGTGGCAGGGTTCTTAACGACTCTCATTCACACCTCCCCCCCAGGTGAAACCCAAGGTCCACACAATGGAAGGGTGGGCACTTGAGACACATGCCCCCTCTAGGTGTTAACGACCACACAGTAACTACCTGAACTCCCAAACCAGTCAGTCAGAACTGAAGAAGCCTCTTGGATGAGAGGCGAAACGTCTTCAAGAACTCTATCAAGTCCAGTTGCCTACGACAAACTTTGCTACGAATACCATGACCTGGATGACTGAGAACCTTCACAGACATTCTCTCAAATTCAGATCGCACTTCTCAAGTTGACTCCAGCAACTTAAACCTACAGAAAATGATCATAAATGTTAATCACTGGGGCTCCACTTTCACTAAATTGTGAAAACTTGCTGCAGATTTACAGAATCTGCTTATATACATCATGCAACTCATGTGAGTTTTAATGTACGTAAAATAACTTAATGTAAGTTAACATACGTAATATAACTTATGAAAGTTTTAATGTGCGTAATGTAACCTATGAAAGTTAACGTAGTTACTTAGCTTACGTGTGTTATGTAAGTTATAAAGAAGTCAATAGTGACTTGGTTTCACAGACATTGACCCTGGTGTTCTGGGTGAAAGTCCAGTGTTTATCCATGCACCCATCCATCCACTCCTCCTCCATTCACAAGTTTCTTGCTACGTTAACTGATTGACAGCACATCAAAACATAACGCTAGCGGGGGGTGCATCCAGCAGTGAGGCTATAGGGGCGCCCCCACTGTATCATGGTTGGAAACGTAGGGGCACTGACCAAGCTGCTGTGCTGGGCAGGTTAGGAGTGAGAACAAGCACATGTTTGACAAGTATTACGTTTCATAAGCTGTTACCTGTTTCACTGGAATGAGCCACTAATCAAGTGTACATATAATAATTATAATAAAAAGAGTGGTGGTCTTGTTTGTGCTGTTGCATCATCATGTCAACAAACAGCTTCCATGCTGACTTGCAGCCATGTGCTCAGTGGGGACTGAGCGGTGGGAGGGCAGACATCGACTCTGGTTTATTTAACCGATGGTTAATTAGACAAAGTGCATCCAACCAGTCCAGTAACACTAGAAACAGGTCAGCTTGTGTGTTGTTTGTCACAATTAACACTGTTAAAAGCTTGGAGTCAATCAAATTCAGATTGTGTGTATGTGTGTGTTCCAGTTGTCGAGGTGCGAGCGATGTCGCTGTGAGGCCAACAGGGAGGTATACTGCAGCATTTCGGACTGCCCCGCCCCTCACTGCGTCAACCCCATCTATGAACCCAACCACTGTTGCCCCATCTGTAAGACTGGTAAGACTTTAGTGTCTAACTTGGAAATTGGCATAAAAATGGTGAGCAAATTGATGCTAACAAGGAGATAAACCACTGTGATTTCCTTAAAGTGTTAAAAACACTAGTTAGCTGCACTGTTGCACTGGGTGACATGTTTTTTTTTCTATACCATGAACACTAACACTAGTAGTTTATTTTGACTCTGTCTCACAGACACCGCCCTGCTGGCTCAAATAATCAAATGTGGATTAATCCGCAGCTTAAAATAGTCCCCAACAAATACATGATTTCCTCCGTGAGTAAAACTAAAGACGCCGCTTGTTTTAGGAAATTACTGAGCTTTTATTGGGCCAAGGTGATGGTTAAAGGGACAGAGTTTCACAGGAAAACGAAGCTCACGGTGGCTGCAGAATCTCCCAATCAATGGAAGTGAATGGTGACCAGTTTTCAAGTGGAAGAAACATATGGAAAAAAAAAACTAAAATGCCTCCATACTGCTCGTCTGGTGTAATTCAAGTCTCATAATATAGAAACTTGGTTATACACCGTCACAACAAACCACACACAGCCAGTGTGCATGTGACAGTGTGCATGTGCATGAGAACATGGCTCCAAGTTAAGGATCTACAGTGAAGATTCAGGCTAAAAACATGGTGTAAATAACATTTATTTTAGTCAACCTGGGATGTTGGATCTTGTTGGGAAAGGACGGGAACTAGTTACGTATTCATGAATCCTTGAATACTAAATGAAGGCAGGGTGTGGAGCTATATGTAAGACATTTTAACAAGGTATTTGAATTATTGAATTTTGCAAAAACACCCAACATATCAGACACAATTTATTACTTCTTGGAAAGCATTTTATGTTGTTTAAAACATGATGGGAGGTGGACTTTAAACCTGAAGAAAAAGATTTAAAAGAAAAAGGATAAAATGCTTCCTGTGAAGCTAACAAATAAAAAACAATCTGCATTATCATATAGAAAATCTAATGGGTTCATACCAGACAACATATATGCAGATATACCAGTATAGCTCTGATAGGCCAGTATCAGGTTGATAATATTAGTCAACATACAGTATATATCAGTCAGGCTGAAACATTTCAAACTGCCAGCCTGACAACTTTAAACCCTCTGTGTCTCTCTATTGTGTCTACCTTTGTAAGTCAGTAACCTAATCTAAGTATCAATCAAGTATTCAAATACCATCAATCGATTAGTCATTTGGTCCATGAAATGGCAGAAAATGGTGAAATGGTGTTGATCAAAGTCCAAGATGAATCCTCAAATGTCTTGTTTTGTCCACAACTCAAAAATATTCAGTTTACTGTCAAAGAGGAGTAAAGAAACCAGAAAATATTCACATTTAAGAAGCTGAAATCAGAGAACTCAATACAATGAATCGATTTCAAAATAGATGGAGATTAATAATAGATTAATGGTTGCAACTCTAAGTGTTCTATATTTGTTGTTAGGTTTATTAGTTTGTCCAGCTGTTCCTTCCTTTGTTGTGTGCAGTTTATTGATTGATTGATTTAAATACAAAAAATTGTGAATTTTCCACCCAGTGAAGCATTTTTTCACTAGAGGCCCTGATAATGAATTGGCAGCTGTGTGTGCACTGTGCATGGTAGATATCATTCTTTGTATCTGTAACTGTAATGGAATACACCATTACCTTTTTATGGTAGCCAGATTATGTAATCCGAATTACATGTAATCTGTTACTCCCCAAGCCTGCCCATCTCACCGACTCCCTCCTTAACACACACACTCAAACACGCACTTAAGCCCCCCCCCCCTGCCCCCTGCGTGTGTTAGACATCATTATAAGAGTGTCATTCTAACAGTGTGTGTTCATCCTGCAGCTCTCAGAAGCAGCAGTGGTTACGTCACCTCCAGCTTACAGATCCATCCCTGTTATGTCATATATGCTGTCACTGCCACTGGCATTTAAGTCCCTTTCTGACATCGAGGGATTTGTGTGTGTGTGTTTGACAGGAATAGCAGCAGGGATAATAATAACTGTATTATTTGTAGCTTTTTATACAATAAAATGAAAAGCCAAAGCAGCTAAACAATCAAAAGCTTTATTTAACAACTTAAATAAAAAAAACCTATGTGCTTCCCAGTTACCTTGCTGCTTTGTGGCAGTTGTAGTTAAGTTGTAGTTTCTATTTTTGCAGCTCCTGTGCTGGACCGACAGTGGGACAGATGGTTTGATTTGTTGCATCACTGTGTTATGTTTTTTTTTTTGTCCCCTTATCTTCCCGCTGCTGCCAGATTCCCTCACGTCAGCTGTGTTTTAGCGAACGTGGTCGGATCTGGCATCAGATTAACGGTTCTTCCTGTCCTCCTGCCGACTGGCGTTGGTAATTGTTTCACAGGTAGCTGCCAAATAAAGGAACCCCCATCTGTGAACGAGGGATGCAAAAGATATCAGAGGCAGGCTGTTTACATTTTTTTTTCTCACATGGTATTCAGTCTGTCCAGCCCAAACAACATGAAGCTGCTTCACTAAAAATATCATGTTATGTATCACGAGCACATGTTGAAGGGAAAACGAACCAACATTCGTGAGGATTTTTTTTTTTTTTTTTGTGGGAGGAGATGGCTTAATTTGACCTGACAGAAAAGTCAGTGTCTGTAACTTGAAGACAATGCCGTTATCTTGGTTGTGATTGGCCAAAAGACTTGTGACATGTCACCAAAGATGTTTTATTGCGAAGAAGATGGCGACGTGACAACAGCTTTCTGAAACGGTCATGTTAAAATGGTAGAGGGGTCAGAGGTCAGTGACTGACCCCGACCCTGTGCTGTCTTTGCTGTCGCTCTAGGTCCCAACTGCTTTGCTGGGAACAGGGTGATCCCAGCGGGAGAGCGCATCAACATCGATGAGCGGACAGTATGCTACTGCACCTACCGGGACGGGACGTGGCAGACCCACCCCCAGGCCACCTGCGAACAGCGCCCCCAGCCCAGCCTGACACCTACCGAGCCCCCCGCGGACGAAGACAGCAGGAGGAGAGGGGGGAATCCATATATTCCTAGGCTGGATGTGATACCATGAAGTTGTTATATAAATGTCACATAGATGCAGAGAGCATAGAATTACTTAACCTGGACATTTCTGTTTAACGCAACAAGTGAGATTATTTCAGAACAGTTTTGTCTCAAAGGGTGTAGGATAATCTGCAGGGTGGTTGGTGTTGAGTGGGGAACTGGTGGGTGACACTTGGAAAGTGAACTGGTGTTGAAATAAGTATTCAATCGCTCCACCTCCAGTAGTTACTGTTGCCACACCTGTCCACTGGTTTATCACTGATATTCATGGTGAAACTATTGGCCCTTGATTTCAGAGCACTGATTTTGCCACCTTTAAATGAAATAATGAAACTCTACTAGCAGATTTTATCATATGTAGCTCACTAGCTACCAAATTAGCATGAACATTAGCTCCATTGCTGTGTCTCAATTTGGTTACTTCTGTCAGTACGCTGAAGTACACTTTGCACACTATGTACTCACTTGCGTAGTACGCAAATTTGGACGGGGTGGTGCGTCTCAAATCGAGGACGGCCGTTGTGCCCTTGCAGGAAATTCTGATCGCAGCTTCCTCTTCTTTGTGGGTGAACTGAAGCCAGGTGGAGCTTTACTGTCATCATCTACCAGCTTTTTTATCATTTGTGTTCAATTTCACTTCATTCAATATGAATGTCCTTTTAATTTTATTTGCTTTTGTTTGGAGTTTGAAAATAATAATCTGCTATAAACTGCTGATGACGGGCTGGTCCTCCGTCCTCCTACCAGCTGAAAACGCACCGATGTGTTGATTTATATTTGATTTGCGGCACCAAATCTTTACACACTGAGGCAAATAAACATATTGGTGGCTTCAATCTGACAACAGTATAGTGGCACTTGTTGATAAAGATACATGCATGACCTATATCACTACAGCTGCTTCCTGGGCTGCCTCGGCCGCCATGTTCACAAGTTTGGTGATCCCGCCTCTTCCGCTACATAGACAAGATGGCGACCACCGAGGGCGAGAAGTATCCTGCGTTCCACACTCAACTTTTTGGCCATTTTGTATAAAACATCCAGGTACTCGCAGTGCGCTTTGTTTTGCCATGAATGTCAATGTGAATACACTTATGCATCAAAACAGGAAGTGTAAGAACAGAAGTATGCAAACTGAGACACAGCACATAAGCTGGTAACAACAGTCTCAAAATGATTTCTAATTTGTCCACTGTGGTCCAGGTCCTGGTCCAGTGTGTTAGATTTACAGGGATTTATTGGCTGAAATGGAATATAATATTCATAAGTATGTTTTCAGAACACACAAAGCAAACACTTGCTCCAGACAGAGCCTTTTGCATTTTTCACAGCTACACGCTAGGAAGGGGAAGGAGAGACGAGGTGTTTGCAATCTGCAAGCTCACGCTAGATGCCTCTAAATCCTACACACTGACCCTTTAAGAAGAATCAATGGCAAAAAAATTAGCTTGTTCATCAGCTAATGATCCATATAGAAGATATTAATAAAGATCATTAGCCTTATTATTAGCAGTGTGTTTAGCTGTAGTTCTGGTATTATCTGTATGAAAAGGTCAAACTGTTCCACTCTAATATACTGTAACTCTGTTTGTAACAATATGAGAGAAAAAGCCTTTAGGAGGAGGACTAAAGAAGGTTTTTCACAAATGCAAATGCTATCTGTGGGAACACTGGCTTCCCATCCAATCAAGATCAGGACAGAGCTGCTAATGTTGGCTTAAAGGGATAGTTCATCCAAAAATTCCATAATTATCTCCTCATCCTAATGCTGATTGAAGTTCAGGTTTAGGTTTTTAGTCCACAAAACACTGGTAGTGAAAACAGCGTTGCAGAATCTCCCAAACAAAACTGAAGCAAATGAACTTAAACTTCAACTCTGAACTATAAAATGTCTCCATACTGCTTGTCTGGTGTGATCCAGATCACCAACATGCAAGCTGACTTGAAAGATGTCATTTGCACCATTTTTTTAGCCTAAATCTGAAGATGCGCATGAAGCCACATTCATGCCGTGTTGTGTGTGGTGTGATGTACAGCGCACTGCAATTTAACAGCATGGAGATATTTTATGTTTGTTTGTTTTGTTATTTTGTTTTGTTTTTTTGTTTTTTTCAATTGTGTTTTTTCCCATTTGAAAACTGGTCACTATTCACTTAACTTGTTTGGGGAATTTTGCAACACTGTTTTCTTGTGAAACTGTTTTGTGGACTAAAAAACTAAACCTTCAATCAGCGTGAGTAGATAAGGACTGAATTTTCATTTTTGGGTGAACTACCCCTTTAAACTGTAACAGCATCCACAACCAGGTTTCACACAGTAATAGGAAACAGTGGCTGTGCGTATGGAGTTAACATGCTCTTTGGCCTTAGTACTAATGCTCAGTTACCACTGTACATAAGAAGCTATTCAGCCAGACATGCTAATGATTGAATTAGAGCAGACAGTTTAATCAAGTCCTTACCATTTTTTCTTGTGTTTCTGGCTTTAGAAAGAGTAAAAAACATAAGTAGACACACACTTAACTCTTGCAGGGCTTCCACTAGCAGCCAAATTTGAATTTTGAATTTTTCTATAGCCCACAGGAGGCTGCCTGTGTGGGAGGCCTGAGACATCTGAACCATACACTAAATGATCTCAATCAATACGGGTTTGATTATGTCTGTGTGAAGCCCCTGCCATTTGCCCTGTCAAGCCTCATGTTGCATTCTGGGCTGGAGCCACAATCACAAGCTTCAAGAAATGTCTCTCTCGAAGCAACAGAGACATAAAGTTGATTGCAAAAATTGCCAGTTCCAGAGTAAATGGACTGACAAGTGTTTATTTACTTTGCTAACTGCAACAAGTGTTAAACCGTTGTGTTTATTGTGCAACGAATGCATTGCTGTGACCAAAGAATGCAATGTGAAGAGGCATAAATGTTAATCTATTAATATTTTACTATTATCTGTAGCCATAAATTGACAAAGTATTCTGTGTGACACAACACCCCTGTGATTTTAGTTCAGGTAACTAACCTGACACGCCAGATTGAAATCGTTCTTGGCAGGTGATTGGATGAACCATCTGTTTATCACGTCTAACGCGGGCTGTCTTCAGCCAATCAGATCAACACTTGCTGTCGTTGCACATAAAACCACGCCTGTAGCTGCCAGTATTCCTTCCTAGGATGCTCTAAACCTGCAAGATGGATTCTCTCATGAATCCAGCTGCCTTGCAACGTAATTAGGTAACTGCCAATTAATTGATTTTATTGCCAATCAGTCATCATCAGTTTTAATCAAACAATTGCTGGCAAAAATGTCAAACATGGACTCATTCCAACTTGTTAAATATGAGGATTAGCTGCTTTTGAATTTTGAATCTCCTAAGAGTTCCGGGCTGTTGAAGAAGTCACCTCAGCCTCTGAGAATTTCAGATGGACAATTTTTATTATTGCCAGACATTTTTATTGACTTCAGATTAATTGATTCATCCAAAAAATGATGAAAAGGAGCCACACACTGCCAGGGAGATATACTTTATGTATGCACGCCTGAAAAAGCAATGAGGCTTCCATTGTATGGACAAATTTCCACTCAGTGCACATCTACAATCTACCTACCTACTTACTTGACACTCCTTTACATTATTAAACCTCCCATCATTCCACTGGGGAATATGGATGGAGTCAGGGCGAGCCAGAGTGTGTGGAAGGAATGTGTTGGTTTGGTCAGATACAGTAAGCGACAGAGGGATAACAAGTGTTGGGCGCAGGTGGCAGCCTGGTTTCTCTCCACAGACCTGCTGGTTTCCGTCTGTAAAGCAGAGCGAGGCCGGAGATGTCCAAGTAGACCAGACACACACACTCACAGTGCTCAGAATGTCTGTGTAAGCAGAAAAACGGATGATTCACACACTACCTGGACTTACAGATGGTACTGGTTTAATATTGAGAGTTCATGCCAGTAAGCATTTATCACCCCTTTGTTTACTGTACATGTCATATTCCTGTTAGTCTGTTTTTGTGTGTTTATAGATAATTATGCTGTCCTGTGAATTCCTGACGAGGGAAGAGCGTGAGTCATTTTAAAACCATGTTCAGAACCTCTGCAGCAGCCTCTGTAAACCCAGATCCACTACAGTCTTCTAACCATGTAGTTTAGGCTCTTATGTACATAACTGTAAGCATATGAAAAGTGTTAGAATTCAGATTAATCCAAGTTTGAAATATTCTCATCTAAGTTTTTGTGCATTTTCGTGTATTGGGTTTGAATTAGGCGTGTTTGTGCTCACAGATTTATTAAGAAAATTATGCAATTAATTCCAAAAACCAGTCATAAAAAACCCATATCAGTTGGTTGTTGGTAGTTGTGGGTGCAACAAAACTTCTCTGCTGTCTGAGTCTGAGAAACTAAGTGTATGCTACATTTAGAACATTTTCCTCGCTTTACTTTGCTTTACCGACGGGGGAGCTCAAGCTGCCATCTGTGCTCTCTTCACAGCCTCAAATCTCCATTGAAAAAAAGTTATTTTCCCTCACAGGACACGGGGAGTTGCTGCTCAAGTGCTGCCTTCACCCACAGCAAGTAGTCTTGGTTCTGACCTGAACAAACAAGCTCCTACAACTCCTGCATCCCTCCTACAACTCCTGTGTCCTGCGAGGTAAAAAGAAAGTTTCTGAAAGTAAAAGTAGTGAACATGTTTCTAAATATAGCGTACGCTTAAACCCATACTGATTTTTTTAGATGGTCCTTTGTTTAGATGTTAAAATACATTATGCTGCTGCCCACATATTCAGCGGTCCAAAGCAGGATATTCTGTGTTGGGACTCCTGAGGCAGCTGTCAGTCAGACGTGAGCTGGCCGTCTAAATGAGCTGTTTGAACCAGGTTTTGTAAGTTATTAACATTTATTGTCATTCAGATCTTTGTGGATGATTAATGAGAAATTAAACGTTGGTTTCATGAATGCATCTTTACTATTTCAAGCTAAGTTTTTAGAGGCTTTAACAATGCCAAGGCACAATCTGAAATCTGAAAATCTTACCAAAACTTTAATCACAACTGTGATCAAGACTCATCGTACCAATGACAAGAATCTTACAGGTCACCAAACACGGTTTAGTTCCTGATAAAACTAGGTCAGATAAATGAAGAAAACAAGAAATTAAAATGCCATGGCTGTTTTATTAGTTCTGATAACCTTTTTAAAAGTAATCATTGTTTCGTGGTAGTATCAAACTTGTAAAATGTACTTTTAATGACCTCTCATGTCCCACACTTTGGGAATCACTGCTCTACAGGAAAGTATTTAATGGTTCTCAGGTTTATAATTGTTTCCCCAGTGGTTTGTCTCTCTGCTCCCACTTAGATGTGTGTAGTTAGTATCTCATCTGTAAGTAGCTCCTGTTAATGTAATAACTGTACAGATGTTAATGTTTGTGAGCTTAAGCTTGTGAAATAAAGCTTTTACAGGTTACACCATCCCCTCACTCGTTAGGTTTTAATGCACGCTCTGATGGTAGATCTGAGGAAGTGCATCAACAGGATGCAATAAGGCCCTGCCAAAATAAAGCACTTGGGGCTTGGTGTATTCATGTGCCAAACAGGACAAACGGACCAGCTACAGGGAGACTGACTGTATGGCTCGCTAGAAGTAGATTGTATATTTAAGCAATACATCACGCTCCGCGTCGGGCCGAAGAACGCCCCTTAGCTGTGGTATAATGAGCGTATATCACGGCCTGTCGTGATGTATTGCTTTTATAAAACGGTTACCAATAATGGCAATATGAAAGAGGAATACACAATAATTTTCATGTAGTTTTTTAATTAAACAGAAATACATATTGTCTAATAAAATAGCCCCGCTGTGAAAAAAATAGTCCCACCTCTCCGTACGTTAGCTCTGCATGTCGTCTATTCCTCGCCTGTTTTTCGGGAGAAAGTCACTGATCAATCAACTCTACCATTGTTAACCCTATCTGGAGGTGAAAGTTAACCTTAAACATGTGAATTCAACTAATTTAGTCTATTTGTTAACGTTGTCAAAACACCGCAGCAACTTTTTGCTACCTACTGTAACAGTTTGTTGTCATGGATACATTGTTGCTTCTCTGACAATCAGCCCCGTAACGTAAACATGCGAAGCCCCCCCGCAGTTAACTATGAGTGAGTGGTCCAGAAGAATCCACCCCAAACCTCAATGAATGAGAGTTTTTAAAATAGTTTTAGCTTTGAGTGATCACTGACTTTATTAAGCCGACTATATGTGACATCGTGGCAGGCACCTGGAGACGCAGCAGCGGCATCTGAATATCATGACTTTAAAAGCACCAAATTACTTGCCTTAACGAATTTCGTTAGTAAATAATGCGAAGAATTGTAAAATATCATTTCCATGAGGCTGTTCAATCAGACAGTGACAGATCACCCTATAGAGCCCTAAGTGTCATAGTCGCTGTCAAGGTGCTGATCCTGTGACTGTCATTATACAGGAGCTGTCCGTGGTCGCTATTTGACTCATTACTCATTGACGCACAGTGCAGGATTTTATAATCTAATCTAATCTAATAATAATACGGACACATGTTTAACATATTTAAACATGTTTAACATGTTTAAATGTTGTTAACGCCGTCAAAAAATAAACATCAAAACCGGCTACTTTTTGCTGCGTACTGTAACAGCTGGTTGTTGTCATGGAAACATTGTTGCTTCCCTGAAGCGGAGTGATATGCTGTGATAAGGCTTTTTAGAATAGTAGCTGTGGTATACGCTCATTATATCACAGTTAACAGCCAATCAGATTGCCAGATTTCACCTTTCCATTTTATAACTGAAAATTATTTACAGTATTGCATGTGAACTGTATGTCATGTGGACATGTAGAATTCAGTTCTCACGGTAAATATTAGCAATGGACACTATTACTAGATATGACCATGCTTTTATTTACACAGCTGTAGAACTAGTGTGCAGATCATCCATCCATATTAGTCTCATATTTGAAAATCCCTGACTTAACAGAATTAAGAATCATAAATGCCTACTTCTATCAGATCCAAGCAGAACATTAACAGTAGCTCATATTTCAGCATTTTAACTACATTCCCTTCAAAGTATTGGCTCCATTGCATGAAGTTGAAATGAAAACATCAAGACATGAAACTTGATTACCAACAGTTTTATTGAAAACAAACAGGTGCAGGGTCCAGCTCAAGCTATGCTGCCAGCGTTGGAGGCAATCCTGGGCCAAAGGTCAGCGCACTCTTTAGCCACTGGGCCTGTGATGGCTGAGCCTGTAGTTAAGAGAAGCACAATTATTAGTTCCAACAGTGCACTAACTACTTGCATTAATGCAGGCTTTGTGCTGAGCAGGTTAAAGATGTATCATCACTGATTGAGATCAGTCAGCCACAGTGTGTCGCTGCCATCTCACCCACAGTGATGAGGTCAGTATTCCCTTCTACGACAACTCACCCAGCCACTGAGCAGACAAAGCAAGTGCTTTTGGAAGGGGAAATATTCCTATTAACTACCATCTGTATCAGCACGATGACAAAACACCAAGGCTTGTTACTGCAGTGATGCAAATGTCCTGCAACTTAAAACCCTAATGCCACTTTGTCAAAGGAGACGACGGATGACGGAGGGGCGTGCGCCGAGGTCCGGAGAGCATCACTGTTGTGCTAATAACGTTCAAGTACACCCTCTCAGGTAATGTTGTGACTATACAACAGACTACAGGCAAACTAAAGATATAATCAAGATTTCTTTATATTGTGCAGCAATTGGCTCTCAAAATAAACTGTTGATGTTGTTTTTGTTTCCCTGGAGACACAGGTCTGACTAATAAATAGAAAACAATCTGCCATGCTAGTAGATATCCATATTTGTTGGCATTTATCTCTTGAAAATAGTTTCACTGCAGTCACAAAATGATTTGCTCTCCAGCTCTAAAAGGAAGCAGCATTCGTATTAAAAGGGCAGTCTGCAGCAATCTAACAGCACCAGAATTTAAATTCATTCAAAGTTTATTGATCTAATCTTATAAATGTTATTTAAACAGCTACAAGAACTAGTCTAATAGGAGGTCAATCTATTATAGGCACTGGGGTTTGCGATTTATTTTAATGAATAAAGAGTTCAGAAACATCCTAGGCAAAGTCATCTTTTTAATGAAGCGCACGGTGTGTTGTCATGTTGATTTGAGCACATTCTAAATGTCTAGTTTACAATCAGAGTGCTTGGTCAGAATTACCTGTTGTACAGTCATAAAATTGATGGTCCCCAAAATGACTACATGCCAGGACACAACATCTAATGGCTCATCTACCAAGCTGCTCTTAATCCAAAGCTGGCAGGTCATTACATAAAATCTTTTCTTTCCTGTGTAAATGACTGCTGTAAAGACAACTGTACAGTGAGTATGACAATAAGTAGCGTCCAGATAAACCCACCTTTCATTTCTCCTTTGTTGTTCACTATGACACCTGCGTTGTCTTCAAAGTAGAGAAACACACCGTCTTTTCGCCGATACGACTTCCGCTGCCGTATCACCACTGCAGGATGCACTGTGGAAACATGGAATGTGGTCAACTCAAGCTGAAGCCACAACACACACACACACACACTTGTATTAACCAACATTTGACTTGGGTGGAAAACAGACATGGCCACTGCCACAGAGACAATGATCAAAAAATGATTTCATTTCACTGAGCTGTGAATGAGACTGATTCCAGTCTTTGCACATTCAACTCAAAGTTGAAAAACCAACATAAACACCCCTAAAGGTCACATTTTTGTGGTAACTCCATTTTGCCATTTCAGCTGATATTTTCTCTTCACTCAAGCACCTTCACCCAAAAAAAATTCTTTACTAAATTCTTTAAAAATCGTTACTATAAAAACTGAGATTTTTTTCAACAAGTTTAATTCAAATTCAAACAGGTTTCTAGCAATGAAAACTGTTAAAAATCAACATTTTTTAAAACTTTCAAGACTCTGTATAAACCCTGAGCAGTGAAACTCTGAATCTAAATGATTCTTGTTGGAAATACAGTCATCTAAAAATACTACTGTACTTCATTAAAACTTGTATTAACCAATTACTGGCTCGACCCTGTCCACGTCTCTGCAGTCACTCAAGCGAAACTACCTCAACTGAATGCAGGGAGACAAGTGGTCTTCAATGCAAGTGCACACAATACAATCAGCACAAACCAACACCTCAGTGGTTCATATGAGACTATTAACTGCTCGACCACTTCACCCAAACACTACAGTAACTCGTACACACTAGTTGTTTCCACTCACAAAAAGAGTTGCTGCCATCTCACTGCCACTGAGCAGACAGATCAAGTGCTTTTGGAAGGTAAACAATCTCTCTATTAACCTTTCAACTGTATCAGCACACTCAGAAAACACTGAGCTTTCTACAAGGGATGCTGATGTTTAATCAATCCATTTATTGGTCATTTTGAATTTGATTTAAAAAAAATCAATCATACAAAAATTGAAATCAAATAAAGATCTGAAAAATAGCGATTTATATTTTATGAGTACACTCCTTGTATTGTTCTGTTATCCGATATTCAATTATGTGTTTGAAAGCTTTTACCCTCCTATGTTTTCTAGTCTGTATAATGAGTATGCAATATGTGGTGGAAGTAAAGCTTTGATGGAAGACATTTGGTATTGGACAGTGATGCAAAATGTACTGAGCTTTGTTACTCAGATTTCACAGAACATTTTGTTTATAGAGGTCATTACAGAATACATAAGCTAAGCCCTTCTTGACAAAATAGTGTCAACACAGATGTTAACCAGTTATGCTCATTAAGGTCCCATTCCATTCAGATCAAATGAGCTACTGAGCATGTTGGCTCACTAGAATGGCTCTGCTATACTAAAGTGAACAGGACCTTCATTAGTATCATTGATAACACTTGGGGTTAGCCTACTACTTCATGTCTGCTGTGAAAATGGTCCACATATCAAATCCATCATTTCCTGCTGTATAGTGAGCACAACAGAATGACACTCACCCTTCTTCCTGAGCTCTGGCTTGCCTTTCTTCACTGTGGCCATGACCATGTCACCCACTCCTGCAGAGGGCAGACGGTTCAGACGACCCTTGATGCCCTTAACAGAGATGATGTACAGGTTCTTGGCACCTGAAGGATGGAGGGAGAACACCAGCATGAGAAAGAGGACAGACAAAAAAAAAAGTCAACAGCCTCTAAACATTGAAATATTTATATATTCCATTTTAGGAATGATTCAGGCTACAGCACTTTGTCTCATCACTGATTGAGATCAGTCAGCCACAGTGTGTCGCTGCCATCTCACCCACAGTGATGAGGTTAATATTCCCTTCTACGACAACTCACCCAGCCACTGAGCAGACAAAGCAAGTGCTTTTGGAAGGGGCCACTGGCCAAATATACAAATCTTAGTGTGCCACAAAGCAAGATGAAATTAAATTACTTTTGCATTAAAAAAATGTTCTGAACCATTAACACAACTGCCTGCTAATTTACCAGCTCACATGGCATTTACCCAGAGTCTAACATACTCATCATGAACTACAGTTTCATCTGTAGTGATTTACATGGGTCCAAATCACTCATTTGATCAACACTGGTAGTTTATTCTCAAGAGCTTATCAGCTGGTGAAATAAAAGGATGCCTTCAAATTGATGCTGCTACTGTATGTTGTTTTTAGAATTCAAACAAATCAGATTTAAATATCATTAACGGGGTTACATTTCCACACCTCCTGACTGCTCCAGTAAAAAAAAGAATTTAACAATATGCTTTCTTGCACAGAGTTGGAAGATATTACACTCGTGTAATGTAAATGTGAAGCTACAGCCAGCAGCTGGTTTGGTTGTCAAACCAATATTCAAAGTTTTGCACCAACTTTTGTGCCAGATAATTTTCTGGCTAAGTGATTAGCACCTGATGGCTCCAGCTACTTATTTAGCATGCAGACAAGTGGTACTGATCTTCTCCTTTAACTCACAGCAAGAAAGCAAATAAGTGTGATATTCCCAATTTGTCAAACGATTCGTATGACTACCAAAATCAGAAAACTGTCATCGCCTACATTCACTGGCAGCATCTCCTGCCCAATTCACTCTAAAATATTTTAAGACAAGTGTATTTAATAATAAAAGACTTCCTCGATAATCTGTGCAAGAAAGTAAACGTGCAATTTCAATATTAACTTTCATTCAACTTGAATTCACATCACCTGCACAAAACTTCATTTGCTCAAGTTAGTTGAGACGTACCTGTGTTGTCAGCGCAGTTGATGACCGCTCCCACTGGGAGACCCAGTGAGATGCGGAACTTGGCTCCGGACGAACCTCCACGTCCTACAAGACAGAAACACATAAAAAAGGTTCAGTTTTGCCAGTGATACTTTCAAAACAAACTTACTTACAGGAGACATGCTCTTAGTATTCAAGTTAACCAGTTCTGCTTTTTAACATCCAGTTTAAGCTGTTAAGTGATCCAACATCACTTGGTGTTGGGTCACATATCACATAACTTTCCTAAAATATGTCACATTAATATACCCACCTTGTATAGAGATCTCTTTGGAACTCATACAAAACTCCTTTATTGCAAATTTTAATGCATACTTACTGTATTTTGCCTCCCCTTGAGTCCATCTACAACTTTGTTTTTGCTGTTGACATCTACATCTTGGTCAGATGTCCCTTGAAAATGGGTCTTAATCTCAATCAAACTCACCTAGTTAAATTTAAAAAGGGCATTTCCTACAAAATTTCAAATTAAAGTTTTTCCTTTACCCTTCCAAATCAGATTTCCCTGCAATGATATTGGTGGCTAGTTCCAGCTTTTTCACAATTCAATACCTCTACAAAGTGTTGGGCTGTGACCGTTCAGCTCATTAGTAAACACTTATTTACAGATTCTTTTAAAAAACAAAACCATCCCCCTGAAAGATTTAGTTAAGAGCAATTTCCATTCCTCTGAGAAATGAAACCATCTGAGTGAAACTACCATCAAAATGCACGTACCTGTCAGCCCTGACAGACTGCAGAAACTGAGTGAAAAGAAAGCCTTTAACAAACTGACCCTGGCATGAGCAGTGTGAAAGATTTCATTTTTTACGTGTTACCTACTTCATTAGTCAGAGTGTTGATCACGGTTAGCATGACTCGTTTAACACACGTTGTCATACTAACCAGAAGCAGTCACACTGTACACTGAGGTTACTCTCCAACCATGGAGCAACATTTGTTAATGTACATATTATCTAAAAGACTTACTTTGCACCTTTCAAAGTGTTTTCACTCTCTGTCTGCCGCCATGTATTCACAAACACATTAACTCCAGTCACCCACGATTCACACCAACATACCTACGTACCGGCTCTGCCTAGCTAGCTTTAGCAACGTTAGCTCAGACCAAGTTTGAAGTAACTTGAAGCACGAGAGTCCAAAGTTTGAGTTAATTCAATGTTATAACATAAAACACTTCACGGTTAAACCTGTCTGAAGTTGACAGCAAGCAGCAAATTCACATTTTCGGCCTGCTTTAAGCCAACACGGCGCTGACAGCGAAACATGGCTGCCACCAACGAGCCAGCGAAAATGTTATCCTTTTTTTACTTATAAACTGTTTCCATAAATTTCAAACTAATCGTGTAAATATAGTGTCTACTCATATATATAACACACAAAATACAATTTAAAGATCTGGCAGGGCGTAAAAACAGCAGATGAATGTGGATTTGACAAGGTGGTTTTCATACCTCTCTTAGACATTGCTGCAGACGGGAAAGAGGAAGACGGAAAAAGGAATTGTGGGATATAAAGTTGAACAGAACTACATCCGGGTCACGGCGCGGAGCAATGCTGCATTCAGGAGCTGTCGGAAAAAAATGGTAACACGATGTTAACACGAAGTTAGCGTGCAACGTTTTTATTGTATTGTCTTTTGACAGATTTCTTATGGACTCTTATTTTATTACTTATTAATAAGCCTGAACAGTAGGCCTACATTGACATAATGCATAAATTCAAACAATTAAAAAGCTCTTTGAGTTCTTTTTTATGGTTTTATGTAAATAAATCATCCTTGGTCGTAATAACATACTTTCTAAATGCATTTGGGAAAGAATAACAGGGACATTACAGCATTAAAGGCCTTCTCGGACCTTTACAACTGAGGAAAAGGACTTTTCAAAACAGTGAACAATATGCAGGTTATGTGGTAAAGTGAACTGTCCCAAAAGATTGGAAGTGGGGCAAAGCAAAGACAGGTCACAAAAATGTTGGGGTTTATTATTGGGATTATTGGCAGGATTATCATTTTAAAATAAAGAACAATATCCTACCATGCACAGTGCACACACAGCTGCCGATTCATTATCATGACTCTAGTGAAAAAATGCTTCACTGAGTGTAAATATCAACATTTTTTGTCTTTTAAACATCAATCAATCAATTCAATCAATCAATCAATCAATTGGCACAACAAAAGACAGAACAGCTGGACAAACTAATAAATCTAACAACAAACATAAAACACTTAGAGCTGCAATGATTAATCTTTTATTTACCAACTATTAAATTATTAATTAAATTATTCTTATAATCAATCAACTGTTTTGAATCATTATTTTACTTTTTTTTTAAAGCCAAAATTCTCTGATTTTCAGCTTCTTAAACGTGAATATTTTTCTTTACTCCTCTCTGACAGTAAACTGAATATATTTGAGTTGTGGACAAAACAAGACATTTGAGGACGTCATACCGGACTTTGATCAACATTTTTCAACATTTTCTGACATTTTCTGGACCAAACAATAATTGATTAATGGAGAAAATGGGTGGCGGATTAATGGATGCTCCACATGTTTTGACCTAGCCTATTTTTCAAGTGACAAGACTGTGACAGGATTAGCCTAATTAATCGATGAATAATTTTGAGTCATTTTGTGATTTAAAACAGTTAAATTCTCTTTCTTCAGTCCTCTCTGACAGTAGACTGAGAATCTTTGAGTTGTGGACAAAACAAGACATTGAGGACGCCACCACAGTTCCCGATTTTAACTTTTACGCCTAGTGTGGAGCAGGTGTAAGTTGGAAACTCAGACTTGTATCCACGGTCATTTTAATGGAATCACACAGCCAGAAAAAAGAAACAAGGAGAGCAGCACATCTTGTTTACAGGATGATTTAAAAGAGGGCATTCAGAAGAGAAAGACTCACCCATGACAGGACAAATCCCTCGATATGGATTCAGAAAGTGATTGAGAGGTTTATTTTAGCAGACGAGCGCTGTTTGAGTTAATTGAAGTGCTCTCCATCAGCTGCAGCATATATGGGGCAGAAACACGGCGCTGTCCCCCACCCTGCAGGTACTGATCTCGCTCAGTTTTATACCAACGGGGGCTTTCAAAGTACTGCGAGAGACATGATAAATGCACGGTAATGCTCTGCGTACAAGTGTGTTGCTGGCAACAATCAACAATTCGTGTGTACTCACGTGGACGCGCATTGTAAGACCAGGCGCAGCTACGACCATCAGGTTTGGTGCACTCGGTGTAAATTCCAGTCACAACGTCGGACGTAGTTAAGTCCCGGACGTTAAGACCTCTTTTTTACGCCCAGCTGGTGCACTCGAGAGCTTTGATCAACATTTTTGCACCATTTTCTGACATTTCAGGGACCAAGAACTAATCAATTTATTGAGAAAATAATTGACGATTAATCGATGATGAAAGTAAGCGTTAGTTTCTGCTCTAAAAACATTATATCAAGCTAAACAATTCCATCATATTTTATATGGGGGTAATCCAAAAGTAATGGAAAGTAATCAAGTTACATTAGGCTACTTAGTATTCTAATGCATTGATTACGTTACTGACCACATTTTTAACAGGAAATTAGTCACAGAATCAGAATACATTTTGATTCTCAATGCCGCTAAGAGAGCTAAACAAAGACTGCATGATGTTTGATCCCTGTAATACTCAGACAGTAGATCCATATATTTCAGGGGACATGCGTGTCAGACTCAGGACCAGTTAATTAATGATGACTGCTGAAGTTGGAGACAAAAGCTGTATCCCCAGCTGGAAAAATACAGATTTTGGGGTCAGTTGTTAAGGTTAAAGGGATAGTTCACCCAAAAATGAAATTCAGTCATAATCTCATCCTCATGCTGACTGAGGGTCGGATTTATGTTGTTAGTCCACAAAACACTACTGGAGTTTTAAGGAAAACAATTTTACAGAATCTCCCAAACAATGGAAGTGAATGTTGACCAGTTTTCAAATGTAAAAAAACAACAACTGGAAAATAACACAAAATGCCTCAATAATGCTCGTCTAGCATAATCCAGATCTCATGAAGCATGGTTCAAAACCTGTTTTCTTTGCTGCACCCCCTTCTTGTATCCAAGGAAAGCTGAGCTCCCCCTCCCAGCCCAAACACAGACAGAAAACACTTGAATTTTAATGTCATTTTTTCAAGGTTTGAAAAGTGCTTTAATTTTGGATAAAGTGCTTGAAGCTGCTTGAAACTGTAATCACGTTACTTTCATAATAAATTGCTGAATTAGTCAGTTAAGTTTTAAATAAAGTAATGATTTAAGTCAGATATTTGTACAGGAATGATGGAATGAGACTCCATGGGGGTCTTCCAGCCCACAGCAACAGAGGTGGGGACAAAGCAAGTTGAGCCCAGCTTTCCCAAGGCCGGTTAATGCACACTGACTTTGGGTCAGAGCGGGAAACTCTGGCGATCGCCAGCCACTCAACTGGTTCACCTCTGAACGTGTGGGGGAGGTCCGCGCCACGCATCACATCTAAGGGAGCCGGGTCGACTCCAGCTCAGTCCATATCATCCTCTCAAGGTCTGTTTATAAACTTCTGAACCAGTGACATCATCATGACATCACAGGAGAAGATCAGAGCCTACCATAGAAATCCAACTGTGACATCATCTATGATGTCACACACCAAGCATGACAGCCCACATGCTCTGATCTGTGACATCATCAGTGATCTCACAGAATAAAAAAAAAAAAAAATGAGATCAGTGACATCAGTGGTTCTCAACCTTTTTTCCTTGCTGCCCCCCCTTCTTGTATGTAAGGAAAGCTGAGCTCCCCCTGTGATGAAGAGGTGAAATAATCATTTTGTATGTAAATATGTCATTTACCAGCTGTAAGCTGCTGGAAAAGCTTGAAAATGAACATTGAAAATGCTTGAAAGGAGCTTGAATTTGATTTTGGAAAAGATATATGAACCCTGAAACTGTGGTTTTAGTTGACATGTGCAAATCTGATTTTGTGGACCTCAGAACAGACAAAGTCTTGAGGACCCCCTGTGATTTCTGGTGCTCCCCTAAGGGGGGCTTGGACCCTAGGTTGGGAACCAATGTCCTAAAGTCCCAACATGCGTTTGCACACCGTCACACCACACACACCCAGTTCAGACAGCGTGCATGTGAATGTGGCTCCAAGCTCAGGATCTACAGTGAAGATTCAGGCTAAAAACATGGTGTAAATAACATTTTTTAAGTCAGCTTGGCATGTTGGGGTTTATGAGACTTGGATTACACCAGAAGAGCAGTATGGAGGCATTTTATGTTTTTATCCTGTTTTTTTTTTTTACATGTGAAAACTGGTCACCATTTACTTCCAGCAGTGTTTCATGGACTAAAAAACTAAACCCGACCTTCAGTTGGCTTGAGTGTGAGAACATAATGACTACATTTTCATTTTTGGGTGAACTAAAAATGTTATCAGCAGGTAGAGGTTATGGGGAGTCTGTCAGTGCAAAGTAAGAATTAAGCATTTGAAGAAGTTGCAGTCTCTCTGCCCCAGCTGATGTGTTACATTCACAATGTGGAGCTTTTCTTTGTCAGTTACTGTAGGGTGTTAAAAATGGAGATGAGGATGATGGTGATGCTCCTCACATCAGTGTGTAGTTGATGCATCAGCTTGAATTTCTTCTTCATGTTTGTGCGCCTTAGTCTGCTCTCTAACTCATACAAAGTAAATGATACACAAGTACAGTCATGTAATTATAGATTATTTTATTATTGTAAATGTTGAGATGAACAAAGCGATCCTAATAAACATTATCCAGGAAAACAGAGCAGTCTTCTTCTGGTATAATCTGGCCTTCTTTCAAGATATACCAAAGAAGAATAATTATTTCATATCATCAAAGAAAAAAAGGAAATAGATGTACAAATTAATGACAATCAATATTGTAGCTTTAGAAATATTCCATAAAACATCTGGACAAGTGTTGGAAGTTTGTCCAAACATAATCAAGACTATGAGTAGTTACTTTTAAAGCAATCCAGTACTTACAGATTTAATTCAAAGCAGATAATCAAAGCAGTTAATTACATGGTTAAAGACCTTAAAAAGTTAATACAACCTAAACCAAGTTTTTCAGGATACAAATACAATAATCCAGAATAATAAGGAGGTTAGCAACATATTTATTCTTGCTAAAAATTTGTATAAATGTAAGAAAAATAATTATTTGCAACTTTGTTTTTTGGTACAATATAATTAAAACAGCTTATTTCCTACAATAAGAAAGATCAATTAAAATATAAATATCTGAGGGTGAAATATTTCAAACTTCAAACTTAAAGATAATTACTCAAAAAGCGGGTACAGTATACAGACAAGCTTGAGAGCTATATTTACTGAAAACAGCTACGGTGTGGCGCTGATGAGAGCAGTGAGAATAAACCAAAACTCAGCTCAGTTTATCAATTAACATATCATTCTTTTTTTTCCCACAAAGTCAAATTTTCGATCTACTAACATGAAAATAAATACGTTAAGAGTAATAGAGAATAACAAAGGGCACAAAAGAAAACAAACTATCATGAAGAAAGTGTGTGTGTGTGTGTGTGTCAGCCACTGTGACGTCACAGACACATGCCTTTGATGACGTGTCAACGTCCTAGAACCCCCCCCCCCCCCACACACACACACACAGCTTCAGAGGAAAGCCTCATTTGGGACATTTGAGGAGAGTTCTAAAACACGATGTGTGAGTGAAAATATGCCAATGTTGTGTGTTCGTTCGCACATTACATTATAATTTCCGAACATGTATCTTCATTAATTAACACTACACTCTGTGAGCTGTTGTGTGTGGCAGCCTGACAACAACGCTGTCCATGGTCCTGACACGGAGCAGAGGTGACAGACAGAACACGTTACTTACTTCGGTTCCGGTTTGCTTTTCGTTGTTGCAAACTGAACTTTCGGCCCTAATTCCACTTTCTCCCGATTATAACAATCCACAGACAGAAGGGAAACGACAGGGAAGTGAAGGGGCGGTCAATGAGGAGAGAGTGTGAGAGAGAGATGCGTGCAGCAGAACAGCTGTTTCTAATGTGAGATAAATGTCAGTTCATTTTGTCGCTGTCTGTCAGTGGTGGACAGTAACCAAGTACATTTACTTGAGTCCTGTACTTCAGTACATTTTTTGAGTATCTGTACTTTATATGAGGGTTTTTGTTGTTGTTTTGAAATTCTGACTTTGGCTCCACTACATTTCCTCTTTCATTCAAATAAAAGTCGGTAATGGCGGCAGGAGGTCAGAAAATGACAATAACTGTACTTTTTGTTTTTGATGACATTTCTTTGCTGAAGTTTTTAGAGGTGTTTCTATAGGCTTTGTGTAGCAGAGTAATTTGTACTTTTCAATACTTATGTATTTTTAAAAGCAAGTACTCTAGTACTTTAAGTGGAGTAAAACTC
Organism: Lutjanus argentimaculatus; assembly: GCA_034769285.1. NCBI lineage: Eukaryota > Metazoa > Chordata > Actinopteri > Lutjaniformes > Lutjanidae > Lutjanus > Lutjanus argentimaculatus. The sequence goes on from JAWZSL010000052.1 coordinate 1,398,279, forward strand.
TGACTGAGCAACTTTCACTTATGGTTGAGTAATATTTGAGCAGGAGTATCTACACTTTGACTCAAGTACTGGGGTTGACTACTTTGTCCACCGCTGCTCCCTGTTCCGCCCCCGATCCGCGCCTGGGTACAGGGTAGGATCAGAAAGAATACATGGCTATAAATTATAGTTGGGAGCGTTGAAGGCTGTGACACATAGTGCCACATTGCACCACTTTCACCCTCTATGAACATGGCAGGGCTCTCTGTTACAACGCACTGACATTTTGGGAATCCTGCACTTTTCCGTAAAGGAAACGTATCGTCTGTTACTTGCAGCGGTTTAGCTCATACTTTTACTCACCCGACACAAGCCTTTCATCAAAGAATGAAAATCAGTCTTCAGTGTCCCAATCAGGTGTTTATGCATTTATATTTATTTTTCTTAGTTATGTGAGGTTTGAAGAAAAAAAAAGACTCTCCAGTTTCATAGTGTGTACATTTGTGAAATGGAGTGTATTCATTTTGCGTCAAAGCAACGAAAGGTGACCCACAGTTTAATCCAAATTGACTTCTGTTGTCCTGACTCTATGAAGAAATGTAAAAATGTCAACTCAGTATTGAGAAATTGTGTGTTACCAGTTAAAAAATGTGAACAACTAATAAGGTATAAAAGCTGTGGATACTATTATAAAAGCTATTATAGCATACTACCGTGTTATAATGATTTATTCTTGTAATAATGGATATATTATATATTAACCGCTGTGTGTGTGTGTGTGTGTGTGTGTGTGTGTGTCAGCCACTGTGACGTCACAGACACCTGCCTTTGATGACGTGCCTCTGTATATATTATTATTATATTATGTTGACTGCTGTATGTGTGTGTGTGTGTGTCAGCCACTGTGACAGGAGCGGGTCACAGGTCCTGATTCTTTCTCTCTCTTCTTCTTTTCTTTCTCTCCATCCTCACACCTGAATGACATGAACTTTGCGTTAAGGAGGCTTCAAAAATACAGCAGTCAAACCACATATAAAAAACTTTAAATTTTAAATGATATCCATATCGGATATCAGTTACTGATTGGACGCTGCATCTGATCTGACTTATCAGATACATCACAACAGCACTGTAGTGTTCGAGTGAAGACATTTAAACTCAAGTGTATCACTCCCAAGTTCTATAATTTATCTGTTTTATGATTCACCATCTAGTTAAAAAGAGAGGAGGGGAGGTGAAGGAGCAGAGGGGCGCCTAATCAGTGACGTGCCTCTGTTATTGATCATGTCATTTACACATGCACAAACAGCTGTTAAATACAGAAAATGCCGACTCCAAATAATTTCCCCCCCATCGCTTTGGCGCCCCCTCTAGCGCAGCGCCCCTATGCGTCGCATATAGTGCATACCCACTTTTTGCGCCACTGCACTGTGACGTCACAGACACATGCCTTTGATGACGTGTCAACGTTCTAGAACCTGGCTCGGACCATATATAACCGGGTGCCTTTCGAACACTCAGGACACACACACACACACACACACACACACACCACACACACACACACGCACACACACACACACACACACACACACACACACACACACACACCACACACACACACACACACACACACACACACACAGCTTCAGTGGGTCAAAGGTGCAGTTTGACTGGACAGAACTTGGTTTTCATCAAGAGGTAAGAAACATGCTTCGCATTACGGGGGAACTAAGGAGGAGCTCAGCTCACCTGAAAAGCTCATGAGCTCCTCTGAAAGCCTCATTTGGGACATTTGAGGAGAGCTCTAAAACACGATGGTCCTGAAATGAATAATAATAGTGAAAATATGCCAATGTTGTGTGTTCATCAGGCTTGGGGAGTAACGGATTACATGTAACGGCGTTACGTAATTAGGATTTAAAACAAAGGTAACTGTGATCCGTTACAGTACAGAAAAAAAATGTAATCAGATTACCGGTATATTTGATCAGAACGGGGATTACTTAGCAGGATTACATTTCTAAATGAAACGGGATATACTACAATGCAGCAGATACAGGCACAGTGTGCACGCATTGTGACACTTTACTCCACAACATCACACACCACAACAAACCAACACGTGAAAGGACCACCTGCATAGCCTCGATCCGTGTGTAAACACAATGTAAGATAAGGATGTTAAAACAGTCGCCAATGGCTGTTCATCATTATGGTCACTGCTGGGGAGAAAAATGCTTTCGGTGGATGGAAACTCCGGCATCATTTTGCGTTTAAATCAGAAAAGGGGAATAACAACAGCACAGTACAGAGCAAGTTATTCCTCCCAGCTGTGAAAATACTGTCAATTTCCAGGGACTCGACGTCCAACTTAAAGAAACATCTGCAGGTACATTTACTTTATTAAGACGACTATATTGACGCACGGCGGAGTCTGCTGCGCTCAGCTGCAGTCTCTGAATACGAACGGAATGTAGAATTTGTTTCGGCTCAATATCATAACTTTAAAAACACCAAATGACTTGATTTAACGAATTTCGTTTGTTTTAAAATATGAAGAATTGTAAAATATCACTTCCATGAGGCTGTTCAGTCAGACAGAGACAGATCAAAGGCTGAACTTGGCATTTCATCCTCACATGCAGCCGCAGTGAAGGTCGAGCTGTAAGCAGTCTGCACAGTTTATATTATGTTCATAATATGTTCAGCTCAAGTCGGCGCACATGTAACCATCCAATCTCTTCTGGGGCAGGTTTAGAGGGGGGAAACAAATCATGTTTTTAGTGATAATAGCAAGATTTCTGCCAGAAAGGGCTATTGGCACAACGCCATTAAGGCTAACTGCTTCTGTGTGCAAAGGAAATCAGTTCTGGCAGATGATCATGTTTGGCACACCTGTAATTAAAGTCAGAACCTGTGCATTTCATGTCACAGAATGCAGACACCAGGGCAGGGAAATTACATGTAGGTAACTTTGGAGCATGTCAATACCTGACACACCTCTTTCAGGTGGTGATTTTTAAAAATTATTTTTACAACTTTTACATAAGGTCATGAGCTCCCCTGAAAGCCTTATTTGGGACATTTGAGGACAATTACACACACACACACAAAGACACACCACACACACACACACACACACACACACACTGTGTCAGCCTCTGTGACATCACAGACACATGCCTTTGATGACGTGCCTATAAATATATATATACATATATTATCTGCTGTGTGTATATGTGTGTGTGTGTGTGTGTGTGTGTGTGTGTGTGTGTCTGTGGGTGGAGGCTTAGGTCCATTCCAAAACTGTTTTACCAGGCTGAGCAGACCTCCCGTGAATACAGTGTAACATGACTAAATGAGTGTGTAGATCATTTCCAGCTCCCCTTCTTGTATTTGTTTTCTTTGTGGAAGACTTTTCCATCAGGCTGCACCACCCATCTCAGCTTGACGCCTTCATCCATGTTGTGGTCCTTCAGTCTCTTGTTAAACTGAGAAACACAAACAGGGTGCAGGCAAATGACCAGGCTGTCCAAACTCACAGCATATATATATATATATATATATATATATATATATATATATATGCTGTGATTCGTGATATTAGATGGCTAATTTTATTTTGTATTTCATCATTTTTAATTTACTTTATGACTGCCACTGACATCTGAAGTGTTTTTGTTTTGCAGTTGTACAAACATAATTCAAACATTCAATGCCAAAAACATTTTTTTGCACATCCTTAGGTCATGATTGGCTACTTTAATTTTACTTCATTAAAAAAGAAAAGCAGACAAACCCGAATTAAAAGGTAAAACTAATTTTATATGAGCTAAAAAAACACTGTAGACATCTGATTTCTTATCTAATCAAACATTTTTTTTATACTTGTCATTTCATCTTGTTTCTTAATATCATAATTAATAAAATATTGTGAACTTTTTTATCGTGGTATTATTGTACCGTGAGTTTCTGGTATTGTTACATCCCTAACAGATGGTAAGTTAGAGAGTGCTCAGATCACAGACCCAAATCCCAAAACTACTTTTAGTACCGTAATTAAAATTTTGTCAGAAGTACACAAGTCAAAACAAGATACACACATTCTTTACTTGAGTACTCTGGTAAAAGTAGACTGATTCAACTGCTTCACTCAAGTAAAAGTAAAAAAGTACAGGCTCTGAAATGTACTCAGAGTGTAAAAGTAACAAGTCGCCCTCTGAAGGACAATTTTACTGACTGTTTCTCTGCAAAGCTTTTCTCTGCAGTCAGGTCTTTCTGTCTGGTTTGTCTTGTTACGTATTCCCCAGTTTTTTTCCATATTTTTAAACCACTTGTTACATCTTTTATGTCTTTTTTTGTCTTGTTACATCTTTTTTGTTTAGCTGCGTCTTTTTTGTCTTGTAATGTCTTTAATGTAGTTTTCATTTTGTTACGTCTTTTTTGTCTTGTCTTATATATTATTTTTGTGATGTTAGATCTTTTTGGTCTAGTTATGTCTTTTACGTCTTTTTCATCTATTTCGTGTTGTTATGCCTTGTTACATCTTACACAAATTTTTGTCTTGTTAGATCTTTTTTGTCTAGTCAGGTCTTGGACGTCTTTTTCATCTCTTTTGTCCTGTGTTGTCTTTTATGTCTTTTTTGTCTGGTTACATCTTTTTTGTCTAGTTACATGTTTTACGTTATTTATGTCTTCTTACGTCGGTCATGTGTGATATGCACTGATAGATGCATCAAGAAATTGTCTTCTCTATGTGTTATTGGCTAATTTGGTTGAATAAAAGTAATCAGTTATCTCCCTCAAATGCATTAAAACTAAAGTAATGAGCCTGTTTTGAAAATTGAAGGAGTAGAAAGTACAGATATTTGTGTTAAAGTACAGGGAGTACAAGCAAAAAGTTTTCAGAAAAATAAATACTCAGTAAAACTCTACTTCAATTCAGTAACAAAGTATTTGTACTTAGTTACTTCTCATCTCTGTTAACAAATAAAGAATTTCAGCTCAGTTCAGTTTTTCAGCTCAGCTTTAATTAAATGTTGACATTCTACAAGCCTCTAAAGAGTCTTTTGGCCTCATGCTCAAACATCATTACCTCCTGCAAGATGTCTTCCTTCAGGTCCTCCATGTCCACAGAGGAGTCCTTTTTCTTCAGGACCACCCGCACCACATATTTCAAGATTCAGTCTATAAAAATTGAAGATAATCATCATAGAGTTTCTGTAAACATAACTGTTAGAACTTGGTATCAACCGACAGTATGCAAATCAGAACTCACCATAGTAACATACGAAGAAAAAAGTTTTGCCGCAATGCTTGTTTAACCATTTGCCAGATGTTGAAATGGCACATGTGTCTGTGAATGTGGTGGATGGTGCAGAGTCAGTCCCAACGACTGAATGAATGTGCGCTCCCATCTGACCACTTCCATGAGTCTCTGTACAGGCAGATCCATGCACGTCGGTTCTGGTTCATGTTCCTCATCTCATCATTCTCTTCTTGGTTCCTCACAATGGCCAGGTCAGTGTACCTCCTCCTGCAGTAGTTCTGAGCTTCCTCCCAAGTCTTGGGCTCATTCACAAAGATGAAGCTCAATGAGGCTTTTTTAGAATTATTTCCTACATGCCAGAAAATAGTGATTAAAATGTTTATAGTGTTGGATATGAATATCTGAATATGCACTTCTGACAGCGTTCTTCCAAGATGGTTTAATCTGCATTGTTGCATTTTTTTAATCACTTGGGGGCAGCACAACAGCTGTAATAAATAAATTAAAAACAAACAAACAAAAAAAAACAACAACAAAAAAAAAAACCCAGACATGTTACAGATAGCAGAAGGAGCAATTTTGGACACTCCTGTTGCTGGAAATAAAAGTGCCATTGATTTGTCTCCATAGACATACATATGTAGACCCCGTACTGAACACTTTGGCCTGTTGCTGCGATACGTCAACGTTACCTACATATTAGATTGGGCAAAATTGGCCTGTGAACAATCATATAAAAGGGGAGCTGCATTTTTTTCTGTTACAAAAACACTATAAGTAAACATCCTGTAGAGTCGTGTCATATTCAAGGGTTTATGATCCACATAACCTGACATGCCAGATGGTTTGACACTTAGAACCTTCCAGGAAGTCGTTTTTAGAAAGTGGATGAACCATCTGTCTATCAATCATGTCTAAGACGGGCTAACTTCAACCAGTCACAACAAAACATCTCATCATCAGAGGAAATCATTGAAATTAGCGATAAGAACACAAACTGATTGTTTATCATCATTGTTACATCATCCTGGGGAGGCCTTTGTCTCTGTCTTTGGAAACTTTATATACTCAAAGTACATGTCGTAGTAATTGAAAAATTGAAAGAGTCATGTCACTTCAGAGGACATGACAGTAACTTACATTCATTTCCTGGAGAGTTACCCTAACCCTAACCCTAACCTAAACTGAACCTCACCCTGACCCTAAGCCAAGTCTTCACCCTACAATTTAACACTAAAAGTGCCAGAATTTCATAACTACTACAATGTCCATAAGTGGTCGTTTTGACCTTTGACTTCCAAACTCAATTATCTCTCATGATAAATACCAGACTAAGAGATTAATGCTTTTATTCTGTTAGCTTATTTGTTTAAAAATGAAGCAATACCAAAATGTAAATTTGGTAAAAATGTATGTGTGTATTTTTTTTCCACAGCATTTTTTTTTTCTGTAGGATAATAACCATCAGTGATCTGATTCAAATTTTAGATTAATCTAGAATTACTCAGAGTGAGAAACAGTTAAATGCATTTTAAAAGATTCTAAACATCTTATTTTAACATTAATAATGACAAATTTCCACCTAGAACCATCAGAAAAAATATTCACAGCCTGTGGGAAAAGGCTCAAAACGAGTACAAAAATAAAACCAAAAAAGTGAAAGTTGCTATTTATAAAAAGTAAGGGTTCTTTCTTTCAACATTTAAGAGCTTTAACACAAGAATTCAGTGAGTTATAGGTGCTGAGACAAAAAGTGTTACAACTGTCCCTGGTCTCCCCTACTTTATTTTTTTTAATTGAATGTAATTAATGATTTGTATTTTAATGTTGGAAAATTGGAAATTGAGACCACTTTGAAGTTTTATTGACAGAGACAGTGATAGTTGTCTGTGTCAATAAAACTGATTTATGTTGTGGGGACTTGCGTGCGTGTGCAAACAAATGTCTCCACAACACGAGTTATACCTCAACACACACATGCACTGCACCACACACACACACTCTAACAACAAATAGGCAGTGAATAGACAGTAAAATAGTTTTTAGTCTTTGTCTAATGGACTGGACGGAGTTGTTGCTACTAGGAGATCAACTTTGCCTCTCTCTGCAAAAACATGAAAAACACCACCCCCTTTTCACCCTCTCGAACTAACGTGTGTTTTCATACTCAGCTCGTGTGTGTGCAGGAGAGCAGAGAGGAATGAGGAATAATTAATGATAAATTGGTCACTTGATCACTTATTCTTTTGGTGTATGTACGCATTTTGTGTTGGACGTATGCAAGCTGGGGGACTGGTTGGGAACTACTGGACTAAACCTTTAGCTGGTGTTAGTCAACCACATTTTCATTTATCCATAAGTTGCAGAAAAACAAACCTCAAATTCCATGTGGGGGCTGCACCTGACCGTTAGGTCTGGGGGAATGTTGCAGCGCAGACCTTTTTTCCAGCACACTGCTGCTAGCTGTGCTGGAGCTGCCATTAGCATGCTAGCTCAGTAAGCAGTCCTATAGGATACAGCCTGTACAACTGACAGGGGATACAGCACCTGAGGCGATTTAACGTCACAGTGAAGACACGACGGTTTCAGGTTTCAAATTGTCCATAGTGTTGAAAAGCTTGCACGTATTTGTTTTGGTGCCCTTTTTGCCTCACGTAATGTCCCAAACATATATATTTGAATAATTAAAGTAATATCATAAACGTGCCATGACTCCATGACTCGTCGACTAATGGCTTGAACTGTTGACTGGTCGACTATTAAAACATGTAGTCGGGGTCAGCCCTACACTTTGTGGAGACGGGTTTGTCCCTCATCACATTACACTTTGTAAAAATATACAAATATTGTGAAGAGCTCAATATTGCTGCTTCTTTATTTTTTATTACCTTCACTGAAGCAGAAGACTCTGTATGATGTATTACAGTGGTCATCTGACCACTGCCCGTCAGGCCCCATCGTAACACAAAATTTGTAGTATGCAAAGCCGTCAGGTTCACCATCCCTCCACTTCCTGAACCCAGCCTCTCCTTCGCCACGGTGACCCTCGTCCTCCAGAGACCACTTCCACGACTCAGTGTCCGTGCGCAGTCCGATCCAGGTGTCGGCCTCAAACCCATTTAAAAGTTTTTGGAGCTCTTGAAAGTCTTCCATATTATGCACAGAGGCCAGGTTGGTGTGCTTCCACCTGCAGTAGGTCTGAGCTTCAGCCCAGGAGTTTTTCTTTTCGATGAGGATGTAGCGATGAGAAAGACAACAAGGGAGAAAACACAGACCTGTCGTAATGATAACGATAATTATTGGATGCATTCAGTGATAAACTGACTTTATACAGTTTGTGACTCCTCACAAACAGCTGAGTGTGTGACTTATGTACAGAGATAGGAAGTAACTACACTGTAATAAATTTTCCTGTAAAAAAACAGTAAAGAACTGGCAGCTCAGTTGCCATTATGTTACTGTAAAATTAACATCGATTTACTGTCACTAAAATTTACAGTTTTGTACCGTAAATAAAAAAAACAGTGTGAACTGTAAAAAAAAACAGTAAAGAACTGGCAGCTGAGTTGCCATTATGTTGCTGTAAAATTTACATATTTTTACTGTTACTCAATTTACAGTTTTGTCCTGTAAATTAAAAATACAGTGTAAACTGATATTTACTGTAAAATTACTTTCACTGTATTTTACAATTAAATGACTAATTAGTTTGTATTATTTATACATTTCAATAATCTATTAAAAATATGATTTCACACAGTTAAAAAGGCAATTTTGTTAAGAAAAACATGTTACAAGACTGTCACTGACTTTAGGTATCACAAAATCTCTGTTTGAACCTGCCACAAGCATGGAAGGCAAACCGTAATAAAATTAACCTTTTGATTTTTCAATCCTGTGAATAAAATGTAAGAGAAAAAGCAGCTTCTTATTGCACTTTACTTTTATTTGAATGTTAACATGACATGTAAAAAACCTCACATGCATAACAGTTGCATGTTAAATGAATAATTAGTAAATTGCACTTTACTTTTATTTGAATGTAGATGACATGTAAAAACTTCACATGCAGAGCAATTGTATGTTAAACGAATAGGCTAAATGGTAAATTGCACCTTACTTTTACTTGAATGTAAATATGACATGTAAAAATTTCACATGCTGAACAAATTGCATGTTAAAAACAGTATTACATGTAAAAATTACATGTTAAAAACAGAACTACGAACATATAAAAGTAACAGTATTACGAACATACAGTACTGTTTGTGTGGAAGTCCAAGAACATCGGCAGTAGAGCTACGGCTCACTCGAAGACACCAGGTTTCTCAATCCAGCCTGTAAGTAGCCATGTGTGCGTGTTTTTGTGTGTGTGTGTGTGTGTGTGTGTGTACCTGTGCCTGTGGTGTGTATGTGTGTGCCTGTGCACTTGTGTGTGTTTGTCTGTGTGCCTGTTTGTGCCTCTGTGTGCGTGTATGACTGTGTGAGTGTGAGAGAGAGAGAGAGAAAGAGAGACAGAGGGAGAGAGAGAGAGAGAGAAGGGGGGGATCAGCTCCAAAATAACTTATACTCGCAACTTCTTCCATACAAAATTAACATTGCTAAACAAACAACAAAACTAATTAAATCAAATCCAACAATAATATAATATGTAATATAAAACAATCAAATACAGTTTCTACTCACCAAATAATTAGTAAGATGGAGATGGATCAGGAATAGCAGGTAACAAGCTTCACATGTGCAGCTCAGGCAATTTTTTCCCAGAATGCCAAAAATATTGCATGATACTGTTATCTAAGACACTTTAACGGTAAAGTGCTGTATAATAGGAATACATTAGAGTTCAGTTAAAAAAACAGTAAATGAGCTGTAATTTCACCGATTTTCTGTAATATTAACAGTAAAGCACTGGTTATTGAAAAAACACCTTAATACTGTTGAAATTCTGCCGTAAATTTACAGAAATTATTTACAGTGTACGTACACATACTTTGTTACTCTACTTAAGTAGATATTTCTTTTTCAGATAACTTTTTACTTCTGCTCCTTACATTTTCAAAATAGGCTTGTTACTTCAGTTTAAATGCGAGATGAAAATGTTAAAAGACTTAAGACAGAAACGACATACAAGACAAAATGAAAACATGTAAAAAACACGCAAAAAGACAAGATTTACAGAGATGTTTACCATGTAACAAGATGTAACTGAAAATGACATAAAAGATGCAACACAACCAAAACAATGTAACAATATGTAACAAGATGAAAATTACTGAAAAGACGTAACAATACGAACATGATGTAACAAGACAAAAATGATATAATAAGACAAAAATGATGTAAAAGACGGAACAAGACGAGGGCGATGTCAAAGATGTAACAAGATAAAAGATGTAACAGGACATAAGATGAAAATGACGTAAAAGATGTAACAAGACAAAACAGACAGAGAGGGAGACTCGACTTTTCACTTTTACTGCAGTAAAGAAAAGTGAAGTATCTGTTCCGTGGAAATTGAATTGGAAATTAAAAAACTAAAAGGTATGTATGTAAATGTCTGTCAGTATTGGACTGGTCGTTTATATGCACCAAAGACTGTTATTATGTCATAAAAGTAGGTTATTTGACTATTCATATCATTTTCATTCATTCATTCATTTTGACTATTCATTCAGATTAAGACCAAAAAAAAAAGATCTATATACATTTAATGCAAACAGGTTCAAAAGATGCTTCTTCAACATTTTTAAGATGCTCTTTGTATATATTTTAATATTTTCTTTGACTAACAGATGTAATTGTCACATGCTTAGGGTAGCTACTATTATTTTATTTTATTAAAGAAGGAAAGCAGAAGCACTTTAAGTTAAAAGGAAAAACACATTTTATACAAACAAAAGAAAAATACTGTGCACATCATATGTATTATTTAATAAAGGACAATTTTGTGGTTTGTCTTTTTTTTAAATATTGCAATAAAAATCATATTGTGGACTTTTTATTTTGGTATTATCGTACTTTGAGTTTTTGGCATTGTTACAAGCTGCTTAGTAAGAGTCCATTATCAGGAATTAATCGACACCCTGCAGCCAATCAGAATCGAGTATTCACCCAAACCATAGCATGAGGTAGAGTCATTAAATATGGGGTGTGTTTTCAATATGGCAGAGACAAGAGAGGCAAGACAAACATCATCCCACATTCATCAAAACTTGCATCAAGCAGAGACATTTGAATGTCAGCACTGGAAAACTGGAAATAAAAGACTCATACAGACCTGATAAGACCATTATTATAACTGCAGTCCCTGTCATGATGCACCAATGGACAGCTTGCTCGCACCTTGAACACATACAGTGAAAGTATGTTCCTGTTATTTTCTGTGGGGAGGGGAAGCATTCACATCCTTTACTTAAAGGGACAATTTACCCAAAATCAAAAAGACATATTTTTATCCAGCTATAGCCGTAGTCGATAGTTTTGGTGTGAGTTGCACAGTTTAGGAGATATCGGCTGTAGAGACGTCTGCCTCCTCTGGAAGTAGGTGGCTCTCGGCTTTGGGCTTAAAGCACCAAAACAGAACTTGGTATGAGCCATTTCATGTAGGAACTACTTTCTTTCTACTGAACTACACCTGCCAACTGTATCACCATGCAGGAGGAAGTGTGCATCCGCGTGAGATTACAGCGCCGCCATCACAAGCCTGTCTCCCATGAGTCGTTCCTAATGGATAAATAGCACTTCAGGCCGCGAGCAAAATATGTACTTTTGATTTTGGGGTGAATTTTAAGTAACAGACACAATACCACATTTTAAAATAATAAGTAAAAGGTCTGCATTGAGAATGACAGTAAAACATGCATTTACGAACAGCTCGGATAAATCCTACAGTAGAAGAGGCAGAATTCCATCACTACTAGAATGGCCATAAGCAGTCACTTTGAAATTTGACCTCCAAACTCTATTATCTCTCATGATAAATACCAGACTAAGAGAGTGATGCATTTATTCTGTTAGTTTATCTTTTTAAAGATTACATTTTGTAAAATGTATTTATATATTTATCAATATGCTGTGATCACGCCTAATAAACCGTAAAGATTGGATATATTCACAGTAGTATTTTTCTGTAGGACAATAGCTATCTCTGATCTCATTCAAATTTTAGATTAATCTCAAATTACTCAGAGTGAGAAACAGTTAAACGTATTTTATAAGATTCTAAACATGTTATTTTAACATTAATAATAACAAATTTCCACCTACAACATCACAAAAAATAACGGTCGGAACCGAGTACAAAAATAAAAACAAAAAAAAGTTGAAACATTGCTGTTTGTAATAAGTAAGGATGTTTTGTTTCAGCATTTGAGAGCTGCAACACAAAAATTCAGTGAGTTACAGGTGCTGAAAGAAAAAGTGTTACAACCATCCCCAGTCTCCCCCACTTTGTTTTTAATTGAGTCCAATTAATTAATTATTTGTATTTTAATGTCGGGAAATTGGAAATCGAGACCACTTGTGACGGTTTATTGACAGAGACGATGATAGCTGCTCAGCAACCAAGATGGATCTGATCTGAAGAGATCTGCAGCTGTGGACAAAGTAACAATATAACAGTGGTGATTTCTGTGGGGTCAGTATGACCACCTGTGGCTAAAAATGATCACATTTTCTTTGCCTTTTGTGTAATTTATATATATAAAAAAACATTTTGAATGAAAATACAGACACTTTTAGCAAAAGTCAGGTACCAGCAACATTAGATTTTTTTAATCATAAGTTATTGCACATATAAACTTAAAAAAGGTCAGTATGACCGCCTTGGCTGTTCCAGTGTTAAGTGATGTGTTTCTTTTTTGCAATTACCTGCAAGCTATAAATAATCACACCGTAAACTCAAATTAATTATTTATTTTATTAAGACCATAATGCTTTGTAAAATATTGAAAATTATTACATTTTTTTTTACAATCACTGCACACTAAAATTAAAACATAAAAACACAGTTTTTGAAACCTGACACTCAAAGAGCAAAACCTCACCTCATCAGCACATTTTCAGCTTCACATTTTTTTCAAAATACTAAACACAGTGTTTTTCAAATCACTAAACACACTTCTCTACATTAGACACAGAAATCTAACATCATGTCACTTATTTGCCCTTTCAAAACACTGCCTTTCAAAATAAAACACAACTCAAACAGTGGATCAAACTCAGCCATCAGGTGTTCAGACAGTCAGCTGCTGAACAGTAAGCTCACCAGTCAACAGGTGAGTTTACCTGTAACAGATTTATCAAATGTGCACCATTGGTTGACCATGTTGTAAACTTTAGGTTGACACTGAGAGAGGCTGGACAGAGTTCAGCTCAACATCAACAGATCTGCTGCTGCAACAGTAATTTCAACATGAGCACAGGTGAAAAAAAAACTTTTCTCTAAAATCAGTGCAATGTAGATCAGAGCCTGAGTGTGATTCATACTTTATGTTTTGTCTCCACAAATGTTGTTGCTGTGTTTATGAGCTATTTAGAATCTTCTGTTCTGATTTTCAGAGCAAAATGCAAACTATGTAAATGCATCCTTCTAAACTTTATTGCACTAAAATTAATCTTTTGAATCTCTTTTTTATCAGTTCCACCCCCAAATATTGTTAATGAGTGATAAAAAATGTGAGTTGGGGGGGCACAAACTTTTTTTGGGCTTCTGAAAGGGGGGCATACCATCTCTAAAAAACCCAGACTTTTCATAAAAAAAGGGAGAATGTCAAATGTGTTTGAGCACAGCAGGTGTCTAACTGGTTCAAACAAAATCAGATCGTATGAGGCAGCTTTCTGCCTCATACGATCTACTTCTGTTCTACTTCTTGTGTGTGTGGTTGTGTGAACTGTGTGTAGTGTTTTTACAAAATGATCGCTGTTTTCAAAATCATGCTGAAGCAATTATAAAAAAAAACTGTAAACTGTAAATGCTCTAATATTTTACAACTGTGGGACTGAGGAAAACAGAATAACCAGTTAGTTCGCAAAAACATGTCAGCAGTAAAATGTGCATAAGTGTGAGTGTTCTTAGATTTTGTTCTTACCTTAAAACAAATCACTCATAAGAAAACATGAGGTAGTGCCAGAATCTTTGTGAAAAGTAAGTGGGTTTTAAGAAGAATTTTCTTCTTAATAAAGGCACATTTCATTAACCGTGTATCTCTCATTATATTCCAACATTACCCTCATCTTAAACTGGTATCAGTTCTCCTTAAATCTTGGTTTCACAAAAGTATTCTAGGTTATAATCAGGGTTGGGAGGGTTACTTTAAAAATACTGAAAATATTAAATTGATGCATCTTGATTACTTTCTGTTACTTTTGGATTACTTCAATATAAAATATGGTGAAACTGTTTAGCCTAGTGTAGTGTTTTTAGGGCTGCAACTAATAATTATTTTCATCATCGATTAATTGGTCCATTATGTTCTCAATTAATGGAATAATTGTTTGGTCCATAAAATGTCAGAAAATGTTGATCAAAGTCCAAGTTGACGTCCTCAAATGTCTTGTTTTGTCCACAATTCAAATATATTCAGTTTACTGTCAGAGATGAGTAAAGAAAGCAGAAAATATTCACATTTAAGAAGCTGAAATCAGAGAATTTTTACTTTTTTTTAAGCAAAAAAAAAAAATAATAATAATAAAATAAAAATAAAAAAAGTTTCATGTAATCCATTACTCCCCAAGCCTGGTTATAACAAAGTGCCATAACAGCATATGATTTCTGCAGAACTCTGTAAATGTTACATGTTCCTTTATTATTTGTTTCTGGGTGAAACATTATTCCCTCTAATAACCCTAAAAGTGAATTATTAGCTATAATTAATAACTCATCTAATAGTCAATTCTTTGTCACATTTGTCCTTACCTGAAAGTTGTTCAATATCTTCAAAGCTAATATTGTAAGAATCAGTGTTCCTCTCTGGTTGTGTTAAGGTTGTGTTTTCTCAGTGCTGGTCTGATCAGTGTCCTCTGACTTCACAGAAATGTGTCTTCAGAGCTGTACTTAGTGATTTAACTGTCTAATCAGTCTTTTGTTTTTCAGAAAGAGACAACATGAGTTTTCAGAAAATCTATTTGAATAATAAGCTATTATGGAGAGCTGTCCTGCCTCATGACAAGATGTGATGTTGTGATAATGTTTGGATGAAAGAACAAAAGGAACCACATGATTTAACATACAAACCACAGGTGGAAAGGGAGGATTTTTGTCATAGGTTTTTGCTAATAATTGCATCCTGCTTTTATTAATGCTTTAGCTAAACTTTTTGGAAATTGGCCGCTTATGTTGATCTGCAGAGCCAGAGTATCTTGCAGTTTTTTTTTTCCAGTTTTCACTAATTTTACTTATTGTTTGATTGGATGAACCTTAGTTTGCTGACAGTGAAACAAGTTGGCTTGCAAACTTCAAGTGCTTCTATGAAACTATACAATCAAAGAAGAGGTTAGCCACTGTCATGGCATCAAGTGTGACAAGTGTTTTAATTTATATTTGACCTCAACAGGAGAGGACAGCATTGCTTATTCTGAGTATCTGCTTTCCACCGGCAGCTCCAGTTCAATCTTAAAGGGCATCGAAACCCTCTCCATTTAAAAATTCATCAGCAGTTGTTGTTATGTGCTCATAATTACCTTCTAATAAAGTCTAATAAGGGTCTAACAGCAAGAAATAATAAACTTTAGTTTACAGTAAGGACAAGGTGAGTTTTCGGAAAATCTATTTGAATAATAAGCTATTATGGAGAGCTGTCCTGCCTCATGACATGATGTGATGTTGTGATAACATTTAGAAGGAAGAACAAAAAGAACCACATGCAAACTCAGATGACTCATAAACATATGCAAATGTGTTGGGAACGTCCTGTTGTTGGACACAGTCAGCATCTGAACAGTCATATCTGTGCTTTCAAATAAGAGTTGGGTTTGTCATTGTTGTACGTTTGTGACATATACTCTGTCACTCTGCTACAAGCAGCTGGGATCATTAAACATATACAACCTCATTTCAAAAGTGGGACATTGTGTAAATGCATTGATTTGCAAAAACTTTGTAACTTGTATTCAATTGAGTGCTGTAAAAAGACAAGATCTTTAATGTTCAGTCTGATAAACTTTATAGTTTTTTGTAAATATACACTCATTCTGAATTCGACGCCTGCAAAATGTTCCAAAAAAGTTGGGACAGGAGCAACAAAAGACTGTTTAAGTTATTGATACCTGTTTGAAACATTCACAAGGGGAACAAGTAGTCCAGCGGTTTAAGAACAATGTTTCTCAACACAAAATTGCAGGAAAGGTACATACAGAAGACGTTAGCTACTGCCATGGCATCAAGTGTTTAATTTATATTGACTACATCAGAAGAGGACAGCTGCTTTCCACTGGCAGCTCCAGTTCAATGTTCAGGTTGTCTGCAGGTCTTAAAAGGCATTAAAACCCTCTCCATCAAAAAATTCATCAGCAGATACTGAAGTGATGTTCTAAAGTTCTGTCTCTAATAACCCTCTAATGAAGCTCAGTGTAAGTTCAATCAGGAAGACCTCCTTTACAGTGCGTTCATTCACAATCTTCCTTTACTCTCTCTCACTCCTCCTACTCCCTCTAATCAGCTGATCGTGGGTGTTTCACTTTCCTCCTAGCATCCAATCATGTTTTGCCACGGTCTCGTACGTAGCAAGTCAATTTGCTGCTGCCAAACTTTAAATCTGCTCTGTCTTTGTTCCATCAGTTGCCATACAGACAATCGCGTGACCCTCCTCCACCCCTCTCTCCTCCAGTCTTCGGACCAGGCAAGTCAGAAGACGATCACCTCGACCCTCCTTCACACCGCTCTCCTCCAGTCCATCAGGTCCAGGCAGCAGGAGTTCGGAGCCACTCACCTCAACCAGTGTCTGCATCGTCATCTCATCACCACCACCACCAGTGTCTAGACCCCGGGAGGTTTCCTCTTCACTACAGTTTCATCACCCCCTCTTTATATATGTGCATATTGCATTCACCATGATGGAGTCTAACGGCCAAAGACTTTTCATGCTTCATTATCTCATGCATGTGTCAATAAACTATTTTCCTTTTCTCCAAAGTCTCTCCTGATTGAAATGAAGAGTATTCTAACAGTGGGAAATAATACACTTTAGTTAACAGTACAGTTCTGTTGAATGTGTCCCTAATTACCCCAAATAAAGTCTAATGTACATCTACTCAAACATCTAGTGTGAGTACTGGGACTGTCCCTTATTTTTGTTTGCATGACAGCACCTTCCCTCCACCTGGAGCACAACTGCAACTTCTTCAGCCTTAAGGACAGCTGTGGAGTCAGAGACCCCAGATTAATTAATCTGATTAATACAATATGTCTTACAACAAGCACCCCAACTTTAACTGAATGAAAAAGAAAAGTTGTCTCAGTTTTCTTGAGTTCAATAAACTCAAACATCACACCTTACATATTTGCAGTTTTAAATGCACTCTTTGATTACAGTTAAATTAAAATGACTGATTAAGCCAACTCAAATATTTTCACTACATGCAACTCAGATTTTTCATTCACGTGTCATAAGTAAACACAACTGGATCATTTTAAGCATAAAAAGTCAAGATTCAAGATTCTATCATGTGAAAAACCTTGGCCAAAATCCTCCAAAATAAAATAAAAATGACAGTAGATATGTAACAGACACACAGAGCTAGAAATAGAATAATAGTAAAAATAAATAAAGATAAAATATACAATGATAGATAGGATGTACAATATTTTTTCAAATAAAATACACTATATATTGTCATGTATAAAAATACACAATATATAGTAGATAAATATATATACAAAGCATTAAATGTTGCATTATTGTAGTATTGCACATGCTTATATTGCACTTATGTGTGGGTCTGAGTGTGTGAGTGAGGTGTGTATATGTGCTGAATATTGCATATAGTTATTGTTCAAATATTATACAAAGGTTTGATGAAATCCATTACTGAAAGTTCAGTAAACTCAAAATTGATCAGTTTCTTTAAAAAAACCCTTTAAGTCAAAAACCCTCCAAAACACTGACTTAATAAAATAATAAAACTTCATTTCTTTCATGGATTAATCGAAAGTTATGAGTTCAGCCAATAAACTCAAAGATAATTAAAATTCTACTGGCGCTCAACATTTGTAAGTTAGAATAAATTATAAACAAACTTTAAGTTTTCACAAATAATTATTTTGAGCTTTTGGTTTTACAGTGCAGATGCTTCCCTCCACACACAAACATGTGGTCAGTGACTTTAATCCACCAGCAGAGGGCAGCAAATCACCATTGCTGTTTCTGTTTGTTCCGCCTGAGAGAAAAAAATTAAAAACCATGTAGACAAATCATACTGCTATATTAGTGTTTAAAAAACAGATCAGCTGACTGCATGTGTACAGTAGATCTGATACTATGTGCTGGTGACAAACTGCTGCTAATACTGGGCTCCAGTTGGAGTGTAGTGGCTTTAATTGTGAATGTTGTAATTAGAATTAAATGGGTCTTGTTTTGATGAGAAAGTTTAATGCTCATGGACTAACTGATTAAAACCAGAGGGGCTGTTTTCATTATTTGTCACGGGCGGGAAGGCTTCGTCCCTCACCATCAGTACATCAATAACCTTCTGGATTTATCAGTGTTCTTTTTACTAAACCAAACACATTCACTACAGTTGAGGCAATAATTTCATAATATTGTGTTGCAGCAAAAGAAAAGTCTGCAGTAGGAGAAAGAAATGCAGTTCTCATATGACCTAATGTCTGAAAACTATGAAATCCAGTCTAAACTATGTCTGCTACACAAATATTCCATCTACAACTCCACATGGATAAAGAGAAATTCATTTTCAGACAAAAACTAATTTATTAAAGCTAATTTGGTTCCTCTCTAATTTCAGTTATTACAATATTTTATGCTCAGAACAATTTCATACGTGGTTCTATATTTTATTAGTAGAGTATTGCATGTATTGGTACACATGGAAGAGACAATTCCTTGGTGTGTCCATCAGTACATATCACACACAACAGACGTAACCAGACGACTTGTCATTACATGACAAGATAAAAAAAAAGTAACAAGACAAAAAAAAATGATGTAAAATGGCACAACAAGACTAAAAACAAAGTAACAAGATGAAAAAGATGTAACGACAAAAGGACATAATAAGAGAAAAAACAAAGTAAAAGATGCAACAAGATGAAAATGATGTTACAAGATGAAAAAGACACAGACAAGAAGACAAGAAGAAAAACAACATAAAAGATGTAAAAAGACAAAAAAGACGTAACAGGATGAAAAACAACGTAAAATAGGCAACAAGACAAAAAAGACATAAAGACATAAAAGATGGCAACTTTTACTTTTATACTTTGAATACATGTGAGCGTGCACACTGTCTGAACTGGGTATGTGTGGTGTGACGGTGTGCACATGCAAGTGAATGGCATGCTGGGGCAGTAAGGATGCACGAAAACTGGTCACTTTAATTGTTTGGGAGGTTCTACAATGCTGTTTTCCTGTTAAACTCCAGCAGTGTTTTGTGGACTGAAAAACTAAACCTGACCTTTAATCGACATGAGGAGGAGTACGTAATGACTGAATTTTCATTTCTGGGTGGACTTTCCCTTTAAATTACAGTTATTTGTCAAAATGCTGGTGATTACAAACGGGTTAAATCTGATTATATTCTTTTCAGTAAAAAGCTTGTATGCAGAATTCAACACTGATTCTATTTTCCATCTTTGTGCCGTGCAGAAATGCCTTCTTTTGGCATTTTTCCGGACAACACCCATCAGCAAAGCCACTGGGACAAATTTGAGCGCAACACCATCAAAAGTAGGATGGCTTACAAGGAGTTTGTTTGAATTTGCACCGCCTAGCTCTGCTTTTGGTCTCTACTGAGTCCTGAGGGAAATATCAGGCCCTTTAGCTGCTGAATGCTCCATTATGTTCACCAGCTAACTGTCTGTGTCTGCTCTTTGCTGCTGAACAGGTGGTGTTCAGTTGATTTTTAGAGCTTTTTTCACTGAAAACGTGTGGCAGAAATGTCTGGTCTGTGAGGCAGAAAACAATGCCATGAGAGCTGCGAGAGTTAAGCAAAACAGCCCAAGTTGTGGTCTGGACAGCTCAACAAAGAGCTGAAAAATATTATACATTATAAAGCTGAGAAAAGCAGCTGCAGGTTGAGGTGATAATTCTCTCTGAGAGGGCTGCTCATAGTGAGGAACATTGTTTTCACATTGTGCTTTGATATATTATTATTATATGGCAAATATAGATTGGTCAAGTCTAAGGGAAGATTGTGCTTACAGACTACAAACATCTTGCCTCACCCTCCCTTTCCACGTGTGTAGGCCAGTGCTTCTCAAACTGGTAGGTGAGGCAGGTGCCACTGCAAGGGCGGTGTGAATGATGCAGGCAAAACATGGTGCAGAGCAAAGTTGAAAAAATATGATTCATGTAGGGAAGATAAACAAGAGTTTTCTGACTCTGTCGTGCTAACCTTTGTCTCACAAATATTCACCTCAGATCCTCTTTTATTGGTTGTTTCCCGGATCGATAAAAACTGTGGGATCAGGAACATTAAGTTTTTATGCCGTCTGAGGGGGACATGACAGAAAAAGTTTGATAAAAGATTAAAAGATTGTGCACTGTAAGAAAAAAGGTGAAAAAAACAAAAAATTTGAAATGCATTATAACTCAAAGATTGAAGTTTATCTACAGAAGAAAAGTAAATTAATTTTTCATTCATCCATTGTCCATAATCGCTTATCCTTGAGGGGTTGTGGGGGGGCTGGAGCCTCTCCCAGCTGGCATTGGGCGAGAGGCGGGGTACACCCTGGACAGGTCGCTCGTTCATCGCAGGGCTAACACATAGAGACAGACAACTTATTGTTAAGTTTAAGTTTATGCTTCAGTATGTGCAGCGTCATCACTCGTCTGCTGCTTGGCCTCCCTCACCTGCACACCGCACACACTTATGTACTGCCCTGTTCCTTAAGGGAGCAACGCAACGCTACTGACAGCATACTTGAGCCAAGTGCACTTATGCTAAGTCCAATAAAACATAATTATTGGGGCAGACGTTTAGCTCAGTTGGTAGAGTGTCCGACCCATGTATGGAGGCTGTTAGTCCTCTGCAGCGGCCGCTGGTTTGACTCCCGCCTTCGGCCCTTTGCTGCGTGTCATTCCCTCTCTCTCTGCCCCCTTTCCTATCTCCACTTCAGCTGTACTATCAAATAAAGGCAAAAATGGCCAAAAAAATAACTTAAAAAAAAACAAACAAACAAAAAAAAAAAACCATAATTATTAAGGCAGTCACGGTAAACTGCCATCCTGCTTTGTCACTGCTGTAAGAAAAAATCCAAACCGTTACAGCCGTAGTCACATGACAAAAGTCACGTGTCCCTGAAGCGACTCGCAACACTAAAGTTAGATATCAAGAATGTAATGTTAGGTGCTGTACAATGATTTGGTTTCAGATGGGACATGGACCCTGGTCACACTTTGGTACTGGATGTAAATCGTGAGGTGTGGAAATTGTCCAGTGTGAATGTAATTTCTAGGGTACTGGGCTTAATATTTACTTCACTACCTCCTATTGAACTGTCAATACTGGTTAAATATGTAATTATATTACAATCATTCAGTTCTTCCTTTAATGAAAATGGCCCACCTACATTACATTAATCAGAATCTACATTTAACTTTTTTCTGAAATCTCTTTGCAGAGGGGCGCATCTCAAAGTTCAGATAAAAAGAATACAAAGACTCATCTAAATAGTTGCTTTATCATCTGATCACTTTGTGCCTCAGTCAGGGCTTCTCTGTCCTGGCAAAGAATCTTCACAAAAATCCATTTTAAAACTAGGAGAGCACTCCCAGGGTTACCTTGACATTTTACATTTCATTCTGTCCTCTGTCTTCAGCAGACACCTGTCATATAGCATACAGATTGAAAAGGGCCTTGTTGGCGAACTGTAATGTCAACAGAGGAAGTCCGATCCACAGTTTGACAAATGCCTGGTGAGGACGAATAACAGACAAAGCACAAAATGTCAAGCCATCTTTCAATTTGCGTCTTCATTATCTAGTTTGAGGCTCTGAGGTCTTTACAATCACAAAACACTGGAACAACTGTCACAGTTTAAGTTGAAGTTATTCAAAAGGTACTAACATTTAGGAAATAAAGGAATTTAAATTAAATCTACATTAATCTATAAGCTTAACATTACATCTGTTGTGATGAATTTCCTTGAAAATGGTTAAGAATTATGGTTTAAAAATGTGTATAGATAAAGCCAATTATACTGAGTGGGCCTAATAAAAAATACCACTTTTTAAACTCCACATTGGACAGATCTGATTGGCAGGTATTGGTGGGGAACACTTAATTCACATTAAAGTGAACAAAAAGGAAATCAGACAGCATGTCAGTTGAGTTGGCGGTCCTTCAATGTGGCCCAGGACACATTGCGTCCACTTATGATTGGATCATGCAAGACGAATGCTTATGTCAGGTGTAAACAGGATCATTGCAGGTGGGTTGTTCGGCAAGTAGGTAGGTAGACCTGAACTGGGATTGACTACTGAGATAACATTGACTTGGGATGAAGTTGGTTCAGTGAAAAAACAAACAGCTTCAATATAGTTAAACTTTTGCCATGCAGCTTATAGCTTAGCTTGCTACATTTTTCTGGGGGGTTAGCTTCAGTGTAGTGAAGCTTCATTTAATGCAATACAATTTCCAAGTAGCTTGTCCAACACTGTCTAGTTCTACAGACCTTTTAGTAGTTTTTAAGCAATGAGCAACAGAAGTGTGGCGGATCGCAACAGCTAGTCAGTGGACACTGCAAACACGAGCAGTTTTGATCGTGTCCTCAATCCAGTCAACATGTTTAATAGCTTGCAGCCATAGACGCCACCGATTGCTCTGAAGCAGTCATGATCCTGTCAAAATCCTGTACAACTGGAGTCAACCACCGGAATATCAATTCTGAAAACTGTGCACGCAACAACCACACATTTTGGTGATTTTGGTGCTGGTAAAATGTCTGATTCGATGTTTGCAGCTTGATTCCATTACGCACAAAGCTTTTGGATGGCGTCGGCTGTAAAAGGGTCGATAGGGTCTGAGTGCTCTAGTTTGCCATCTAGTGGAATCCTCTGGTAATACGTGTGGCACAGGCAGGTCTGCCAACAATCGCATTCACAACAAAGCTGGTTGTCTACACAACAACTGGGGCTGCCCTTTGTTAGACATTAACTATTTGTTTAAGGGCAAATAAAATGCTGAGAATAAATTAGAATTTGTTAAATTTAAACATGATATTTGTTCTGTTGGTGAGTCTTGTGTTCTGCAATGTGACAGCTCCAAGTAAAGTCCACTCACTAGTTTTTAAAACTGCATCACATCAGTGAGGCAGTTACAAAACTGTTGAAATGGTGACAGATCACAGTGCAGACTGTGAGATGGGGATGAAAGCTCAACGAGGACTGTGAATAAAGATTATTTGGTAACACATATTGTTCCCAAGATCGAGAATCATGTTATCATATTTATATGATATTGAGATATGATGAAATTCAGTCAAACACACGATGATATGGAAAGAAATGAATGAAAAAGAAGCTATTATATATTATTTTATTATTATCACCACAATACCTTTATGTTCCTTGTGCCTTAAGCTAGAACATTTCTCCCCAGCTAAAGGCCATCACTGCCTTATAAACTGGCTCATGCATCAAGACCCTTGGGTCCAGGTATGTATCAAAACCCTAAAAAAAGGCTGTGAACCTTTTCCAGTTGGGCCCCAGTATGTTTTATAGAAAATGAGAACGGGTCCCGAGGCAAAAGAAAGTAAATTCCTCATTTCTTAGGTCCAAGACTGAAACATTATAAAATCCCCTGAGGTAATGATTGTTAACATTCAGTGGGAATGTAGATGGGGAGAAATATTTTTATTGGTGTTTAGCTGATTCTTATGTAACATGATGTACAATTAATGTAACAGTAAAATAGGCGTCAATCCCCAACTGACAACATAGGTACTAGATGGAAAACACATTTATGAACTAGAAATCAAAGAGGTAACAGCGAAGTACAAAAAGCAGAATGGGATATTTGGCTCAGATGAAAGGCATGGATTATGGATTCTCAGAATTGTGCTTCAAAGAAGAGGCTTTCTGTGAAAATGAAAAATCATCAGACGAGTTGCAACTTTCTACTTTGGTGATTTTGCAAACTTTTGCAAAATCCAACTTTGGCTGCAACTCGGAGGCCTTCTTCAGACTGCCAGCCTAAATCTGTTTTTTTTTTGGCATATCCAGATTGTATCCAGATTGTCTGGGCAGGGAATTGGATCCAAGCAGGAGTGTTTCTAGAGGAGAGGAATGGGGGGACACCGGCCACCCTGAAATCTGACCGGTCCCACCAAGTGCCACCCCATTATCTGCAATATGATTGGCTATCTGTCCAGTGAACGGTGGGACCTCAGTTTGAACCAACTGTCTGATGAGTATTTTTAAATGTGCATTATTTTCTTATGCGTGTAGCCAGCTTTGAATTTTTTCACAGGTTAATTTACTTTATGGATCATTTTACAACACAGAGTTTTATAATGAGATGTTAGTTTTAGTTCTCTTTATGCTACTCACAAAAACAAAAACATACGGAAAAAAAAAATATGTACAATGAATAAATAATAATCATAAAAATAAAACTTTTTATGGTGGAACGCTGAGTAGAATGGAGGTACAATTATTTTTGAGGACTTAAAGAATAAAGTATAGAAGCTTTATATGAGGCTGTATTTGTATGGGGCCGCTCTGGTTCTTGTGTGTGTTGTGACAATTTATCTTAAGAAACTGTGAGATACTTAAATGTTAGTAATTAAAGTAGATATGGGAAATGTAAATTAATGCCAATCCGTGTATGCCAAAGCACGTGTGCATGCATGTGCACTTCTCATGCCAGTCCTGCATAAGTCAGTGCCCCACTTGTGCCACCCCAGTCAAAAAAGTCTGGAAATGTTCCTGGATCTAAGCCACATTTGGCCAAAGTTTGAAATCTTGCAATGTGATACATGATGTAATGTCAAATCAAGAGTGATGGAAGTACATCAGAGTGGCTGAGCAGAATGAAGCCGCTACTAACAGAGCGGTTATGGACGACAACACAGAGAAAAACAGTGCATCATTGTCACTGGAAGGACTGAGCTTCTGTGCAGGAAAAGCTGTGTCCATGTTGGAAAGCTAACATCACTCAAACATGTCATTTCTGACGCCTACATCGTTACCACAGCAACCAGTGCAGGTAGGTTGATGATGTCTGGACACACAAATCTGATCACAGTGTGGACAGTGTGTCTTAAAGATCTGATCTGAGAAACAAATCTTATTTGCCTGCAGTCTGAACAAAGACAAAATGTCAACTACGTCTTTTTTTTTCATAATTTGGGCTTTTTTGCATTTTATTTATTATCTGTTAAATAAATTTCTTACCAGTTTTAACAATATGTACAAATTCTAATAATATCTTAGACTTTTATCTCTAATTATTAGCCACGCTAGCAGTGTGGCTTGTGGATGGTGATGTCAGTTAGTTGGTCCACCACTTTAGTGAATGTCGGATGGCTTGCCATAAAACTTTGTGTAGACATTCCTGATCCTCAGAGGATGAATCCTCCTTTCTTTGGTGATTGCCTGATTTTCCTGTAGCGACACGACTTTGGTGAGCCTGTGACTTTTCCTCTGGCACCACCATCAGGTCATTTTGTCTGATGCTTCATGTCTAAATAATTCGAAAGTTCCATTACCGTCAGCCTCACCTGTACTGTGAGATTAGCTGTTTTAGTCTTGTTTCTGTACAATTACAATCAAAGTACTTGAAGAAATGTGAGGGTTTTTTCCTGGCTCAAAATGAGGCTGAGGTGGTACCATCCTGATAATGCACTCACACGGGCATGTATACTGTGCCTAAAAACATTTTTATACAACCAGAGTATTTTAGGAGTTCTAATAATTATGACTGAAGAAAATGACAATCATCAGGTTGTTGTGCAGATTTCATTAAACAAAAATGCCCTGTATAACATGAAATTAAATGCGTCATAAAACATGCTAACGTTACAGAGAAAATACTTTTATAATCAAATCAAATAAAAGTTGATACTTTTTGTTTGTATCTATTGTTTACATCACTTAATTTATTTTACACATTACACAACCAGCAAAATGTGGATTGTGGAACGTGGAAATGTAGTTGAACTTTGCATTAAAGCTATTGTTTCCATCTGCACATTTCACAATCAGACACAGAACATTTCAACCTTCTACTTTTCATTTCATAAAACCTCTTCATGCAGTCCCTCTCCTTTAGTCTGTTGCACAGGGGTATCTTGACCTTTTAAACAATTTATGCATTAAGAAACTTTGCATTATTCTGATATAGACATGAATAGTGACAGTGCTCTCAGTCATATCTTACCATCTTGAATGCAGAAACAGCCTGTCCACACCACACCAGTCTGGACAAGAGCTGTGATGCTGATTGCTGCTGCAAGGCTCAGTGCAGGACACAGCTCAGGATTCTGGAGGTACAAGCACAGAGGCACCTCCTCCAGGGACTTAGTCTGAAGTAAAGCAAAGTGAGAACAAAGATCAAATTATTCTTTAAAACCAGTAGAATGTGATGGTGGTGTAGGTGATATAACAGATAAATAGTCCCTTCAGATCAGGACTTCTGACTCTCGGCCTGTAGGAGTCCCACTCAGACACCAGTGAAGACTCCCTCAGTCTAGGGAAATCCTCTGCCAGTGTCATCTCAGTGTCCCCGTACTACTACTGCAGAGTTGGACAAAATCTATCTGCTTTTTCTTGTTGGTCATCACATTAGACTGTTCGGCTGTCAGGGTGGCTCTGTATCGGCTGCACAGCTCGATTAATATTCGGATTTTTATGCCTGTGAAGTTTCATTTCCTCTTTCTCTGATCCTTCATATCTAAAGTTGCTGCTGATGATCACAAAGTAACGAGTCAGCAGGAGATTGTTAAAGTGTATCATAGCAATGCATGCTGCTAAGCAATAACCACAGTGACGTGGCGATTCACACGAATGCATATCGCTAAGACTGGGCGTAGTTAGGACTAGGCTTTAGTCTGGTTTAAGTCACTTTAAAATCTCACAACACCACTCTGATCCGAGTGAAACCAGCTCATCTGACCAGTGGTGGAAAGTTCGCCACCATCTCAACATCTAATTTAAAGGGACATTTACAGGTACAGCTAACCGCTAACGTTAGCTTCACAGAAAAACCGCTAACAAAGCAACACAGACCAAACTGCTAAGTTAGCTAAAAAGAAAAACTGCTAATGTTAGCTAAACAGATGAACTGCTAACATTAGCTACACAAAAATCCAATTAGCTAGCTAAACTGTCATTACTACTGTAGGCAGATAGACAGTTGATGGTGATGATGGTGACTGGGATGGTGTTGGTGTGAATAAGTTAATGGCAGTTTGAGTACATTTAAGTACTTTTAGATCTGTATAATTACTGCTATTAATCAAAACATGCATTCACACATAATGAAGGAAGGAATGTCAGGACAAATGTTTAAAGAACCTAAAACAATTTCACCATATTTTACATTGAGGTAAAAGTAACAGAAAGTAATCAAGTTACTTTACTTTAATATTGTAATACTTGGATTAGGTTACTGACTACATTTTCACAATTAACTTTATACATTTTTAAAATGAACCCCACAACCCTGGACATACACACATACTGTGATCTTTAGTATAAGATAGAATAACCTTTTAATGATGTAAGGGTTGTATAATTGCTGGAAGTACAGGAATGTGTATGACTACACAAAGACTGTGTGTCCAGGCATATAGGCATTGAGTGTGTGTGGCCTTGTAGTCCTTTTTTCAAAGCCTTCTTGTGAAGTGAATACCCAGACTTACTGCTGTCGGACGTTGCTCAATAATTCACATCCAGTGTCCTTCCTCTTCACAGTGACTTTTCTTCTCTCATCAAAGGTGGTGGGGAAATATGTGCTCTCTTCCTGCTGTTACTGTCTGTCTGACAGTAGCTCAGCGGGGTTCAGAGTGCACATCATGAGCATGTAGCGGTGCAGCTTGAGTCCAGCCTGTGACCTTTGCTACATCATTCATCTTTCATCCACTTTTCTAAATTCTGAAAAGAAGGGCTGATCCCCAGAATGTCTGAACCTGGCCTCTGTACACATGACAGTAAAAGACAGAAGGTCCCAGCCTCGAATTTTTTTTGTCTGTTTAAACACCAGAACAGCCAAGGTGGTCATTTTGACTGTTTTCAAATTTATATGTGCGGTAACTTTGCTGAATTAAAAAATACAATGCTGCTGGTACCTGACTTTTCCTAAAAGTATCTGTATTTTCATTTAAAATGTTTTTTATATATATATAATATATATAAATTACACAAAAGTGCAAAGAAAATGTGTCATTTTTACCTGTTTCAGCCATAGATGGTCAGATTGACAATTGTTATATTGTTATTTTTTGCACAGTTGGAGAGGCATCTTGGTTACTTTGCAACTATCATTGTCTCTAACAATTTATAACAATTTATAAGTGGTCTTGATTTCCAGTTTCCCAACATTAAGATACAAATGATTAATCGATTAGACTCAATTTAAAAAAGTAGCATATTTCAAATGGCACACAAATCCTTTTTGACCTACTTTAGATTCAATACAACACAAAGGCAAGTTATTTAATGTTCAAACTGATTGACTTCAGGTGCTCAACAGTCCGGGGTCTCTGTTGTCGTATTTTGTGCTTCATAATGCACCTCACATTTTCAATGCTCCCATTGAAAATGGTCTGGACTGCAGGCAGCTCAGTCTAGTACCTGAACTCTTTTACACTGTTGGAACACGAGCACAACATGACTTGGCATTGTCTCGCTGAAATGAGCAGGGATGTGTCTGAAAAAGACATCGTCTGGATGGCAACATATGTTGCTACAAAACCTGTAGTATGTACCTTTCAGCATTAATGGGGCCTTCACAGATGTGACAGTTACCCATGATGCCATGGGCACTAACACACCCCCATACCATCACAGCTGCTGTCTTTTGAAGTTAGTGCTGGTAACAATCTGGATGGTCCTTTTCCTCTTTAACCCGGAGGACACAACGTCCATGATTAGTGAAAACAATCTGAAATGTGGACTCGTCAGACCACAGCACACTTTTCCACTTTGCGTCAGTCCATCTCAGATGAGCTCGGGCCCAGAGAAGTCTGCAGTGTTTCTGAATGTTGTTGATAAATGTCTTTCTCTTTGCATGGTCGAGTCTTAACTTGCATTGGTAGATGCAGCAACAAACTGTGTTTACTGACAACGGTTTTCCAAAGTGTTCCTGAGCCCATGTAGTATCATTTATACAATGATGTGGGTTTTTAATGCAGTGCTGCCTGAGGGGTCAAAGGTCACAGACATTCAATGATGGTTTTCAGCCTTGTCCCTTACATGCAGAGATTTCTCTGGATTCTCTGAATGATATTATGGATTGTAGATGGTGAAATCTCTAAATTCCTTGAAACTGTGTGCTGAGGAACGTTCTTAAACTGTTGGACTATTTGCCCACACAGTTTTTCACATTCCTGAAAATCACCCCATCTATGCTTGTGACCAACTTATCTTGTTGAAAGTTCTCAATAGGTATTTTTGAGCATTCTACGACTTCCCCAGTCTTTGGTTGCCCCTGTCCCAACTTTTAAAGTTTATGAATTTGTCTTTGTACTGTAATCAATTGAATAGAGGTCAGAAAGGATTTGCAAATCATTGCATTTTTTTGTTTGTTTTTTCTATGTGAAACACCTTGTCCTAACTGCATGCGAGCGTCAGAATATCGTGTCACATCGCATCCTCTCTGTCCACACTGAATGCATTTGAATGTGCAGTTCTGTGACAGGAGATGATCAAATGTTTAACTGAGTTTATCAATAGTTTCATCTTGCTGAGAATATTACGCGGCTGTCAGACTACATGAGCGCTCCCTGTGTGACTCAGAGTCTGCATCACACTCTCTGTCTGATCAGGGCTGTACACTTAGTGAATGTATTTTCAGTCACTTAAAAAGTAGATTATTATTATCATGTGCAAATATTGTATTTTTTAACTCCCTCGATGGGAGAAAGAAAACTATCAGAGGATCTCGCTGGTGCACCCCAGCAGTGCACCTGTGCTTAATCAAACCACATTCAGGGTTAGAAATTAAGATCCGCAGCCAGCAAAATGATGGTGAAGTATAAGTGATGGTAGATTTCAGACTCAATATAATGATGATAATGCAGGTGAATTAGAATGTTCATCTGTCAGTTGCTGGTAGACTTTCACACTTTAATGAGTTGATTTCTCATCCTGTGACACTGATCACCTGTTCATCCCAGATCAAACTGGAGTCGTAACCACTAAAATAAAAGGTGGGTTAGGCACCTGCTCCTACGTTTGCACTTTTTAAACAGAAAACAGCTGCTGCTGCTGGTTTAGTATCAGTGAGGGGTGTTTACCTTGATAAGCAGCTCCCTACAGATCTCCCTCCTCCTGACACCTTATTTAGGTTTTTCTTGTTAAATAAGAAGGTGTTGTGTGCATAACTCCCCATCTCAACCTCATGAATCACCTGTTTTGCAGCACTTCCACTGCAAGTGACGAGAATAAACAGAAGCAGGGTTTGTTACAAAAGTTTTTTGCCATTGGGGTTGTATTTATTGTATTGCTTTTTCTTTTAGTATCAGTTTTATTGCCTCTTATATTGTATTGTATTTATATATATGATTTTTTAAATAAACAATTACATACAGATATGCACATTTACACACACAGCACTTTACACACACTGCACATTATTTATATTATTTATTATTATTATATTGCTTTTTCTGTTGTTACAATGTTTACTGCCTTTTATATTGTTGCTGCTGTAATTTCAAGGAACCAAAGTCCAAGAAGTTCACTCTTTTATTCCTGTACAACAATAACAGATAACGGGTTTGGTTTTTGTAAAAACCTGCAAAACTGAAGACTAATGATCAACCTCAGCTGTACTTTCTGAAATAGCAAATGCTAACATGCTAACTAGACAGTGACACATTAAACATCATTAACTATTAGCTCTGATATTATTAGCATGTCAGTATGCTGCTATTAGCATTAGCTCAAAGAAGCACAGCCTCACACAGCCCTGTCTTCTCTCATTTTCGTTCTGCTTTTAAGTGGACTGAAATTTCTTGTCACTCATCCCAGGTCCCCCTGCAAATACACACCCCTCTCAAGGCCTCTGTGGATGAGCTAAATATCTAAAATGTAAATGCACCTCCTGTCTAAGGGGGTGAGGATGAATAAAAGCAGTCAGACAGAAGAGATTCAGGACACTGAAATGACTGACATCCAAGCTTTGAACCAATGTTCAGAGGAAGAGATGCTGCAATCTCAAGGTTTGCAGCCCGATACATCATCCCTTCATTCAAATAGACTGATGATTGTGTGTGTAATTAAAGAGTGTATGCTCTGCACTCTCCTCATGACTACGTTTCTTAAGCCAGCTTTGACTTACGTCTGTGTAAAGCTGTACAGTCTAAACAGTACAGAATGAGAATCTGCCTGTGCTAAAGAGGAAAAGGACCATCCAGATTGTTACCAGCGCTGACCCATACTATTACAGACAGCACCTGTGATGGTATGGGAGAGTGTTAGTGCCTGTGGCATCATGAGTAACTGTCTCTTCTGGGAAGGCCCTTTTAATGCTGAAAGGTAGATACCAGTTTTGGAGCAACACATGCTGCCATCCAGGTGTCTTTTTCAGACAGCAGGACAACGCCAAGACACATTCTGCACGTTACAACAGCATCTGTATTTTCTTGTATTTTATCTGTAGAAGCACTTTGTAACTATGTGAGGAAAGATGCTACAACCTTAGTGAACATCTTTGAGTTAAATCAAAGATCTGAAGCCAGAAAATTACTTGGGTATTAATTTGCTGGGGATAATAAACACCACTGGCATGCGTCTCTTCAACATACTGCGAGCGACAGTCATGATGCCGGCCAGATGACGAGGACATGAAAACAGCAAAATCCACCTAAAATGAAACTATAGTTGACAACAACAGGATACATTTTAGACACAGAAAAATTAATATATAGAATTGGAGATTACATACAAAAAATAAATAAATAAGATCTACCCTAAAGACAGACTTAGGGTAGAAGGCAGAATCTTTAATTATATTAATAAAACTTACACTTACACACACAATCTCAGTTACTTAACAGACCTGGAGAACTCCTTACAGTCAGCTTCAATCTCATTTCAAGTGGTGATTTTAGTACAGTTAGACAGAAAATGACAATAACTGTTCTTTTTGTTTTTGATGACATTTCTTTGCTGAAGTTTTTATAAGTAAATAAGTCATAGGTGGTTTCAGAGAGTTACAAGATTCTGTAAATGCACTGTGAAAACAACAAAGCGATGTATTGATATTAGAAAATGTACTTTGTAATTTGTACTTTTGAATACTTAAATATTTTTGACAGCAAGTACTCTAGTACTTTAACTCGAGTAAAATTTTGACTGAGCAACTTTCACTTGTAGTTGAGTAATATTTGAGCAGGAGTATCTATACTAGTACTGGGGTTGAGTACTTTGTCCACCACTGTTAAGGTTGATGAGGTGATGAATATTTTCCCGAAAATGACACATTTTGACCACATGACCACTTTAGTCTATTGTCTGGTGGTATTAATAATTATTACAGAGGCAGAAGAATATCATTTCAACATTAATCAACTTTATAATGATCATAATACTCTGCAGGCTGTGTGCAGCTTGACCTTCTCTGCGGCTGCATGCGAGGATGAAATACCAAGTTCAGCCTGTGATCTGTCTCTGGCTGACTGAACAGCCTCATGGAAGTGATATTTCACAATTCTTCATATTTTAAACTAATGAAATTTGTTAAAACAAGTCATTTGGTGTTTTTAAAGTCATGATATTGAGCTGAAACAGATTCCACATTCTGTTTGCATTCAGTAGGCTGAATACATACCTACATCTTCTTTAAAAATGCATTTTAAAAAAATGAACGCATAAATCACATCTCATGACTTTTCATTTAGAATGACTTTTTTAGTGTGTTTAAGTGAGTCATGTGACAACCACAAACTTTGTTAGTTATAGTCTTACAGGTTGCCTTGTCTTTCAGAGGTGTGGACTGTCACACATTTTTCACCTCAAAAAGACAAATATGCTCTGTTGAAATTAACCCTCTGATGTCATATACGACACGAGAGTACTCTGATTACTAATTCTATTATAACTCTGCGCTGCCGTGTGCTAGAAACTTTAAAATATATATATATATTTGTCGAATTTTTCAAAATTAAAACAAACAAAAAACATTAATGTTTTCTCATTTTCAAGTGCTCAGCAAACATCTTGGTTGGTGACTTTCAAGATATTTAATATAATGTCCCCATATTAAAAAAAAAACTTGGTGGCATATAAATACTTTTTTTATGGAATGACAGTTAGAAACACTTTTAAACCAGTGTCCGCGACTGTAAATGCAATACAGTGTTTAGCCTGAAGTGAGCATAAAATGACAATCTTTTTATCAGCGCCTGGCAGTTTTAATGTTGGTGGAGGTAGTCCAAGGATAAATAGCTGAGGGCAGACAGGTAACCTAACAGAGATAATACCTGAAATAGTTTGTATGACCTCTTCCCACAATGTTTTAACTTCAGGGCAGCTCCAAAGGCAGTGGAATAATGTGCCTTCTTCTAGGCCACATTTAATACATGAATCAGGATTATTATTATTATCAAAACAATGTAGCAGGGAGGGAGTTATGTATGTACGCATAATCCACTGATTTATAAGCTTAACTGTCTGGCTCTGTGCATCATGACAGACTCTCTTCCAGTCATCTTCAGAGATTTCTACCTCTAAGTCACTTGACCATGTCGATCTGTTGTTATCTGAGGATTCTTTAAATTTAGCTACAATCATTTTATACAAAAGGGAAACCTGGCCGGGCCTTGAAGATGATCTAATACAGCTTTCTCAAGGCTAGACAGAGGAGGTCTACAAGAGAACTGTTTAAGTGCTGTTAAAATGTAACTCCTTATTTGTAGGTATTTGAAAAAATGATTTGGAGGGCTGTTATAGATTCTTTGCAAATCATTAACACTATAGAGTACATCACTGTCATCATATAACTTTGCTAATCCCTCTCTCTCCCACAGCCTAAAGCCAGGATCAGTTCTGCCTGGAGAAGATCCACAGTTTGCTCATACCGGTGTAAAACCTGACAAATCTGACATAATATTTAGGTCTGCTCGTACCTTATACCAGACTCTTATTGTATTCTTGACAAATGGATTATGGATATTTTTTTAGCAGTTTTTCAACGTGTCAGAGTACAAATATAGGTTTAGGGGTAAAAGAGATGTTGTGTTGTGACCCAGGGTACTGCAGCATTGGTCTGAGAACCAGTGCATAGCTGCTCTAATCTGGGCTGCCCAGTAGTACCAGAGAAGGTTTGGAACTTGGAGCCCTCCTCTTTCTGTGCTAGAGACTTACTTTAAAAAGATCCTGAAAGCTCACGACTGCAGCGTTTCAACGAGGGGTTTGCTTTGGTTTTTTTTTTCTTTTGTCTTTATGGTCATATAACTATTTATACATTCACGTGACATCACTGCAGCTTACATAGTCTGATAACCCAGGTTGTCCTGGAGAAAAAATAAAAAAGATGTTTAGATCTTTATTGTGTGTTTACAAGCATTTTTACAGACCAGGGAACCAAAGAGGAACAGGCTTGAACCAAAGAGGAGAACTCTATAGACTGGAGAGAAGTTATAACTCGGAACACTTTTGTAAAACTTTTTTATGAAAACTGCAAAAACTGAAGTTATATTCATTTTTAAACCCTACATTTATTTAAAATTTTGAGTTACTCAAAACATTTTTATGGACATCACATCTGTCATGACATCACTTCTGTCACATGTCAAACATAACGTAGTTATTTTACAGTAGGACTTTTAATAATGATTTGGTTTGACACAGGACTTGAACTTGGTCTCCTGGTGAGTGTCTGTTTGATCTGTGCATCCACGGGGTGTAACACGTTAAACATCAATGGTTAAAAAGTAACTCATACTCTGAGTATTTTTGAGAAGAATACTTTGTACTTTTACTTAAGTATTTTTCTAACACCAGTACTTTTACTTGTAACTGAGTAATATTTTAGTAATGTAACAGTACTTGTAGTTGAGTACAGATTTTCAGTCCTCTTTCCACCACGGTGTATTATGTTGTCCTTGATAATTATGACTATTTGTTACATGACAATAGTCAGACAGAATGTAAACTATATAAATAATATTAAATCTAAATTAATTCAATATTAAAGTAATCAGTGAATGAAATTAAATACTATATATAATATGTAGTATATGTATGTGTACAAACAAACAAAATCACCAGAATCACACTAAAAATAAAACAGATACACAATCAAAACTATACATCCAAATAAACACAAACACACAATGTATGTCATCACAACCAATACATCAATAGTGACCCAACAATCTAGGTAACAAAGTAAGAAAATTAAAATTAAATATAATTTCATAATTATACTATATATATAGAAAAATGTTACCCTCAACTTCAGTAAACCTTCCCCATCTTTCCCTTTTTGCAATATATCCTTCCAAAATAAAATGAGGTTTAATAAATATTCTAAAATAATTTATTTTTTTTCCTAACAGGATAATCAAGTTAATAATGCAACTTTTTGTCTCTGAGATTTTCGCCAAACATCACAGAGAAAAAATCTCACACATCTTTTTCTGAACTTCCCTCCAAAAGGCAGAAACAACATGACAGCACCAAAATAAATGTACAGTTGAGTTTGGATTCCGTGAAACAAAAACGACTCTTATCTGACTCAGCGAATTAAATTTTTACTTTTAGATAAAAAATGATAAATAATTTTTAATTGAAAGAATCTTGTAAATTTGTCTACTATTGTTTTATATATCAAATGAAAAATTGCTCCCATGTTATAAGACAAGTGCCATTTTTTATATATAGTACTCTTAAAGATTTTGAGCTAATAGAATTTATAAACAGTTCCATTATCTTTTTTCCTTTTCACCATCTTGTATTCTTTGTAATAGGCTGCCATACTAAAAGTTTGGTATTCTCACAATGAATCTTTTGTTTCTGCTCTTTTCTTAAAGCAGAGATCAACTGATTATATAAACAGGGAGAACAAATCATTCCACATGTTTCATTAAACTGATCATAGCTCATATGTTTCCCATTTCCATATACAATATCATTAATGAACCAAACACCTTGTTCCCTTCAATTAATACGTTAGAACTGAGCCGTATTATTTGTTGCAGGACTTCAGACCGGCTTTCTGGGGGATGAAACTGAAAACACAGCCAGGACTGAACTGCTTCCTTTAAAACACGGAAACATTTCCCATCAAATTATTCACACGTTGTATGTGAGCCGTCTGAATCTGTAGGAAAGGGTCTAATCTTTCTGGAAACACTGGTGCTCTCCAACAGTTTAGATGAATACCGTCCTTGTTCAAGTATAATTTTTGAACTAAAGATGCTTTCAAAGAAAAGCATAGTGCTTCCAAATGTAATAGTTTTAATCACTTTGTTCATAATTGTTACAGACTTTTTGATTTTTTTTCTTTTTTTTTTACTCCAGAGAAACTCAAAAATCTTTTTTTTCTTCATAAGACTTGAAGGACTGTGATGGAGTTGGCAGGGACATAAAAAGGTAAATAAATTGTGGTATAAGAAGACATATTATCCCCACAGAGTGTTAATGTTTTCTCATTCTGTGGTTGTAAAATCTTATCTGTCCTTCTCAATCTATTATTATAATTCATTGTTCTCTGGGATCATGATACCTAACACATGAACTGCTCCATCTGTCCAAATAATCAGTCTTTTACACAGAACATGTATATTTTGTGCCTTTCAGTCCCCCAATCCTAAGAATTTGACATTTTTCATAGTTTGCTTACAAACCATTATAATTTGAGAAAAGTTACAATAGTTCAAAAAGGGTTTGCAAACAAGCACATTTTGGACTCAGTAGGAAACAAGTATCGTCTAAGATTTTTGTTTGTATATTCTCAACTTCCCAAATATGGTGACAAAGGGCATCCTTGTTTTACTCCACTTAGACTTACAAGAAACCATTATCGAGGATCCTACAGCCAGTATCATTATGTAACAATTTTACTCTTTTAATCAGGGATTCACCAAAATTAAAAAAGCCTAAACTTTCAAAAATAAAAATATAAAGGAACCTTATCGAAGGCTTTCTCCAAAATCAGCAATGAAAATTAGCCCATCCCTTTTAGTCAACTCATAATTTTCAATAATCTGTAATATATTATTGTTACTCTTTTGTGGTTGAGTTTGTGTCATTTAATTTTTGTATTTTTATTTATCAATTTAATTTATACAAAAAAGTCTAAAACTTTGCAATGTACTCAAAAGAAACAATTGTCTGGAATGATGAACTATTCATTAGTAAGTAATTAAAAAAACAAAGGTGCTACACAAAGAGATTATAGCGAGGCTTTGTAATGAAAGTAATGCACGTGCAAATAGTCCAGCAGTTTAAGAACAAACTATTCTCAACGCCTCACCATCTACAATCCATAATATCATGACAAGGTTCAAAGAATCTGGACTTTTAACCCCTCGGGCAGCACCGCACTGAAACCCACGTGACTGTAAAAATAAATCTGGCTGTAACTCAGACACTCAATGCTTCAAACTGTCCAGCATCCAGCAGAGACTATAGGCTGTTTTTGTTTCAAATACTAATCATTATGGGGAAAATAATTAAATTATTTGAATTCTTGTCACTGAAAAGGATTTATTATTTTTTCTTTTTTTAATGATAATAATAAAAAAGAAATTGCCACGGATCCCCTGCAATTATACCAGCTGACATGTGAGTGAACACAGCGCTGCTCAGCCTCTTCAGCTGGGAGCAGGACAGGTTCAGTTTGGGGGACGAGGACAGGAGACAGGACTGCTGAGCCCGAGGCTGAATCTGCATCTGTGGGACCAAAAGTCTGCAGTCTAAACACTCTAAACACAATTTTCTGTGAAATATTAATGAATGTGGGTCAGAAATAACTGGATTTTTTTTTTTTTTTTTTTTTTCTTGGCCAAAAACAAACAAATAAAAAGAAACTATTTTATTAGAACACTGTAAATATTTATGATGATTTATTCAGGAATTCAAATAACTAATTATTTTTGTTTCACCCCTAAATAACATTAGCTTGGCAAACCAGATGAATCTGCCGAGCTCACGTTTTCATTTGCTCTGATTTTTGTGATTAGTTTGGTGACACCAGGCTATATTAACATCAGTACAGCAGAAAATGTTTCCCCACTAAATCTAAACAATCTTATTCTTTCCTCATAGAATATAGAATTACACTGCAATAATACAAAACTCACTGGAAACAAACTACACATGGAACTAAATAGAGCATTCTACTTCAGACTGATGGTTCTCTCTTATTATCAACCATTTCTCTTTGAAAATTGTTGTGAATATAGCTCAAACTAAATATTTTTCAGAAGAATTGTTCATATTTGATCTATGACTGGCAGTAGCAACACAGTGACGATACATTTCATAGGATGTACTTCTGTTTTCATGAAAAATGGAACACAAAAGTTTCCTAAAGAATGAATACCCCGTTTACATCCAGAATTTAAAATATATTGCATATTTATTAATGCAAGTATGAGGCACTGAATAACTTTTATATCACTATAAAGACAGAATTAGAGACAAGTAAGGGTGTTTGACCAAATCATGATAGTGGGCCTCTGCAGAAACTATGTCTACACTTGTTACTGTTACAATCTCCCTAAATGGGTTAGATGAGATAGAAGATGAGATGAGATGAGATGAGATGAGATGAGATGTACCTTTATTGATTCCCCGTAGAGCTTTCTTTTTTATAGTCTAAGATTTTATTTATGCTGATATAAAAGTTCTCATACACCTCATACTTACGTTGAGGGCTGCAACTAACAACTATTTTCATCGATTAATCATTGATTATTTTCTTGTCGACCAGTGTTTCCCAAAGTCCAAGATGAGTCCTCAAGTGCCTTGTTTTTTCCACAACCTAAAATTATTCAGTTTACTGTCAGAGAGAAGTAAAACCAAAAAATATTCACATCTAAGAAGCTGAAATCAGAAATTTTTGAATTTTTTTCTTAGAAAATGACTCAATCCGATTAATCAATTATCAAAATAATAGATTAACCAGTGCAGCTCTAGTTACACTATATTAGTTTACTGAATCTGTAATAAATGTCCAATCCACGGATGTAAAAATGGCATTAATTTTTTACATTATGTACAGAGGAAACTTTTGTGTTACATCTTTCATGAAAACAGAAGTACATCTTATGTGATGTATAGTCACTGTTGTCACTGCCAACAATAGATAACATTTGTAGAGATGCTAATTTTAACAATTTTCTGAAAAATACACAGGGTCCTATGTTACACTGGGTGCAAAGCTGTTGCACCAGTGGTGCAGGTGGCTTCACTATCTTACGCCAGTGCACTTGTTATTTTTGCCACACCTGCAAGATAGCAAATGAACTTGTGCTGAGTCTGTGCGGCCATGGCCGGAAGGTCTGAAAATGAGGGCGAAATGAAGGTGTGGCCAGGCACACTTGCAAGCTTGTGCTCAGCGCATTGGAGTAAAAACCACTTGCACCTTAGACCAGCTAAAACCTGGTCGAAGCACAAAGTCTGTGGCGCAGCAGGTCTGTCTGCACAAGATAGCAACTAGTGAGTTTGGGCACACACTCACACGTCCCCCCAGTCACAAAACACCTTCGTCTGTGTTAAGACATGGAGAGCAGGCGGCCGCAAAGCTGTACCTCAGTCCAGTTCAGGTAGGTGTTCAGCTGAGTTGAGATGGCGTGGGTCGACTCGCCTCTCCTCTCCACAATTTCAAGGTGCTTCATTGTAAAACAAACCAGTTACACATCAGCATGACATTTATGGTTCATTTATTGTGTCACTTTTTACAAGCGTTAATGAAAAATAAACTGTTTACACATGAAGCTGCTTTGGAGGCACGTGTGTAAACCTGCTCAGGAGACTATTTGTAATGCAGCATGTCTGTACATTGTGAAGTAATTAAGTTAATTACCTGACGACAAATAAGTGAGCCACGTGAGCTGACCTGCGGTGATGCAAACTGCATCGCACTGTCGTCTATTTAATTGTCGACTGCTGTGGGAGAATGTGCTGTTGTTGTGTGTAATGCTAGGCTACTGTGTTTACCAATTTTTTTTCTGGGGACCCAATTTTTAAAAACTATCATGACCCAATTCACGATAAGCCTTATTAAATAATCTGGGGAAGAGTTAATTTGTGCCTAAATGAACATTTCTGACCATTTTCACTGCCATTTCTGCATCATCACACATGCTATTGAAAACATATTTACACATTAAATTCTTCATAAATCAGGAAATAAATACCTTTTGGCTGAGTTTACAGATTATCTCATTGTGTTTATTTCCTCTAATCAGGAAAACAATATTTTACATTTTAGCCTGCTTCTTAAATGAAACATAGTAGATGCATTTTAGGTGATATTAACAGACTTTCATCTTTTCCTCATGTTTTATAAAGCGTGTACTTCAGATATAAATCTTAAATTTGCAGAATTTCTTCCATATTCTTTTATTTATTTGATGACCCAAATAAAATCTGCAACCCAGTCTTTGGGAATGAATGATTTACAATACTGAGAAGTCAGATTTGCTGAGTGAGTTGTATGGTTTAAAGCTGCAGTATGTAATTTAGGTAAGCCAAGTATATTGTGTGCATTATTTTATTTGTTTATCTCAAGTAACTCTTGTGCTTTACTAGACTTTACTTTACATTTTCATTCAGAGTTGAAAATATGAATGCAAGGTCTCATGCTGACTGCTAAAATAGACATGTTGGATTTAATGTTGATGTACATTTTCTATGGTCATATTTCACACAGTCTGTTGATGTTTGGAATGTAAAACCCAAAACGCTGCAGCAGGTGCAGGTTTGTAGTGGTGACAGTGACCATTGAACAGAACAACACAGGAATTGGCTGAAGATTTGTAGAAACAGAAACCTCTTTGATCGAATGACTGCTATTGATCATTTATCAGTCCCTCCAGGATTTCACAGATTTTTTTTGCAGGGTATTGTTTTACATTTTGTTTTTTTTGGGTTTTTTTTTGTGTGTGTGTGTGTGTGTGTGTGTGTGTGTGTGTGTGTATAATTCAAAAAGCAGCTTCTTACAGATAGAATAAAAACTATCTATGTTCTTTGTGTTCTAATATTAGCAGAAAGGTTCAGGATTAGAAAACTTCTAACAAAATGTGTTTTATCTGTGAATGCAGAAGTGCACCTGGGAGGTATTTCACAAAGACGCAAAACCTTGTTGGAGCTCAAAATCAGTCAAAACAGCACAAAATTACAAAATATAAAAGGGCACAGAGCATTAATGTCACTTGCGGTCTTTTGAGTACCTCTGACAAAATAACTAGTAAAATTACAAAAAATAAAAGAGGAATAAATGATTGAAAGCATTGAGTTGGCTCATTGAGACCTACAAGGGGAGCTTCTATGATTGGT
The DNA here is from genome assembly GCA_034769285.1 of Lutjanus argentimaculatus. Taxonomy (NCBI): domain Eukaryota; kingdom Metazoa; phylum Chordata; class Actinopteri; order Lutjaniformes; family Lutjanidae; genus Lutjanus; species Lutjanus argentimaculatus. The sequence goes on from JAWZSL010000052.1 coordinate 1,440,384, forward strand.
GGAATTGGTGGGAAGCTGCAGTACAATGATTGGTCATATTTGCAGGAAAGTTGTGGCAATTGGACAAAAATTGCAAGGTCATGCAGAATACAAGGAGATTGGTCAATTTTGCAGGAAACATCAACATCCCAACGTCCTGAAGGGACTGATTAAACTTCAATAGTTAAAAAGTAACTAATACTGTGAGTAGTTTAGTACTAAGTATTTTTCTAACATCAGTACCTTTATTTCAGTGATGTAACAGTACTTTTTTTGCAGCTTTTCAGTACTCTTTCCACCACTGATTGTGATACTGCACTGGTATTTAACTTATTGTTTTTGATCACTTATTAAATCCGTGATCGGAGGAAACTTTGTGCATCTTTCATTCATTACTCTCCTTCTCAGGGCTTTCACAATAACTCACAGGAAGCTACCACTGCTGCAATGCTATCACATATTTTCTAGCACTATGGATGTTTACCTTCCCAAAATCCCCCCCAGATAGCACCAGTGGTCCAAATTCGGGGTCCTGCCTCACAGACAATTGTACTTCCTCTTACTCTGTTATCAAAGCCTCTCTTCATCATCTGTGATGTGAAAGCATCAGATTTTCTCGCAGTCAGAAAAAGGAAAAGTGCAGTTATAAAATCCCACCGCACCACAGAGTGTCTCACTTGCCGGACTGCTGACAGCGCAGGTAAAATATGGGCCTCATTTTGGCTGATGTAGAGGTTTAGCATGACGATGATCTAGAAAAAAAAAAGGAATTAATATTTGAATCTTCATATTGTCAAATGGACTGTAAAGGACATTCAGTGGACACTAGTGTTTATTTGCAATGACAACTCCAATCTGTGTTTCTTGTGTTAAACACTTAAAATAGCAGTGGTGTACTGTAGACTTGGGGTATTCTTGTCCTGATGCTCAGTGTTTGCCTCCCACCACAGACATGTCCAGTCGACAGCACTGCATGTTCTAATGAGAACAGTGTTCAGCCTGCAGACAGAACTTGGTTGCAACAGGTGAATGTTCTAATTTGTGTTGTGAAAACCGGGCAGATGTCAAAAAGTCTGGCATGTAATGTCATCCACCCTCTGTTCCTGTCTCCTCTTTCTTTCAATGAGGGTAAGATTACAAAAAAACATGTCTGTTTGGTTTTCTGGGAGAAAAAAGTAGCCAATTTTTGTGCAGTGCAATGGTGTGCAATTAAGCAGTTCCTCCTTTCATATAGAGGTTGAGAAAGGTTCTAGATAACTTAGACTTTGTTTCAATTCTCATTCTTTTTTATTTTTGTGTGACAAAAAAAAAATCTCTCCTGTCTATGATACTCAGCTCCAAGCCCATTGGTTCCTTCTGTAAAAACTGTTGAAACATTTCACCTAAAATGTCAACTTCGTTCTGGCAGCGCATCTATGTTCCCCAGGTCCTATGTTCTATGCTAAGCCCTAACTCTAACTGTAACCCCTAATGTGCTCTATAGAGCTGGGGAACATAGGACCCATGGAACCGAGGATCTTAGGAACCTAGGATCCTGTGAACATAGGACCCAGGACCATAAGACCTTGGGAACACAAGACCCTGGGAGAGCACATAGAACTATGAAACGCAGGACCCAGGAGACATAAGACACAGGGAACGAAGGAATCTGGAAACACAGGACCTTTGGAAGGGCAGACACTTTCCAAAAACACTTAGCAGGTGATCAGATGAACCATCTGTCTATCACATCTAATACGGGCTAACTTCAACCAATCAGATCAACGCATCCGCCCCGCCATCATCACACCTAAAACCACACCCGTAGCTGCCAGTAGTCCCTCCTCAGACGCTGATTGGCTGCACCACTTTTGTTGCAGACACGAACGGATAAATTGAAGCCTGGCAAGATAGATTTTCACGTGATCTCACAAATCCAGCTGCCTCACAGGATAAAGCTGACCTGGTACTTTTTTTTGGAGCCTGTCCTCCAACAGAAAGAGGTCGTTTTTGAAAGCAGCTTTATACGACCTATACGTACGTTTACCCTAACCCTAACCCCCAAAAATAGAAGCACCATTGGGCTCGGCCTTGCCAGTGTTCGTACTTGGGTCTCCTGTTCTGGGGGTGGGCACCCTCCCTGATGCGCCACGACACTGTTCTATTGACTTTTGCTTTTCTTAATGCAACCTGTTCTCCAACAGAAAACGACCAGAAACGCGACCAGAAACGCTCTACTGGGTCGTATGTCCACATACGACCTATCTGGGCGTATGATTTGGAGGATATGTTGTTTTTTCTGTATGATTTCAGCCAAGTTTCAAAGTGGGCTAAGCCGATACTAATTGGTGAGTTGAAAACACTGCAGACCACTGATTGGGCAGAGATAATGGCACTGGCAGGACATGGGACAGCCTGCACCTGCAGGGCTCCTGCATCCTGAATGATGTTTTATTATTCGAGGCTGCTGTCTGACACCTTTTCCCTCATGCCTACCTTATCATATCACTGTGGGCTGGCTGTAGGAAACCGTGTGCATGAATGGTTTGAGGTATATGTGAGACGCACACATTCTCCTTTTAGATATACCTGTTTGTGCGTAGGAAATGGAGTTTGCCTGTTTTTTTTTTTGTGATTCATCTTCACACACCCTTCCAGCCTTTTGTGAATTACTGATTGGTGCAGTAGGAGGCCATTTATGGTAATTAAGCCTCGAAATTTTCTCTGAATCCACAGATCTTGTTCTGTGGAAAGCTGGAGGAGGGATTATGTGTTCTAATTCTGGTGGCACTCGACTCTGCCGTTCATCTCGTCGGCCTGGTCGAGGCGCTACAAGTCAGTTTCATAAATTACGCTGGAATTTTGCTGAAACTCCAAGGGAATCTGCTTGTGTTGCTGTGTGTTTCAAGCTGTGCATCATTCATGGTGGATAAGATGTTTGTAGTTGAATAATTAAAGGATGCTGCAACCAAAGCAGATCATTTTTCTCAGTGCTTGATCTGATTTGTTGATGTGAAGAAACCGTCTACTATTAACCTACAAGAATCCAAATGCAGAGTGCAGAATATTCAGTGTGTACTGGGGGAGATGCCAGACTGATGTGACTACTACTAGTAAAGTTAGGTTGCTAGGATACAATGGCAGGCTGGAGTGAGATGGAGGGGGAGTTGGTGTTGTGTGTGTGTGTGTGTATGTGTGTGTGTGTGTGGGGGGGGGGGTATCAAAATCAGATGGTACTGCCACTGAATGCTTATCAGACATCTAGGAAAGAGAGAGTGTAATGGAAGAAGGTAGGAAAAGACAAAAATAGGGAGATGAATAAGAGGCGGAAAAGGCGGAAAACAGCAAGGGAGGGAGAAACAGAGAGGAGGGGGGAGAGGGAGGAGGGTTGTGAAGATTTCTCCTGAGAGAAGAAAGGGAGTATAGGTGAGAGAGGAGGGAGAAGAGGAGAGAAAATGTGAGGCTGATGCTATGTGGAAAACTCTAGGGAGTGAGGGAGGAAGAGGAATGTAGGAGGAGAGGAGATGAGAAAGCAAGAGGCAACTGCGCGTGAAAGAGATGAGGACACACCACATGGCCAAAAGTATGTGGACATCCGAACGTGTGATTCTCAAGCATGTGATTCCAACAGTATGGGCATGAATGTGCTGCAGTAACAACCCCCCAGCCCCCGCCTCCTGCAGTTTCAGTCTTTTCCAGCAGATGTTGGACCCTGGCTGCCCTCCTGTTCAGCCACGAGAGCACTGAAGAGGACGAGCACTGATGTTGCAACCCTACTGCAAAAATCTTTGAACTGGATGATTCAGCGAAATGCTGTATTACATCCAATGATAAAGTTTTTTAGTGTCTAATGCCAACATAAAAAATAGAATAACCACCTCACAGTTGGATCAAGTTCCAGTTTCCATCCATGTCTGTGCAGAGTCATATAAAGACTTTAACAAGTTGTACTTTGTATCAAATTACAAAAACAGGAAATAATGTGTTCTTTTTAGGCAGACCCTTTATTAGACCCTTATTAGACTTTACGAGGAATAATTAAGGATGCATTATGACAGATTTTTTGCTGTAAACTAAAGTAAATTCATATATCTGCTACTTGAGACACACCCATACAATCAGTCCCTACTTATTTGTTCATATCACATTATCTGCCTACATTATTACAATATAAAAGTCTGTGCAGTCACCTGTAGGCTAAATATTCCTCTACCCAGTGGCGGCTGGTCAATAGAGGGCGCTAGGGCGCTGCCGCACCTCTCCCCACATCCTAGAACTTCAGTGAGTAAGACTTTAAATATTTACTTGAAATATATACCTTATATTTTTTGTAATGAGCAAGGATAATATTGTGTAGTCAATGAGTAAAATGTATAATCTGCAATAAACTATGTTGTTAAAAATGTGATACTTTGTCTAAAATTACTGATAGGTCACGTGTTTCCAGCTTGGGACAATTTTTTCGCCCATTGACTCTCGCTGTAAGTTGTACCTGAGCAGTTCGATCCTGTCAATACCAGAGAATAAGCTTAGTGTAGCGCACATTACCGCGCCATCAGCATTCATCATTGAACTGCTGATTTATAAACAACCAACCTCTGGGTGGCAGCAGAGAGCGAGTGGCTCCATCGACATCTGACAGTTAACACAGCAGAGTGAGATGTGTTTATAGTTGGAGGAGTTTAGGGCGTCAGCTGCCGGAGCTATAAATCAGGTGTTTTGAGAGGAGAACGCTGGAAGAGAAGGTGAGAGGTAAAGAACGTGGACCTGATCAGCCCGACCAACAACAACCAGAGGAAGATGATCAACTCTCTGTGGAGAACACAGTGACAGAGAAACTCAGCCTCACACTGGAACCAGGTGATCTTCAGACAGGTAAGCTGTGCTGGATAAACTATTCACATCCTTTACTTCAGTAAAAACACTAATACACACTGTGGAAATACTCTAATACTACAATTAAAAGTCCTGCAGTCAAAACCTCACTTGAGTAAAAGTATGTAAACATTATCAGCTGTTATCAGTACGAAAAGTAAAAGTTACCACTGTGCAGTAAAATGTTCCCTGTCAGTAAATGTAGTGGAGCAAAAAGTTGAGTATGAACTATAAATAAGCACTAAATGGATGTAATTAGAAATTCTACTTCAGTACAGTACTTGAATAAATGTACTTAGTTACATTCCCCCTCTGGAAATGACAGTAATTGAATGTGTGGTTTTTACAAATGTTTAAATAGTGCTGTGTTGTGCAGAAAGGTGGCAACACCCCTTAAAGTAGGTACTTTATGTAATCCTCAAGGAGAATTTATTTAAATTTACTTATATTTTAAGACCAAACGACAATTTAAAATTTTAAAATCTTTTTTTTTTATCTATCTTAAATTTTGTAATTTCTAATAGGATTTAGTGTGTTTATAATTCTTCCATTGTCTGATGGTTTGTTTATCAAATTTCTTTCACACTTACTGGGTACTTTTTGCTTAAATTAGTCTTTAACATAACAAATTTTAGCATTTAATATAATTATTATAATATAATATAATATATAAATTATTATTAGAGCTTGCTTATGGGGAGTTGTTTCAACTGTCGGATGTAAACAAAATTATTGAGTGTGGTCTAGACCTACTCTATATGTAAAGTTCTTGAGACAACTTTGTTGTGAATTGGCGCTATATAAATAAAATTTGATTGATTGATTGATGATAAAGGATTATAAAGGATTAGCTAATTGAAGTGTCTTAATGTACCTTAACTATGCAAGTTCCATTAGGCTTTAAAAATATTAATTCAACTCAGCAAATTCAAATAAAGGCCTTTCTGTATATTAAAGTGATTTGGTGTGATAGGTTAATATGTTTCCTTGATTCTTAATATAGCCCCCCTGGACAAATATTTACCTGCCTCTGCCACTATAAGTTTGGCCTTTACTTGGTAAATCTGGTTCACAATTGTTTTTTTAATGGAAGATAAATTTAAACAAAGCAGACAGCACTATGTGATTGATATGAATTGTTTTGTTCTGATAAATTTGAGCAGCTTCTGGATAAGAAGCAGAAACAGAATTAGAACTAAAACAATGGTTTAATATTAAAAAGCATCATATATTTAATAAACTAAATATATAATAAATGATACCTACAAAACAGTAATTAAGCTCAAATCATGATAGATAATGTTGAAATAGAAGAGTTTATGAAAATATCTATGCTGGAATCCACATATAAATCATATTACGACCAAAACATCAGTCCATCGCATAGCTGAGCAACAAAAGACATCTATTATATATATATATATATATTATATTTTACCTTTATTAACCTATTTAAAGAAATGGAAATGTGTAATACTGAAGTATGAACACCAGTGTGTACATAAAATGTGATTGGGATCTAACATGAAATGCTTTTGGAGTATACAGTATATAATGTACATGTACTGTACTTTGTTTCTGTTACTTTCTTTCATTTTACTTTATAAATCTAAAGGGAGGTGACTAGGTGCTAGGTGTAATAATCCAGGGGTTCAGCCTACACCTTTTTGCAGTAAAAACCTGAGTCTTATAAGTTGTAAAATCACCAAAATAAACTAAACTACAGCACTACTACTACTACTTCATGCATTCTCACTGAACGCTGACACTGGACGTAAAGCACAGCATATGTGTCTGACCATCCAACAGAGTCCGATGCTGCAACAACAGTATGTTCTCTTTTTTCTCACCAAACAACTACTTACCTCACTTTACAAGCAAGTACAACACCATGAATGCCTTCAAGGAGAGGCTGTACAAAAGTATGCACATTATCCCCTTGTGTGGGATTCATATCGTCCGGAAAGTTACAGTCTCTGTTTAAATTAATCCCAAAGGTGTTGGATGGGGTTGAGGTCTGGCCTCTGTGCAGCTAGTAAAAGTTTTTCCACACCAAACTGAATAAACCACACACACGCATACACAAACAGGAAACAACTTTCCCCAGACTGTTGCCTCAAAGTTGCAATGAGACAATAGCAGCTTTAGAGGCATGATGGTATCTGCATACTTTTGGCAATATAGTACAAATGCCATAGTGACAGTCAGATGAATATCTACATTATTGCTCATCATTTCCACACAGACTTGTGTCAGAAGATATTTATATGAAATTTTATCATGATTAGAGTATGAATTCTTGCATTCTGGCCAAAAAAGTGTTTAATGAGGTCACCGTGACCACTGTCCACCAGAATCCAATCAGTTCATTCTTAAGTCCTAATGGGCACTCGTACCAAGTTGAAGAAATCCCCTCAAGGCGTTCTTGAGATCCCGTGTTCACAAGAATGGGATGACCTGAAGATATAATGTCTGTAGCCACGGCTGTCGCTGGGGTGGAGCCATAAAAAAAAAGTTTTTCAAGAATCCTGAAACACAAAGGTCCTCCAGCATACAATCATGAATGTACACAAAAAAGATTAAGTTGAACAGTCCAGTAGTATTTGAGATTAGCTGTGGACAACCTCAGGTCCTTTGATTGCGCACGCACACATGCACACACACACGTACACACATAATTGCCGTGATGCTATACTTCTTGTAATATAGTACAAATGCAATAGTGACAGACAGACTAATATCTGCATCGTTGTTCATCATTTCTACACAGACTGTTGTCAGAGGAAAACAAAGCATACAAGAGATGTGGTGGATGAAAGATACAGATAGAGTGATAGAGAGACCATCAGACAGAGACGGAGAGCGAGTGAACTAAGCAGAGCAGCAGCATGCTTCTAACCTGAGGGCAGAGCAGAGTGTGATATTCCCATGGCTACTATTGTGATAGACACCGAAACCAAACCAGACAGCAGGCTGCTTAACACTCAGCATCAGACCCTCTTTAATCTGACAAAATACAACCCAGCCGAGAGCTGGATGGATGGATATGCACGCACACACGCACACACGCACAACGCACAACACACACACACACACACACACACACACACAGACCCACACAGGAAAACAGGCTGGCACATGTGCGAGCGCACACACACAGAACCACCACAGACTCCTCTTCGCAGTTACAGCTCTGAATCCAAAATGAGGATAAATATTTGATAAGGAACGCCTCGTGAGTTGAATTTGCAGACAAATCACGTCGCTCACTGTGTCCGTGGAAAAAAAAGCAGCACAGTCTTTAACAGAGGATGTAGGTCAAATACAGTGGTGCTTCTCGAGACGGCCTATAGCTGAGGGTCGCCCTCTCTGTTCGGATCCAGACCTTTCTGCTGGGGATACAGTGATGGAGACTGAAACTAGTGTCAGGCATTTCCTTTGACTTCAGTCTTTTTTAGTATCACGTAGTTACGTAGTTGGAAGCGGCCCAAATATTCTTTTACACTACACATGTCACCAGTCCTAATGGACAACCAGAGCTGGGAAGCTGCATGTCCACTTATTTTGTATGTGTTCTTGGTAATTTTGGGGTATTGTTGCAAACTACACGAGCATCAACCTGTGCACGTAGCATGTGCTGCAAACCTGAAGGTTTTGCTTCTGGTGGAAATGTTAGTCTGTGGCTTTAAAGGGATAGTTCAGATTATTTGACGTGGGATTTGTTGAGGTACTTATCAGCAAATGTATTTTAGTTACTTGTAAAAGGTCCAACTGCAAAAAAATCAGTTTAAATGTGTTAAATTTTGAATACTTTCACTGGTTTACTTTGCTGTCAGACAGCCTTGCTGACATGAAACCAATGTTATATATAAGTCAAATATTGCTCACTCCAAACCAACCAAACTCCATAGACAATATCAGTAATTTAACTTTGCAGAACACGGGAGTTACTGATTTACCGTCACCTCAATCTGTTAGTTTATTTGTGTTATTGTGTGACTTTGGTGTTTCAGAGGGATAGTTCAGATTCACAAAAGTCACATAATAACACAAAAAAATGCAATAAACGAGGGAGCAGTAGACCAGCAACTCCCATGTTCTGTGAGGTAAAATTACTGATTTCATCTGTGAAGTCTGGCTGTATTTGGCCTGTCAGAAAAGACTGTCTGATGGCAAAGTAAAGTGAAAATAGTGACAGTGAAAATATTCTAAATATAGCATAGACTTTCTTTTAGGTGGACCTTGCTGACCCTGTCTGCAGCAGTTGACTGCTTAGCCGAGCGTCTCTGAACAGGGGGCGTGCCGACCGCCATCTATTGTAGCTAATATTCTGATTATCCATAAGTATCTCAAACAACCCCACTTCAAATTATCCAACCCATCCCTTAATGCTGTGGCTTCCTGCAGTAGTGGAGAGCCTACCAGCATGCATTAGGTCAACAAGTTTATGGACAGCGGTCTCTACTAATGGATGTTTATGTAATGTTGCTGCTATTATTGTGTTTGGCATTTCATTCCCTTGTGTTCTCACAATTATTCTATATAATGGGTTATTTCAGTCACTACCAGGAGTGTTGTGAGAGCGCAAGTGGTCTGTTGCTGTTGCTGTTAAATAGGAAAATTCACTTGCTGAGTTCCTCTGAGAGAAAACTCCAGCTCTCCACAATATTTTTTTATACCAGCATCATACATTAAAGTGGTTCTCCAGCAGTTTAGTATTGCACTTCCATAAACTTGGGGACTTGGGAGAGACAGATTAGGTTGTAAACCTTGTATATGGCTGGACCGTGTATGCCTGGATGTTAAATGTTTCTGCAGTGGTCCCAGTAATATTTGTTCCTAAGGTGTACTGAAGTAACATATCACATGACGTGGTTAAAGGAGAAATCTGTAATATATTTAATATGATAAATTAAAAAAAATGACCATGATACATCAGCAGAGATTAAGAAACACATTAAGTTGAAATACTGCTTCTCTGACATCAGTGCTGCAGCTGGAGTTTCCTCCTTTGACCCTTCTGTTCTGAGAATGACTGTTTTTGTTTGCCTGTTTCATGTTAATTAGAGTTCAAATTAAAACCGAACATTCACCAAATAAATGATTGTCTGTTTATGAGTCATAAGAAATCATTAATAATCTTGTAGAAGGCGCAGATGTTTATAGCGTTTAAATTGAACAATAAGTTAATTGAGTTTGGCAGAGAGCATGCCGGTTAACTCCAAAGTCCAGAGTGTGTATTTTCGGAACAGTGGGCTTTTATTTTCAGGATAATGTGCTTAACTTCACATTGACAGACATCTGACAGTTACAAACAGCTGATCAACTCGTCCTTGCTTGTTATTGTCAGTTTATGATGTTGCACGCGCCCTGCGCTCCTTTGCAGCGTTCCTGCAGCCTGCCTGAGCTTCCCCAAGTCTGGGGAGGAGGGGGCAGGGGGAAACAACTCGCTTCAACCATAGACTGCATATTAAATAATTTAACATTAAATTCCAACCTATTTAAAGTCCTTGTAAAGGAAAAGATGGTTTATTTTCTAAACACATTATACATGTAAGAGCATAGTTGCTGAAAACACAGCAGAAAGACTGAGAACTATGTGGTACTGAATTGTGAAGGCAACAGTAACAATTTCTGTGTTCAGGATTTTTGGGCAGACCTAAAACATCACTCGGTGAAGTGCCAGAGCCATGGTGGCCCAACCCCCACCACCCTCCCTAATGGTCAGTGTTATGATTAAGCAGCGCTTCCTGTTAATTAACATAGGACAGAGACATTTCACAGCCTGGCCCTTGCTCACACTTTACTCATATGCTGCTAATTCATTGGCTGAATTGGATGAGGAGGGGTTGGGTTTGTGTGGGTGAATGGGTGATTAGGAGAACTGAAAACACCTGTGGAAGAAGATTTGGAAGTTGCTGGAAGGGCCAGGACATTATATGTTTGAGTTTATCACCCACACCAAAAAGACTTTTAACTTACAAAACTTGAACACGGAACAGAGTAGTGAAGCAGTTACCCTGTTAGGGCTTGCCGAGAAAACAGTGGCAGTGAACAGGAGCCCCGGTGTGCCGAGAGGAGCGTCGCCACCCCGGTAAGCTGACACACCGTGCCTCTGTTCGGTCCAGCTAACACACACACACATACACTGCTCCCTCACCTCCATTCCCCTGTTAGCCAGGGTTTGTAACAGTCAGTTACAAATGCACTTCAGCAACTCAGTCCAAATCAGCCCAGCAGTTCACTTCAACTCACTTCAGTTCCAACAACCCGACACAGAAGAAAAAAAAAAAAAACATCCTGTCACCGTCCTCTGGCTCTGGTGGCTCAAACATGTCTGGACATGTCCAGTGAAGCTGCTGGACGGAGTGACCATGTTGCAGGTTGTTTTCAGGTCACAGTGGTGTTTGACACTGAGACAGTGGAGGACACGGCCCAGCATTTCAGAGCAGAGAAAACTGCTCATTTTTTCACGATATCTTTTTATATTATATACTTAGTGTTTTATCATTCACATTTGGCTGGCTAGTTAATAACACGTTTCTGTGGTGTGACAAACTCAGAACACACATTTATTGTTGCTTTACAGTCCCTTAAATATACAGTCTATGTCTCCAACTCATATTTGCTCATTTTTGCTACATACTGCTCCTTTAAGCTACATTTCAGTCCAAAAAAATTATAAATGCAGCTTCAAGAGCAATACTTTCCACTCATATTTTAAGATGTTCAACTTAAAAAAGAATTTATTCTAATTATAACTCTAATTATCTATTAACTCGCCCTGCTCTTTCATTTGTTTCTGTATTCAGGATGTCTCTGTATGACTCACTCTGTATTGAGTGTTATGTCAGACTGATTGTTATTTGGGTTGCTTTAACTGTGCGCTCTCTCTCTCTCTCTCATGCCTCTCGGTGCATACAGAGCTGTTTTATCTCTGGCTCTGCTCTGGACTGTAACAGTGTATAATGTCTTCGCTTCTCACAGCAGTGGGTTTAATGTTTGCCAGTTGTGTTATGACACACTGGCAGAGTAGAGACTGGTTATTTATTTCTGGTGAAGTGCGTGGTGTTTGTGCTTGAGGGTATCCAGTGGTCCCAGAGGGGCATGGACAACATCCTGCTTAGCCTTTATCCCACTAGCAATAGCAAATGAGAGCAAATCTATACGGAAAAATAAGTTACAAACCGTAACTTAAAGAACAGCCGTTTGTGAGCCAATTGTCTGGTCTCAGCTCTACTTATACACAAGGTGAGACAGAGGGGGTGAGAGATATTTAATGTAATGTAATATAAACTGATTGTTTTTCTTTATGAATTTTGATGCCTGCAACATATTTCAAAAAAGCTGCAGGTATATCATGGAATGTTTACCACTGTGATCACATCACCTTTTCTTTAAACAACACTCAGTAAGAATTTAGGAACTGAGGACACTAATAGTTGAAGTTTTGAAGGTGAAATTCTTTTTCATTCTTGCTTGATATGTGACTTCAGGTGTTCAACAGTCCTGTTTGGTCTCTGTTGTCTATTTTGTGCTTCATAATGCTCCACACATTTTCAGTGGGAGACAGGTCTGGACTGCAGGCAGGTCAGTCTAGTACCTGAACTCTTTTACTACGAAGACGCACTGTTGGAACACATGGACAATGTGTCTTGGCATTGTCTTGCTGAAATAAGCAGGGACGTCTCTGAAAAAGATGTCATCTAGATGGCAGCATATGTTGCTCCAAAACCTGTATGTACCTTTCAGCATTAATGGGGCCTTCACAGATGTGACAGTTACCCATGATGCCATGGGCACTAAACACACCCTCATACCATCACAGATACTGATGCTTTTGAAGTTAGCCTTAGTAACAATCTGGATGGTCCTTTTCCTCTTTAGCCCGGAGGACACGACATCCATGATTTCTCTGAGCTCAGGCCAAGAGAAGTCTTAACTTGCATTTGTAGATGCAGCAACAAACTGTGTTTACTGACAACGGTTTTCCGACGTGTTCCTGAGCCCATGTAGTATCATTCATACAATGATGTGGGTTTTAATGCAGTTTTTAATGCAGTGCTGCCTGAGGGGTCAAAGGTCACAGACATTCACTGTTGGTTTTCTGGATATTATGGATTGTAGATGGTGAAATCTCCGTTTTGTGTTGACAAATGTTGTTCTTAAACTGTTGGACTATTTGCTGTTCTTCACAGAGTGGTGAACCTCACCCCATCCATGCCTGTGAACGACTGAGCCTTTCGAGGACGCCTCTTTAATACCCGATCATGATACTGTCACCTGTTACCAATTAAACTGTTCACCTGTGGAACATTCCACACAGGTGTTTTTGAATATTCCAGAACCTTCCCAGGCTTTGTTGAAACACATTGTAGGCATCAAATTCAGTGTGAGTGCATATTTACAAAAAACAACAAAGTTTATCAGTTTGAACATTAAATATCTTGTCTTTGTACTGTATTCAATTGAATACAAGTCATGGAATTCTGTTTTTATTTACATTTAACACAACATCTGAAGTTTAAAATGATTCCAGGGTAATTACTTGCATGTTATTATCAATGATAGTGACTCTATGGATTTCATTGTTCCATCATTTTGGTCTGAAATGAGATAACAACCCACCAACTATTAAATGGATTGCCATGAAATTTGTACAAACATTTGTGGTCTGCAGAGGATGAATTCTAATGAGTTGGTTGATCCTCTGATATTTCCTCTTTCGCCACCAACAGCAAGGAGTGAAATTTCTCACTATTGCTTTAAATTTTGGACAGTCATGGTCTTTGTGAACTTTAAGTGGTCCTGACTTATTGCATACTGTAGCACCATCATCAGCTCATAATTTCAGCCTGCCCAATATTTTGGCAATTTCATCATCTCTGTTAATAGATATCTGCATATGAATATGCAGATATCTTTAACCATGCGATTTTGGTACTGTAAGTGTTCTGGTTTCCAGTTGTAGTGCAGTTGTAGCCCAAGTAGTCACCTTTGAGCGGGACGTGGTCGCCTGCAGGTACACAGTCCATGAGGCAGAACACATTTGCTGAAATGAAATCTTGGATGCCGTTAGCTATCGTCGAATGAAGATTTAACTTTTTTTTTTTTTAATAATATGCATTTATGGGCAGATATCTATTTATGGAGATTAGAGAAGAAGAAATGTTGTCATGATCTTAAACACCTACAGAAAATATTCATGTTTGTGTCTCAAGTTTCGAATTGCTAATCAGACTGTTAACAATGACCAGTGCACAGTAGAAGTCTTGGCCTGGATCTCCTTTATCTGGATATCAGTGGTGAACCGTGGCTATTAGAGCTGGGACTTCAGTTTGGCCAAAACTTAGCCAAACACACCAAAAAAAGCAGTAAAAGGGCAAAAGAATTTGCTGGAATAAGCTGCATGTAGCTTCTGACAACAGCAAGTGTCTGTCGTGAGTAGTTGTTACATGTCAAACCCAGTAGGGGGCAGCAAACACAATGCATTGATAGCAGAATAAATAATGTTTTTCTAGAGTTTCTGGACTTAAACTTGTATTGAACACTAGATAATGAAAGTTGTGTTGTCCCGCTAACAAAATCCTAACCAATGAGTGAGCCAGCTCTGCCTAGAGACAACAACAACAAAAAATCTAATTGGATAACTCTATTTAGCTGTTTTCAGGACAGTAACCCTTTGATTTCTGAAGCGAAGTTGATAGAAAATGAGGCTGGAATTAGAGTTAGAAAATAATAGCCTAATAATTAACTACAATAAATCAAATATAATATATTTAAATATAACATTTGAAATACTGATATGTTGCCTAGACAGCTCTCAGGGTTCCCCTCTGCTGGGTATCTGGTGGCTACAGCGGAAGCCCTGAAATACTGGCTGTTGCCCCCAGACATTGATTCATCATCAGATGATAGCTGATCGGTTCTGAGATGATCAATCTCACAGTTTGGTTTTGCTTGCAGTGAGCAATACAGTCTCACAGACCCACTAGTGTAGTCTTTTGTTTTCTTTCCTTTCAGGCCTAAGTGGCCAACCACACCAAAAACTATAACTTTAACTATAACTATAAAATATTTATCGGTCTAACTCGAGTGGATGGTGAAGTTCACACCACAGCTATAAAGCTGCAGTCTGGACACCACCATTCACTTGAGTTAGACCAATTTCAGACCTATATTTTTTACAGTTTCAGTTCTTGTAGACTGTTGTAGACTCTGCTGTTGTGTCTGATGATAAATGCTATCATTAAGAACCTCACTTGAGAACATGATGTCTCTCATAATAGCTGCTACTGGCGCATTCTTTCATATCTGTATCATGATAATTAAGTTACCATCTTTCAATAATGTAGGTGAAAGAAAAAGGGGGCTGCCCTGGGCTTCTGTAAATTGCAAATACGCACTTAACCTCATCCTTGAGAATTGGGGGTTTTGATTTTTACTCCTCAATTATGCTGGAAAATATATTTTACAAGATGAAACTTTTGGCTATTAAACTTTGTGACAGCCAACCTCCTAGTGATTAATTTTTAATTAAATGTAGATGTCAACTCAAATTTTCCATCTGATGGAGTTGACAAAATGCTACATTTTCTTCTTTTTACAGCCTAGTGACAGTGAGCAGCCATTGTGAGAGTTCTCTTAATGCTAATCAAAATATACATTTTTAAACCATAATTCTTATTTAGCTTTGATTCAGAGGGGCTACGGAGTTGACATGTTATGGTTGAGACACATCTGATAGAAATATGTACGGGATAACCACCGAGTAGGTGTGCGTTTAAAGGCACAACGTGAAGGTGAAGAACCTCCTTGCCTCACTAAAGTGACTTCAAACCATTTAACACACACCTACAAGTTGATAATCCTGCTTATACCCTGGTCATTTACCAAAAACATGAAATAAAAGCATTCACAGATTTTTTGGTGAAAGTTTTGCACTGAAAATCAAAAGTTATCTTATCTTATCTTATGAAGCAACAGCTTACTGTTGTCAAGATGAGGAATGATTCTTGTTCCTTTTAGAACCAAACTCAGCTGGCTTGCTACAGTTGATAACAAATAACACCACTTCCAAACTAGAAGTGACGCAAGCGCACAAACTGTCCACATTTACGAGAGATGGCGCAGCAGCACACTTGAGATTCCTCCCTCTGTAAGTGTTTTTTTCACCCGTTTTGAGGATATTCCTATAAAAAAGGCTGCTGTCGATCATATACAAGGTGCCGCTTACTCTCAGTGTCGTTAATTAGTTTCCCGTCCTCCCTTTGACTGCTGTGATGAGGGGAAACACAAACGTCAAGGACGTCACATCAATTTTAACCAGATCAAATAGGTTGGATGTGCGTGAAACTGAAATAGAGCCAGGGTGAGTGATTTTTAAGGCAAGCGACACATCATTCAGCCTGTTGGCTGACGCACGGAGCAGGTTAGGACGTCCTCATTTTGGAAAACTGAACCAATCAGCTGTTCACTTGCTCATTCACATCGCCTCCAGTTAGGAAGTGGTGTAAGCTTTGACAGCTGTGCTCCTTAATGTTGCTATGGTTACAAGTTGGGTAGCAGACGAATTTTGAAAGGTGATTAAACTTGAGCCGAACTACGTGTGCATTCAATTGTTTTAATGCGCATCAGCTGGCCACTAAGAAAAATATTCACCCAGATCATGGTATAATATTTAACAAATTTGTCTAAAAATAGAAAGTTTACCAGTGCTTGAGCAGTATTCCCACCTATTTTAAACCAGGAAGTGAGACAGGGGTCCTTTGGGTATAGCTAACCCTTTTTATGGCTGATTAAATCAGGTTCTTTTAAAAATTTGATGGAAATCTGGGACACAACTTTAAGGCCAACATTTTCATAAAAAATACATTTTAAAACAAAGATGATCATACTGTAATAACACATTTTTATACATATGTTATCAGTAGGTGTTGTTAGGTTAGATTTGGAAGACTTAACACCTTTTTAAATTGTTTGAAATTGTGAATTCTTGTCTGGAACAAGGCTATTTTCGTTAAATAGTTTTTGCTTTAAAAAAAACAAACAATTAGAATTAGAGTGTTGGTATTAATATTATTTATTTATTTATTTATTTTGGTAGGACATGATTGTCCCAATTCTCAAAAATGTTTAGTTATTTACTGTGTTATGCTGTTTGTTTCCCCCACCAAATAATACAATAAACAGTCGAAGAAATAGTGGATACTTTTCTATCCACATGTCATCCTAGAACTACAGCGAAGATGATGTGCTTGTTACATCATCTTGGTATACGACCATCACAGAGTGAAATGTCTTCAACCAAACACGTAAGCTGAACTTGGATGTATTATTTACTTGACTGACTGTATAAACCAGGACAGCCTGACAGCCCATCAACATTTCTCAACAGCAGAGTTTCGAGAGCGTCTCCAGCCTAAGACATGTCCCAGTTTCATTGTTTTACAGTAACGCGCTCCACCACATATGGGATATAAGAACCTTATCCAAATTCTGTTTCTGTGCTGAAAGTTTGTCCTGTGCACATTTGCTCTTAAATCATACAGACAAATAGTAAAAGAAACAACCAACACTGAATGAATCAACTTTTATTGCGCTCTATATCACTCTGCTCCTTTATATCATGCTATCAAAATGATGTGTATCAGGGTAAAGATTTAGTTTTGTAATAACTGGGAGTGTGACTCAGCCAGCTCAGTCTGAGTACTGGAGCGATCAGTTACATAATGTGGCTTTTCCTTTGGGTTTTTATAGGTAGCCTTCCAGGGCAGCAGTTCCCACCTGGTGTAATGGGACATGCTTATGTAACCCAGGCAGGCTGCTAGTTTGATAGATAGCAGCAGATGTGGCCTCAACATTTCCATTGCTTTTGTTTTCATTTATGAGTTGTGTGAGTTTTTGTACCCTATGGCCCCTCGAAACTATCTATCCATCTGTCTGTCTGTCTGTCTGTCTGTCTGGTGTTTGTCATGCGCTACAAGACATATCAGGAGTGAAATAAGCAGTAATGTCTGAGCATTTCTTGCTTTGAAACTGCAGTGAGCAAGGGCAGTCTCAAAAACACTGATTCAGTCAGGCTGGGTATATGACATCATAAACCTAAGGAAACAATCCTGTTATTCAAGGTTGTGGCGCTATACACATCATTAGCAGCGGTGCCCTGCCCACAGGAGAAGCCAGATGTAGCTTGTTACCATGATTACCAAGCACAGTAGTTGTTAAACTTGGGGATGGGTCCCCCCGGGGTGGGGGCATTGAGTCATTGCACAGGGGCCGTGGATGACCAAAATCATCAGTTTTTACTGGGGTATTTTTTTTGGTACATGTGTTATTTGAGAAGACAGAGGTTTTATTTTGATTGTTTTTTAATCTGTTGTAGTGTTTTAGTGTCTTAAAGTTTCCCACTGGGACACATGATCATCCCTCAGACAGATCACAGTTCAGTTCTCCTGCTGTAGTTAGTGTCTGGTGTTAGTACAATTCTGCAATAATCTTCAATGCAGTAATCATAAACCATGTGTACATTAGTCCATATTTCTTCATTATATAGTGACTTTATTACAGCTCTTAATTATATAAAGGATCCAGTAACTATAGCAGTTGCTCTAAAGTTTGGCAGTTTTAATGATATTTATGTTTAAAAATCATCTAGCCAACTCCCTGAAAGAGAGAGAGAGAGAGAAATAGAGATGACAAAAGGAGAGTGGAGACTGCATATATTGGCAAGAAAGTAGGCATAGTTCCTGAAATGTTTAACTGTTCTTTTAAGGCTCATTTGATGGGCCACACAACTGGAATGTTGTATATTGTCGTCCTCTTTCTCCTTGTGTCTTTTTTAGCTTTTGTTGGTTCAATCATACAGTGTAGGTCTGTGTATCCAAAGTCAGGTGGCTTTCTGGGTTGAGCCTCCTTCACACCTCATATTCTCGTGCTCACCAGTGCTGCAATTTAAATTCTTGCAAAAAATTCTTCTTCTTAACATGTTTTAATTTTTCCCTACTAACTGGTTCTTAAAATGTGTGACAGCCAATAAGAATGAACCTATTCACTAATAGCTTGAAGGCTGATTGAAAGCGTGATATTTTGTGGCCAAGGAGATCCTAGATACCTCTATCTCTCTAAACTCTTTCGTTTTGGCTATCACAGCAGTGCATCACTGCTGCCCGCATCCCATAATGTCTTCTTGCTTCCTCTTTTAATGTTACTTGCAGACACTCTGATGCACTGTGACAGGAAAGCCTGCAGATAGATTGTATAAAAGCTCTTCTATTTCAACAATACAAAATACATAATATATAAATGTGAAGGGGGTGCAGTTGGAATGTTTGTTGAGGATGAATAATTCCACAATTTTTTTAGTACATAGTGGCAGAAACTTTGTCCAAAAAGGTATGTGTTTTAGGCATGATAGTTTCATGCCAAAGCCTGTAATAGACCCACCGGTCCACCAGAGGACACTGTGACGGTGTCACGATTTGCCTTGCCTCAGAGTGAAAAGAAAACTGCAGTACCAGCAGAGGGCGATAATGACGGGAGCACAGGATGAATGTAGTATAAAGTAACTCTCCATCAGCTCTCATCACATGGTGCTACCTGTTGCTACCAGAGATCTGGCAGTTTAAGGTAGCCTGTAGAGTTTCTGACCACTAGCAGCGTTGTGGAGCAGTTCTCTACGAGTTGTGTTGTGCGGGCACATGAGGATGCGCATATATAAGCAAGCAGACAACACAATGCACATTTCTGCTAGTGTGTTCATACTGTTCCACCAATGCAATGAAACATGGATATCTACATTGCATGTCTGGCCACCAGGGGCGACCCCACTAGTTGCAAAACAAAGTCCAATTGCACTGGAGTGAGAGGATGACCCTATGTCTGACTTGATTTATCACCTCAGTGAACACTTTCCCAATGACTTTATGGTCTCAATTGCTAGTTTCAACACTGCTTAAATACAACATGATGTTCATTTTGTGAATTAAGCTCCGGTTTAGAGTAAAATGTGGTGTAACAATGTGTATCCTCCTCAGCTCAAAAAAAACAAACAAACAAAAAAAAAAAAGCAAACTCAAGGCTTCAAAACAGTACTCCACCAAGAAATGGGTGATGTCACGGTGGCCATGTTCACTCTTTATTACACAATCTATGCGTACAAACAGTATTTTGGTGAGTAACACTTGACAAGAAAATGCCACAGGGAACCTTTCACATTTCAGAGATGCTGACTGAAATTGCTTGATTGACTTGAGGACAATTTGAAGGTGATTCAGGACTTCAGTTATAACATGATGAACAATTTCCTGTCAACAACAGTAATATTAATCATCAACATGATTTCAAGTGCCTGAAATATTATTTTGAAATGAGACCTTGCAATGATGCTGTAACACTTTGCGGCAGCTGGCTGAAATGAACGTCGGTTTCACCTTACTTTGCTTCAGTTAAATCTGATTCACTATTTCATGCCCAGCGGACCTTTCGCTAAGCCACACCCCCTTTAGTCACTGTTGTTAATGCTGCCAGCTTCTCACACAGTACATAAGAGAGCATGTTTCAGTCCTGAACAAATAAAACCACCTGAAACTTCACAAAATAATGTGATTAATTAATGACACGACACACCCCTTGTTTGTGGAAAAAACTCTAATGCTGTGTCTCAATTCATGTACTTCTGTATTTACACTTCCTGTTTTGAGTGCATAAGTACACTGTGAGTACCTGGATGTTGTACACAAAACGTTCAAACAGTTGAGTGGAAACCTGGACACTTCTCACCCTCAACGGTGCCCATTTTGTCCACGTAACGGAAGAGGTGGGGCTACCAAACTTGTGAACATGGTGGCCAAAGTGAAGACATTTATTTGTTTCAGTCTGAAAAGATGTGATAGCACGAATCAAATATAAATCAACATATTGGTACATTTTTAGCTGGTAGGAGGGTTAGGGGGTTAGGGTTAGGGTTAGGGTTAGGGAGGGCCGGCCCGTCGTCAATGGAGATTATGATGCATTTTTAACCTCTTGAACAAAAGAGGATAAACAAAAGCAAATACTGCAGGACCAGAAATTGAACACAAATGAATAAACAAGCCGGTAGATGCTCTAGCAGGTGGCAGTAAAGCTCTGGCTGGCTTCAGTTCACCCACGAAGAGGAAGAAGTAGAAGAAGAAGAAGAAGTGAAGAAGAAGAAGAAGAAGAAGAAGAATTCACACACTATGTAAGTGAGTACATAGTGTGCAAAGTGTACGACATGACAGTGTACTGATGGAATTATCCCAACTGAGACACAGCATAGGTTACTTCTGTATGTAGAAAGTTAAGCTAGTTGGCTGGGCTAGCCAACGACTGCAGCTTACACAACAGCAGACAAACACACGGACCATGTTTCAATCTAAGTCAAGTGAACTTTTTGAATATTGCAAAAAATGCAAATTTGCATTTACATCAACTGGTTTGGAGGGAAAAAAATGAGGCTATGCAATGCTGAGTTTCATTATAAATTTGCAGTATAACTCATATTAATAAACAGTAGAAGTAGAGGTCACAAACTGGAAACAAAACCAGCTGTCAATAAACCTCAAAGAGGAAGAGACAAAAGACAGAGATCTTTTTTCAAATGGGCAAATTGTAGTTATCCTTATCGACACCGACGTCATAAACAGCGTCTTCATCTTGTCCTCTCAGAGCAGAAAGAGCTGATCAATCATAAATGTTCGATACGTCAAAACTCATTCAGACAAATTGTTCTGAAAAAGGCTAAAACCACCTTAAGCAAATGTGAAAACTTTTTGGCAAAATTGAGAACATTTTCTTTAAATTTGCTGTTTCCTTCAACCCTTTCCATTGCAATACTTCAAAATGCACATAAAAATACATTGATGGTACCAGGGCTCCTGTTCGCAACTTTTCACAATTGTTAAAACACTAAACCTCATTCTCTGAACCACCGGCTCAGAGCCCGAATGAATCATTTACTCTTTTGGCAAAACTCTAAACACATTCTTAACCGCTGAAACACGTTTTGCTCTGTGATGCACCTGTGTTGCAAAATGGTAAACACGGGCGGTAAAAGCTGAACACAACTCCAAGACAACTTTCAGCGTTTACACACACTGGGCCTCATGCAATTTTCGTATTTCTCCTACTTTTTTTTCGTACAAAGGCTCATACGAACATGTCACATCAGATTCAGAGCCTATTCACTAATAACTTCAGACACCTGTGTAAATGATCCACCTGTGTGTATTTGAGTGCACGTGCATGAGACTTGTAAACTTTATACTGTATGCCATTTACAATTTTATTATAATTTGAAATGTAGTCAAACAGGATAATGTCGACATAATTATGTATTATTTAATTTATTTTTCAAACTCAAAATGTCTTCAAACTAATGAAATATACAGTCATTAGTGAAAAACTTGCACATGACTCTACTGTACCACAGGTCTGGACCTCATAAATTTTGTTTGTATAGAAAATTGGTGAATGAGACAAGTTCTCTTAAATCACTCCTACACACCACTTATGAACAAATCTGTTTGTACGAGTGGTTCCTTCATGAGACCCAGTGACTCAAAACTGTGTCCATGTGATTAAACCAACTGACTAGAACTGAATCTGGATTATGTGAGTCGTTCAACACCAACCAGTGATCCATTTCTTCCAGCATTCTGCCCTTCCCTCATCCTGGCAGAACAAGTTTTCTCAACATGGTGGTGGAACGTCTTTGGATAATATATATTTTTGAAAATGCAAAACGAGTTCATAAGAAAAATGTTGCGGTTTCCATTTTTTTGATGTAGTGTGTAATGACTGCTCATAGTGTGTGCGTACGATCTGAAAGCACTGCTCGGTTTTGAAACCAGACAAAAATGGATTTGAGGTAATTGATTTTGCCAGAGGAGTCGGAGGTTTTGTGAGTGTGGTTTGAAGATTTGGTTTTGTGTTTAGAGTTTTTACAAAAGCGTGGAAGGTTTCAAGAAATGTGTCTCAGAAATTGTGAAAAACTGTAATCTAGTCCTTACACTTCTTTTGTGCTCTTGTGCTTTTGGTTTTGTCGAAGAGATAAAAAGACACCACCCATGTGCACAAAGTCAAAGGTAACCAGGCCTGCTGTTGCTACGCTGTGATTGGACAATCACGGCTCATTGGAGGGGTTTAGCGAAAGGTCAGTCTGGTCATGACTGGCTTTGCAGATTTAGGCCTTTAGCATAAACAGTCTTGATTGAACACTTTTGGTGAGTGTGTAGTTGCAGAGGAGAGGGCCTTTATGCGGCTGTGCAAAGCAGGGACCTGACGCCAGCTCGGTTCTGTCACCACTTTTAATTAAAATCCTTGAAGACAAGTGAACTATTATAAAATCATGCAAAATGAGTGACCTATTCCTTTCCAGTCTCCAGTGACTCCATCTGTTCAGGTCTGTAAAATGTCAGAGTTTCTCTCCCCCTACCAGCTATGTAACCTGGAATTCTCACATTTCACATTCTCTTTGAAAATTACCTTCTTTAGTTACTATTTGATATCAGAACCAGCAGATTTTTTTTTTATATTTCTCATCATAGCAGAGCTGAGCATTTCTTTGTCGCCGGGGGTTCAGACCATCAATGGAAACGTAATAATTCCTCCAGTCAGTGGATGATCATTTTCATAACGGCCTTTTATAGGCAGGCTTTGAATGTGGACGGGCGACGATCACAGCCAAACAGAGTGTACTGTAGTCTTTAGATAACATCCACCCTTCTGAAAACCAGCCAAAGAAAATGATTGAGAGTCTTTACATCTCAAGTCTTTGTGAGTTCACACAACAAATCAAAACACAGTACAGTGTAGACATCAGAGTCCTAATGGTCTATTTCACACTTTGGACTCTGTCTGTGCGGTGCCCTCGCTGTGCTGGCCCACACGAGTTGCGTTCAGGTTGTGTAGGAGAACAGCACAGTTTTTTGGGGGGTTCAGTCAGTCGAGCTCAGCTGAGATCGGTTTAGTAAAGCTGTCCGCTCAGTTCAGGTCAGTCAGCGGGCTCAGCTGCTCTCTGGTCTGTTCAGCTAAGCTCGCTCTGGCAGTGTGAAATAGTCTGGAATGAGTCCTGCCTCTCCTCCCGCAGCGCCGCAGCTTGACATCTTTTCATCTTCTACTTCAGGAGCCACTGATTCACTGAGGAGAGGAGAAGAGAAGAGAGGAGAAGAGGAGAAGAGAAGAGAAGAGAAGAAAGAGAAGAGAAGAGAAGAGAAGAGAAGAGAAGAGAAGAGAAGGGAGGAAAGGAGATAATTAGTACAGAAAGGATAAGCAGTGTGGGGTAAAACAGAACAAAGGGGTGCCTCAGGTTTCAGAAGTTGCGAAGAGGAAGACAAACGAAAGAGTTTAATAAGATGGAGGTAAAGAAGGAAAAGGAATAAGCTGTTCCCTATTTCTTACTTACTCTAAGCAGGTTATGAGTTTGTTGTGCTTTCACAGTAGAAAACCAGTTAGTGACTAAATATGCAAGACGTCCTCATTCATATGCAGCAGAATAGGTTCATATCCAATTACTCCCAAAACAACATATATGACTCATGGAGAGCACCGGCAGCGTCAAGGACCAAGGTCAAGGTTTTTTTTACGATTGCTTAAACAGGATGTTGAAAACTGGTCTATTTTGTCAAAACACTACACACAATTCACACAGTCACACACACAAGTAACAGAACATCTCAGATCTTTTGCAAAATGAAACACTTCATTCAAATCTATATAGTAATTTGTAAAACTTTTTTGCCTCCGCATGGCGCTCACATGGTTCACAAGCATCTGATTCTGTTTGAACTGAGCTCAATCTAAAACACTTCTAACATTTTCACTTTTCTTATTGTCTGGGTTTGATTTTTTCAGACGCATTGTTATAGTAAAGTACATGAATATATTGAAGGATATAAAAAAAAGATTGTTCTGGATTAAAGAAAGCACATTACGTTAGTCATGTGACGGAAGTGACATACTTCACATGACGGTGTTCTGTGGATTTATGTTGTGTTGAAATTAATCCTGTCGCGATCTTGTCAATTCAAGTGACAGGATCGATCAGGTCTGTCCTGTAATGATCATTGTCATTATTGATTAATCTGTCGATCATTTTCTCAATTAATCGATCAGTTGTTTGGTCCATAAAGATGTCAGAAAATTCTGAAAAAAATCCAAGATGACGTCCTCAACTCAAAGATATTCAGTTTACTGTCACAGAGGAGTAAAGAAACCAGAAAATATTCACATTTTAGAAGCTGAAATCAGAGAATTTTGACTTTTTTTAATTAAAAAATGTCTCAAAACGATTAATCAATTATCAGAATAGATTCAGATTAATTTAATAGTCGATTAACAGTAGATTAATCGTTGTAGTGCTTTATGTTCGTTGTTAGGTTTATTAGTTTGTTCAACTGTTCCTTTGTTGTATGCAATTAATTGTTTGATTGATGGATTTAAAGACAAAAAATGAAGTATTTTTTCACTAGAGGTCATGATAATGAATTGTCAGCTGTGTGTGCACTGTGCATGGTAGGATATCATTCTTTATTTTAAATTTGTAATCCTGCAAATATTCCCCATTTTTACTAAATGTATCTGTAATCTGATTACATCTTTTTTTTATCTGTAACTGTAATGAGAAACAGTTGATTTTTTTTGGTATGCAGATTTCATAATCCTGTTACATGTAATCCATTTTGTAATTTGGCTGATTTGCTTCCTCTTTTCGCTTTTCTTCGTTAAAGCAACTACAAGAAGTTTTTAACTGGTTATGAAACAGCCTCAGTTGAATACTGATTCCTCTGTATGAGCTGCATAAGCTAACCTGACCATCTGCAAACAGATTTTCGATTTCTCTATACTAATTATCAATATCAGGATTAATGTCTGCCACTGGGATGGGTTCTCAGATTCTAGTACATTAGCCAGTTGAAAAAAAAAAATTTATTTAGATAATTTTATCTTTGATTTTACATTTTGTGGTGATCAGGGTGGAAACACTACCGCTTTTGTCCACAGGGGCCTCCAAAATCAACAAAATATAACAGTTCCTTGTAGTAGCTTTAAGTTATGTTAGCAGCAGCTTTCCAAAGATGCTGTTAATGTCTGTGAGTCAAGTTAGGTTTATTTATACAGCCCAATATCACAAATGACAAATCTGCCTCATGGGGCTTTACAATCTGGACAGCAAATAACACCCTCATAACTTTTCTTTTCTTTTCTGATTCTTGGCGTCAGCTTAAGTACAACTGCACTCGGGCTCTCTAGAGACTCACAGTCAATGTTGTGGCTTTTATAATGAGTTTTTACTATAATATTTTTGGACAGTAATGGCACTCTATAACACAGAGGAATAAGATACATTAGGTTGCGGCCATATATGAATTTTTTATCAGGATAAATTGTTGTAGGTCCAAGCATATAACTGTAAATAGCTTTGTATTAGTGAGGATATATTTGATTTTTCATTTAGCAGTGGCTCTGGGAGTATAAATCAAGCAGGTATTTTGTTCCACACAGGCAGAGAACATACCGAGATGGTAAGCTGGTATCTGCAGTGAAATGAAATGCAACTTTCAACAGTCAAAGTCGATCAGCGAGGTCAGCTCGGCGTGTCAGGGCACAAAGCTCACACCCTGCTGCTAACATCGTAACAAAGAGAGGAAACAAGACACAACTAGAAGGGCTGGAAGTACAGAGTGGAAATCAATGAGTCTGAGTGAGAGAAGAATAAACTGGAAGAGAGAAGATTAGAAATTCAGAGTGAATAAACCTGTGAAGGAGACAGACAGACACTGAAACTAACTCTGGCTAAAAGAGAAATGCATTCGTTTATTTCCCACCAGGGATCCTCTCATCGCCAGCGAGCACTCTCTGCTCTCCGTCTCTCCTCCACCGCCAGGAGTCTGACCCATCAGAACACCTCTGTACCTGCATGCTTCCAAACTTTGGCTGTGCATCTATTTTACTTCAGTGTTATCTCAGCTCTCTGGCCCGCTCTTTCATCATCCACCGTCATCACTTCCATGGAGAACGTTCGACCGCTCTGCCTGCAAGTGAACTGCAAATACAGCTCAGTGTTTGTTCACAATGCAGATGAACCCTGGGCAAAATGTATAAGAACTGAGTGCTAGACAGTCTTTGTACTGTTACCTGTGTGTCTGAGAAAATATGAGCAACTCTGTGCAAGTCCATGCACAGTTATGTGCAAACTACCCAGTGGGATTAGCCCAGCTATAGCACTACAATATATCCAGGGGCTATCTTTGGCCGGGCCGGCACATAGGCCGACGCTCTTCTGCAGAGCGTAATGCATGATGGAAAGCAATGGATTGACAAAGACTCCACAATTCCACAACAGTTGGGATGCTGTATAAAATGTAAATAAAACATAATGCAATGATTTGCAAGTACTTTTCAATTATATTCAGTTAAATACAGAACTGATGAACTTAATTGTTTTTGTGAATATACACTCATTCTGAATTTGAGGCCTGTTACATGTTCCAAAAAAGTTGGGACAGGAGCAACAAAAGACTGGGAAAAGTTGTGGACTGTTCATGGACAGGGTGAGGTTCACCACTTTGTGAAAAACCACAGGTGAGACAGAAGTGGGGGACTTGAGTCGCAGGACTTGACTTAAGTCAGACTTAAGTCACACATTTCAGGACTTGTGACTTACTAGTCTTGCATAGCCAGTCGTCTGTCCTCAACGCTTAGTGCTGGAGAAAGGTCTGGCTCCACACATACACATTCTGCTATAGGGGAAAAACACACTGCCTTGTTTGCATTTCTCTAAACCAATCAAAAATCATCTTGGGCGGAGCTAAGCCCAGGATACAATGACGGTGCTGCTACAAAATCCTTTCGAGGGGGAACTTGTTTTAATGGAACATTTGCATATCGGGAGATGAGCTCTGGCATTAAAATGACTTCATCACTGTAAAAGAAAAGATAACAGCTGTTAGCTTGTTAGCGTCCCAGGTGCTAATTTGCTGTTGTCAGCACGTAGGTTGCAGCCTGGAGGTTGTTCTTGTTTTCCGGGGACTTTGAAAATGTAGATTGTGGACGCCGCGCTGCCGCTTGAAGCCAGCAACCAATGGCAGACTTATACCCACAGTGTGCATCTGGTGAGTCAGACTAGTGACTTGCTCGACTAACACTGATAAAAAAACTCAACTTGACTCTGACTTGGAATTCATGACTTGAGACTTGACATTGGCTTGAGACAGATGACTTGAGAGGACTTGACTTTTTTATTTACATGAATTATTTGTAGTCTTACAGGCAGACCAGCAGAAACCAGTGCACAAGGCAGCTATCCTGGATGGGGCTATTTAAAAAATGATACAGTTTGGATTCTAGTATTATCTTGTTAATTTTGGTAAAGACTTGACTTGTGACCTGCTTGACTCGAGCAATGACTTTACTTGACTTGCTTGATTTTCACCACAGTGACTTGGGACTTAAACATTAAAGTAAATTAAAATAAAGGATACTACATGGGCTCAGGAACACTTTGGAAAACTGTTGTCAGTAAACACAGTTTGTCTCTGCATCTACAAATGCAAGTTAAGACTCTACCATGCAAAGAGAAAGACATATATCAACAACATCCAGAAACACTGCAGACTTCTCTGGGCCTGAGCTCATCTGAGATGGACTGACGCAAAGTGGAAAAGTGTGCTGTGGTCAGATTGTTCACGTGTTCCAACAGTGTGTCTTCGTAGTAAAAGAGTTCAGGTACTAGACTGACCTGCCTGCAGTCCAGACCTGTCTCCCATAGAAAGTGTGTGGTGCATTATGAAGCACAAAATACAACAACAGAGACCAAACAGGACTGTTGAACACCTTAAGTCAAATATCAAGCAAAGAGTGGGACAGAATTTCTCTTTCAAAACTTCAACTATTAGTGTCCTCAGTTCTCAAGTGCTGTCAAAAGACAACACAGTGGTAAACATGCCCCTGTCCCAACCTTTTGGAACATGTTGTAGGCATCAAATTCAGAATGAGTGTATATTTACAAAAAACAATCAAGCTAATCAGTTTGAACATTAAATATCTTGTCTTTGAACTCTATTCAACTGAATATAGGTCTAAAACGTTTACATCATATAGCCAAAAGTAATTGTATAAAATTGTGGACTGGACTAATTACCAGGCAGCAGAGCCAAAGCTCAGTGGTATATCATTAGCGGGGCGGCATAGCTCAACATATCATAACAAAACTGTTAATTTCATGTTGTGATAAAAGCACCAAATTGAGCAGATGTGTTGATAGATACAACATGAACAAAACTGGATATTAGACCATCACAAACTCAGAGAGAGAAAGTTGCCTCATATTACTGGATCCTTCCTACAAGAGATGAAAGCAGCTGATAGAATAAGCCAATTATTAAAGCTTGATATGTCCTCGGTGTTTCCAATTAATTACCCAGACTCTGGTGGTCCACCACAGTCTAATTTGTCCCCCCACAGACTCATAATGAACTGAAAATATGTCTGCACTTCTCATAAGAAAATTAAAGTTCTCTGACGTTGTGTTTTGCGCTGTTGCGTTCACATATGTGCACTGGAACATTCTTGGCTTTTTGAGGACACAACATCATTAATTAAACTTACAGTATTCACTGCAGTTATCCTCTACTCCAAACGCACTTTTATCATTACCAGTGTACAACAGCAAAAACATTACTATTATCATTTCAAGCCAATAAACACTGTCTTGAGTCATCCATCAGGTTTTAGCGTTTGTCTCGGCCCACTACAATGTTTTTGGTCGAAGCAGGTCTATTATTGGCTACAAAGTTAAACAGGAGAATGACCATGTGCCCTTCACATCCAGTATATTTTTTTATTTTCTTAACAATAAATGAGTTCAACACAGGTCATTGCTTTTGCTTCATTTCTGCCTTCTTTTTTTAATTTTTATTTTTCAGATTTAATTTGAAATAGAACTTCCTCCCACACTGAAGTCGACATAATGACGTCATACTAAATGGTACTCAATGTTCATGTTTTTGTTTTTAAGTGCAAATGTAAATAAATGTAAATAAATTCGAATAATTAAAATCTCAGATTTTAATAGCCTTAGTAACCTAAAAACTTAAGTTACATTATTACATACTACAGCAGTAATGTGATTACTTTTGGTGTGTTTTATTTTAGATACAGAGGGTTAATATGACTTATTTTTTCAGTGTTTCAACTGCCCCCTCAACCACTGTAATAACTGCCCCCACCAAGGGGGCAATGGTAACACTCTGACTTCTTGCATGAATTTTAATATTACAGTCTTAAAATATATCAGTTGTAATTGTATTAATTAGTGCACATATACAGTATACACTCACCGGCCACTTTATTAGGTACACCTTGCTAGTACCGGGTTGGACCCCCTTTTGCCTTCAAAACTGCCTTAATTCTTCGTGGCACAGATTCAACAAGGTGCTGGAAACATTCCTCAGAGATTTTGCTCCATATTGACATGACAGCATCACACAGTTGCTGCAGATTTTTGGCTGCACATCCATGATGTGAATCTCCCGTTCCACCGCATCCCAAAGGTGCTCTGTTGGATTGAGATCTGGAGACTGTGGAGGCTGTTGGAGTACAGTGAACTCATTGTCATGTTCAAGAAACCAGTTTGAGATGATTTGAGCTTTGTGACATGGCACGTTTTCCTGCTGGAAGCAGCCATCAGAAGATTACCGTGGTTGTAACAAGTGGTTATTTTAGTTACTGTTGTTATTCTCCTCTGACCTCTGGCATCAATAAGGCATTTTTGCCCAGAGAACTGCTGCTCACTGGATATTTTCTCTTTTTCAGACCATTCTCTGTAAACCCTAGAGATGGCTGTGTGTGAAAATCCCAGCAGATCAGCAGTTTCTGAAATACTCAGACCAGCCCATCTGGCACCAACAAACATGCTGCATTCAAAGTCACTTAAATCACCTTTCTTCCACATTCTGATGCTCAGTTTGAAGCAGGTCATCTTGACCATGTCTCCATGCCTAAGTGCAGTGAGTTGCTGCAATGTGATTGGCTGATTAGATATTTGTGTTAATGAGCAGTTGAACGGGTGTACCTAATGAAGTGGCTGGTGAGTGTATGTTTCCCATATCAAAATATGACAAATGTATTAGCCATGACGGAAAATTTAAAAAAAAAAAAAAAAAAAAAAAAAAGTTACAATTGCCCCTAGTCTCCCCTATCGTAAAATTTTGAGATAGTGTCTCAAAGTTATGAGAAAGCCTATGAAAATAATGACTTAATATTTCAAATTAATGACTTCATCTGTAAGTCATTTTGAGAAAGTTTCTCATTATTTCAAGATATATAGTTAATATTTTGAAATACTAAATCATTGTTTGAGATTCCAAGACATTATTTTAAAAAGATTTCTCATTATAATGACTTACAGGATCTTCTTATTTCCATCATATTGTCAGAAATGTGTTTCCACAGATACAGATGTTTGGAGATGAGTGTATAAGGTGGATCTATTGTGTGTTTCCGTGTTAACAGACTCCAGCCTGCAGTGTGGTTCATACACTTCACTGACACACCACAGAATTACAGAGATCAAAGAAAGTTTTTATATCATGTTGACACTTCTGTCCATATTCACCACTCTCTCTGCTGCTATCACACTTTTTTTAATCAGCTGACGATGGGACATAGTTATCGCTCTCAGGAGTGAACGATGCTCTCGTTCATTAATCACAAACTGCTTCATTGAGTTCATTGTTCACCAAAGCACGTTCAGTGAACGTCGCTCTTGTAGTGTTTGTTCATGGATAACACTGGCTATAGCTCTGGACTGCAAGACATCATAACAACTGCCAAAAAAATCATCTCAGAATAGTTATGCTGCTGTCTCCAAAAGCTGCGATAAAACTGCACAAGCTTTGTTCAGCTCACCTTTAACACTAGAACAGCCAAGGAGGTCATTTTGATCATTGTAAAATTTATATGTGCAAAAACTTTGTTGGATTAAAACATACAATGCTGCTGGTACCTGACTTTTCCTAAAAGTGTCTGTATTTTCTTTTAAAATGTTTTTTTTTTTTTTTTTTTTTAAATCTCAATTACACCAAAGGCAAAGAAAATCTGATCATCTATTCTGCAATAAGCGGTCATAGTGACCACACAGAAACTGACACTGTCATACTGTTACTCAGTTAGGGATGCATCTTGGCTAATATCATTGTCTCTGTCAATAAAACTTAACAGTTTACAATTTGCCAACATTAAAATACAAATAATTAATTAATTAGGCTCAAAAATATTGTAGGGGAGACCAGGGATGTTTGTAACACTCTTTGTCCCAGCACCTGTTACTCACTGAATTTTTGTGTTGCAGCTTTCAAATGTTGAAACAAAGTTTCCTTACTTATTACAAACAGAAATGTTTCCAACTTTTTTTGGTTTTATTTTTTATCCTTGTTTTCAGTCTTTCCCCACAGGCTGTGATTATTTTTTGTGATGGTTCTTGGTGGAAATGTCTTATTATTAATGTTAAAATAACATGCTTATAATCTTATAAAATACATTTAGCTGTTTCTCGCTCTGAGTAATTCTAGATGAATCTAATTTGGATCAGATCACTGATGGTTATTATCCTACAGGTGTGGTGTAAATATATTATATATTAATAAACAGAATAACTGCATAAATCTCTTAGTCTGGTTTTTATCATGAGAGATAATAGAGTTTGGAAGTCAAAGATCAAAATGATGCTTAGTAGTTATGGGATTCACTTCTATTGTTAATTAGGTCCACGTGTTGTTATTGGACCCTACAGGATGTGTTTTTCTACATTCTCTGCTCGTCTTTCTTTTCACAAAACAGTGTTGGCTGTGAGCGCTCTCAGACAACTCTGTGACACAGTGCTCTCTCTGCACTTTGTGAATACACAAACTCCTGTTGGGGTTCTGTATTGTAACAACACCATTATCAAAGGGAAGCAGAGGCCGTAAAATCCATTTGATGTTGTGGAGAGCATGCTGGGCTCGACCGGATCGATAACAAAGATATTTGGAGAGCACAGAGCACCGAGAGGATGTGAGGACTCCCACATGCTCTGCGTAACACTTCCATTGTTGTATGTGTGTGATGTACCAGCTTTCTCTTCCTAACGCCAACCAGCTCACCTACGCACTCCCCAGTTTTAAATCTGCACAAACAGACAATAGACTCCCACATATTTTTTTATTTATTTTTTTATCTTCATACTGTATGTGTCTCACCCTTCTCCTATTCCCGAGAGATCTCCCTCTCTGTTTCATTCTCTGTTTTCACATTCTCAAGACCGTGCTGACATGGAGCCATGCTCAGTCAACCCTCGTCTCAGGCTGCAGGCAGCTTTAATGACCAGTTCTGTCTCTGCACTTATAGACAGGGTTGGGAGGGTTACTTTAAAAATGCATTCAGATACAGTTACTAATTACCTGTTTAAACATAGCGTAATCTAAGTATCACAATGTTAAAGTAATTTAAAATATAGTGAATTGTTTAGTGTTTTTAGAGCTGCAGCTAGCAATTATTTTCATCATCGATTAATCAGTCAATTATTTTCTCCATTAATCAATCAGTTATTTGGCCTATGAAATGTCAGAAAATGGAGAAAAATGTTGACCAAAGTCCAAGATGACGTCCTCAAATGTCTTGTTTTGTCCACAACTCAAAGATATTCAGTTTACTGTCAGAGAGGAGTAAAGAAACCAGAAAATATTCACATTTAAGAAGCTGAAATCAGAGAAATTGGACTCTTTTCAATCAAAAATGACTCAAAAAAATTTATTTTTTCACTAGAGGCCATGATAATGAGTTGGCAACTGTGTGCACTGTGCATAGTAGTATATTGTTCTTTATTTTAAAATTGTAATACTAAAATTGGAATCCTAATAATCCACTCTTTTACTAAATGTATCTGTAATCTGATTACGTCTTTGTTTATCTGTAACTGTAATGGAAAACAGCTCGTTTTTCAATGTCCAGATTACATAATTCCGTTACATGTAATCTGTTACTCCTCAAGCCTGCTTACAGGAATTTCACATTTTACAGTCAGACCTCTGAGGATTACACATTCATATCTCTCCCTGCTGCTGCTGAGAGTCTAAACACACTCATGTATCTCACACAGATAGAAGCCACTGCTGTGTGTTGTAACTCATGTAAAAACTGCAGAGACAAGGTGCTGTCTTAATGTCATCATTTGTCATAGGATGACTTTATCTGCCCCCTAATTATCACCTTAATGGGACTAAAGTTTGACTGCATAATAGCAGAATGGAGTTCTGCTCATTTTCTGCAGTTCCTCACTGTTTTACATGACTGCAGATGGTGTTTTCAAGCTTTTAATACATTAGGAGATATTTGCTATTTTTACTGTGATTTATTTTTCAATCCAGCACTGAACGCTGTCTGAACTGGGTGTGTATGTGGTGTGACAGTGTGCGCATGCAAGTGAACGGCATGTCGGGGCTTTAGGAGACTTGGATTACACCAGACGAGCAGTATGGAGGAATTTATGTTGTTTTTTTTGTTTGTTTTTCGGTTCGAAAACTGGTCACGATTCACTTAGTCTCGCATAGCCAGACGTCTCTCCACAGGGCACAGCACTGGAGGAAGGTCTGGCTCCATACATGCCCATTCTGCTATAGGGGAAAAAACACCCTGCCTTGTTTAAATCAATCACAAACATCTTGGACGACACTAAGTCCAGGATGTGGTGATAGTGCTGCTGCTAAATAATGTCTAAGGGGAACTTTTTTTGTGGAACATTTGCACGTTGGGAGGCGAACTCTGGTATTAAAATGACAACATCATTGCAAAAGAAAAGGAAACGGCTTTTAGGTGCTAATTTGCCATTTTCAGGAGACTTTGAAAAGATGCCACGATGCTGCTGAAACAAGCAACGAAGACTTATACCCACAGTCTGCATCAGGTGGGCCAAACTATCAGTCGCTTCCATTGTTTGTGCAATTCTGCAACACTGTTTTCCTGTGAAACTCCAGTAGTGTTCTGTGAACTGAAAAAACAAAACCTGTCCTTCAATTGTTTCACTTTTGGGTGAACTATCCCTTTAAGAGAAGCTGAACCTGGCTTGTACCTGCCACAGCACAATTCAACATAATCTAGCAACTCACTGCAACGAACCTTACGATAGTCAGTTGTCAAATCCAGTTTGATAGAATTGTACTGCTGCGCAGATCTCATGGATCCATTAATCAAACTATGTCTCCTTTCACAAAATCTGCAACATGCAAACTGCAATTTAAAACATGAGATAGTTTCCCTTTTAATACTTTTTGAACAGTTGACTAATGAAAACAAACATTGTGCTTGCGACCACACCTTTATCTCCAATTTGCAAGCAACAATCATTTGTGAAACATGACACTGCCACCATGGGCATATGTGATGCTTGTTAATCAATTTTTTAATTTCCTCATCTCAGTGGTACCCAAAGCAACACAACCCCAACACAACCACTTGCATTTTTTAAAGTCTGTGTATGGGAGTTTTTCTTCTTAACACATCATACCTGTTAGGAAAAAGTTGCTGAAAACGTGAAAAGAATGAGAACGCTATAGTACTGAATTGTGGAGTTGTGGTGATTGTTAAAACTATTGTTCATGATTTCTGTGTTGAGGATTTTTTGGGCGGACATGAAACACGGCACGGTGACATGCTGGAGCCATGGTCCCCCAACACTATATAAGCCCCACGAACCGGCACACAGCGGTCGGTTATAAACGTACCTTCAGTGACTCTCTCAGTCCAAATCAGCCCAGCAGTTCACTTCGGCTCGCTTCAGTTCCAACAACCCGACACAGAAGAAAAAAAAACATCCTGTCACTGTCCTCTGACTCTGATGTGTCAGATATGTCTGGACATGTCCAATAAAGCTGCTAGATGGAGCGTCCACGTTTCAGGTTGTTTTCAGGTGATAGTGGTGTTTGACACTGATCTTGAGACCTATTTTTATATACTTAAAGCTTTTTTAAATCATTCACTAATGGCTGGGTGGTTAATAACACATGTGTCTGTGGTGTGACACACTCAAAACACAAAATTATTGTTGTTTATATGAACTTTGGTGTCTGAAGCCCAGTAACGCACCCTCTCCTGTCATAGCTCTACCCTTGTAGGGTGTTCCTGAGTATAACTTCTTTCAAGATGTAAATTAAAAGATTGCAAAACACAACTGGCATTAACTGTTGGACTGCAGAGATTTATCATCTCCGCTGGGTTTAATGGAAATGTTCCTGGTTGTTTATAAGGGAGTGAACAGGGTCCATGAGCCTGGGAGGTTTTGGCAAAACCAACTTAAAAATATCTACACTCTTGGCATAAGTATCTAAAAAATGCCCTAATTAGCTTTAAAGGGATGGAAAGTGTGAAAAAAAGCTAAATCAAACTTGGCATTAGTTTCTGGCAGAATGGAATATTTTATGCTTAATGTTTTTTATTAATGCAGAAAGCATACGGTGCTGCTCCCTCTCCCCATCCCATCCTCAACGTTACCTCTGTACTGTGGGCGGAGGGCGCGGTTGTTAGGGCAGTCGCGGCCCTGCTTGCTGAAGTTGATGTTGGTCCGGATGCAGCGCTGCAGCAGGGGCTGGGTGGGCCGGGTGTTGTCACTCATGCTCAGGAAGATCTTGTAGGGCTCGTTCTGGCTGAGGAGGCGCAGGGAGTGCATCTGTGGAATGGAAGAGAGGAGGCTGAAATTGGTTTGTTTAATTCACTGACACAGTTTGGTTCAGCTCAGTTCGGCTGGGTCGAGAGGCAACCACTGCCCCCCACGCCCCCGAAGTCCTGCTGTTGAAGTAATTTAAGTGAATTAACCCAGAGGTCCTCTAATGGCTGCTAGATGCTCGATCCAGGGAGGGTGAAAGAAAGTGAGGCAAGAAAAAAGGTCTCACTTCCCTTTGAAACACAAAATCAACACTTTATTTGCAACAAGGCTTCACATAAAAAGACATGAACTGCATGTTTGTGTTGTATTACAGAATAATGTGTTGGTACAACTTTTAGTTATGGCTAGGCTGGTGCTCTATATGTGTGACATTTAGGCTCATTAATGTCTTCATCCGTATAAATTCTACAGAAATGTTATGCTGCCTTCAAGTCATGTTAGAAATATTAGAAACAGGAGTGGAGCCCATATTAATGAGCCAACGGTGTATTTATTATGACTCAAAGTGTGAATTTAATGCTGTAGGCGTTATCTTTATTGAGACATTAAAAAGACAAATTTGATGTGTGACTCCTACAGCTAATGTGGGTTGAGGCTATTAAATGACTGTGACTGCGTGACTCAGGGCTGTTTCTTGCCATATGCAGACTATGTGGTTGCATAGGCCCCCCACGGCCACCAGGGGGCCCCAAGCAGTGTAATGTAAGTCCAGAAATCCGTGGTGAAGCTCTGTCACATGGCAGTATATGCTGAGTGTATATTGTGAGAATGCTAGCAGCTAGCTTTTGCCATTATTTTTTGTAGCCTAAGATAAATAAACTGAATTATTTAAGTTGGAAAATTGTATTATGGATGTACTTGTTCTCAAATCTCCTCAGACAGAAGAAGTGCTGTGTGTGTTGGCTACATTTCAATAACTGGCGGTTTTGTGCTCTAATAATACGGTTGATTTGGAAACTTTGCTGATTTGTTTGCATTTTACAGAGTCTGGAAATATCAGGAATTGTTAGGAACAAATCTGGGTAATGCTTCAATTTCCAGGTCCCATAATTTCATGGTAAATAGGTGTAATTACCAAGTAGAAATTTCTTAGAATTTACCCACAAATTACCTCCAAATTTCATGGCTAATTATATGATAATTAGCAAGTACCGTTTTCATGTATTGGGTGGTATTTACCAAGTGACATATTTGAAATTTCTCAGAAATTACCCATAAATTAACCCCAGATTTCATGGTTAAGTATGTGATCATTAGGAAGCACCATTTCATGTTCACATTTAAAATTTCTCAGAATTTACCCACAGATTACCCAAAAATTTCATGGTAAGTATGTGATAATTCACAAGTGTTGTTTTCATGCCAGTAGGTGGTAATTACCATTTCACATAGTTGAACTTAATTTGAATTAACCGAACTTCTGATACTGAATATTATCTTCAATTTCTGCCATATTATAGCAATAATACATCTTTAATACATTCATGTTGAGTGATAAAGGCATGACTGGTGTGCACCGCCCTCTCACCTTTCAGATAATCACACTCCTGCTGCCTTTTAAGCTCAGCAACTACCAGATTTAGATTTAGGTAGCTTTAAAACGAAGAGACAGTGAATGGCAGCAGCTAACGTTAGCTGGCGACTTGTGTCACATCTTGATTCTGTAGATTATAAAGGCACACAACTGACTTTCTCTGTGGTTCTGAAGCTAACAAGAGCTGGCTAACACTGTCTCTTCAATTCAATGCAAAGTAATAATCCCAACTCAGTTAGCCTGATAGCCTATATGAGCGGCTTTGTTACCGTAAGGCTTAAAAACTAAATGGGTTTAGTACTTTGTATGTGCACTGTGTATATATACTGGCAGCTCGTTGGTTGATATGGCTAACTAGCAACAACGGGTGCTCTGACAGGTGCTAATTGGCTAACCTGGCTAGCATTTGTGGAGTTTGCAAGCTTAAAAAAGGGCATTGGCACGCAATTGGCTGAAACGTGACAGGGCAGTGACAACATAACTGTCATGAAATGTGAAAGTATGATGTAAAACTTGCATAAAATAATAGTGTCATTTGTAAAAATTATATTATGAAAAATAAAATCATGATTGCCAACTTTCTGTCACTGTGTTTGAAGATTCTTCATGGTTAGTTTTTGTAAAAGACAATATTAAAAGTGCACACTGATCAACCCAAAAGCTGGGCTCTGGTTGGGCGAAAAGCAGTGGTCTCGGTCCGGATCAAACTGAACCATGGTTCGGTTCGGTTCTAGTGTGAAAACATTTTTTGGATGGTTTGAACTTTTGGACCATTTACAGGAAATTATGACGGAATATCATCAGAACTGGAAGAAAGAAAAACAAAACGCCAAAATAAAATGAGCCGTGGGAGCAGATGGGGACAGGAGGAGACCAGATGTTTAAGTGACATCTGGTTTGACGACTTTATAAAGAGTCAACAGGAAAATAACTCATAAAAATGCAACACTTCTCAGTTGTTGTTTCACTTTGGTGCTGCTGGTAGTGGTTCCAGAATAATTATAATATTTTGATGACAACAATGTGAATCTCTTCATTCATCTCTCTCCATAAACGGCCACTGAAGTCAGGCTACCTACTGAACTGTAAACACGCCGATGCCAGACCCACACCCGTCTACAAACCAATCAATGTCAAATGTCCGTCCACATCAGGATGTAGGTACGACATGTAAAGTTCTTTAGTCCACCTGGATATTTGCAATGTGAAACCAAAACAGAACCAAATGTAAACTGTCTCAAAAAAATGAACCTGTGGTGTGGACTTTTAGGTGTTAAAGCACCCTTGAAGACATTAATCAGACTTCATACAGCTCGCTCTGGAGCCACAAAGGCCTTTATAAAACTTTTTTAACATCTGCACTCATACTCCAAAGAGCTTTAAACACACTTTGATGTGTAAAATCAGTGGAGGTCTCCTTTAACAAATGAAACCCTGCTCATCAGTTGGTGTAGAAGGCGGGAGGAGAGATGGACAGAGGGGTGAGGGGATGGACAGGGAGAGGGGAGGAAGGAGGAAGACCAAGAAAGCTGGAGGGTGGAGCTAGATGAGGAAAAAGAGAAAGAAAAAAAATGATACAATTGATGCTGTTAAAGAGGGATGAAAGAGAAGCAGCAAGAAAAAGGGAGTGAAGAAGAAAGAGAGGAAGATCAGACAGGGCTGATAGACAAGTGAGAACAAAGGATGGGTGAGTGAGAGTGGGAGTAAATAGAGTGAGAGTAAATGGCAGATGGTGTGTGGGAGCTGATTACTTTGATGCGTGCAGGTGAGTGCTGTGCTGGATTGTAAATGTGTTGCACTTTGACGCCGAGCTTCCTGATTTGAAGAGCTGATCCATCCAGCTGCTCCTCTGTGACATAAAAAAAGGCTTTCTGGTCAGAAGCCAGCTACAGCATGAAGTGTGGATTTATGGCTGCGTCACTGTGGCTGCATGCAGATGGTGATGTTTCACTCACACAAATCATGTCCTACCAAAAACAACTTGAAAAAACTATTAACACCAACAATTTAATTCCAATTTTTGTGTGAAAAAATATTCTTTAAGGGTTTATATATGTGAAATATATCTAATTTATGAAATGTTTTGCTTTGCTTTAATTTTCTAGCTGGGGGAGAAAGTTGCAGTTAAGAAGCCAGTTATTTTTTCTCTTGAGAAGGTGGAGACCAAAACAGAGCTAAAAGGAGAGTGAACACTGGTCTTCACATTCATCTGGTCATCAGAGGATCATTTTACTGTCTTCTGGAGCAGTGAATCGTCTACTAATGATTTAACTAACAAATGTCTGCTGATACACGACCAAAGCTTCATGAGGCTATAATCTGTCAGGCAGTGTCATGTGGGCTTTTACAACCCCATTGGCCAGGATTGTAGCTCACCCATTACTTAGAAACTGGGACAAATCATGTTATTAAATCATTAACACCCACTCTCTGATTCCATTTTTGGTGAAAATTATTCTTGAAGGATTTATGTACATGAAATATACATAATTCATGAATAGTTTTGGTTTGCTTTATTTTATAAACTTGCTCTGTGCCAGAAAACACCCTTGTTCCAGACAAGAATTTAAAACTTCAAACAATTTAAAAATTGGTTAAAAGCCTTGAAAAATCTAAAACTAACAATACCTACTGATAACATCGCTATATGCAGCTACATGCTGTTATAATCATCTTTGTTATAACTTTTTTTTTTTTTTTTTTTTTTTTTTGATGAAAATGAAAATGTTTTAATGAAACATTGTGTCCCAGATTTCCATTAGATTTTTACAAAAACATGATTTAATCAGGGATAAAAAGGGTCAGTTTTATCCAGGGCCATCTAAAGGCCTAGGCCAGGGTCTGCAACCTGTGGTTCCAGAGCCGCATGTGGCTCTTTAGGGCGCTCTGCATGGGTCCCTGTGAGTTTGGCAAAAAATTATATAGAAATGAAGTACAGTTGTTATTATTATGTTTTTAGATTTTCATTTTCATTGATCATTGTTGTAGGTCTACACTGTAAAAACAAAAAATTGAGAAAACTTTCAAGGCAACGTACTGCAATAGAATTTTGAGTTTTAAGCCAAACTGGAATTTTTTTAGTTTTGAAAAGGTTTTTACCAACTACTGATCTTTTGTTGAGATAATTAACTTTTCTTCTTTGGATAATCTTAAATCTTTGAGTTTCAGAAACCCCAAAGAGTTGTATCTTAAAAAAATCACTGAGTAAATTCATTAAAAGTGAAAATGAATGATGGTTAAAATTTTAACATTTTCAATTAAAACCATTTAATTTTGAGGCACCAAATTTATATTTATTTATTTTATTTTATTTTTATTTTTGGCGTTTCTAAAACTCAAAGATTCATGTTCATTTAAAGAAGAAAAGTAAATGATCTCAACTTAAAGAATATAGGTCAGCAAAACTATTTAAAACTATTTAAAAGTCATGCTACTAGCTGCTCTCCCTGACTGATATCAGTACATTTTATGATTTACACCTGCCCTGGGGGCACATGTAGGCTGATTATTTAGTCTTATTTTGTAACTTCTCTCCGTGGTGTAACTGCTTTTATTTAGTCATGCATAAATCACAGTGTATTAATAATTGAAGTTATAACCAGGCTAAGTTTGAACACACACTCAACTGTGCAACAGGCTGCAGCAGGTGTTTGTTTGACTCTGTAGTTACATGCTTTTACTTGTAAGGCTGATATGTCTGCTCTGTAACCGTCCAGATGTTCTCAGGAAACATGCAGAAGACATCAGCTGCTGCAGAGGCCTACCTACACCTCTCTGAGAAGCATCCAAGTTCAGCCAATTATTGTGCTCTCTGTGTAACTGATAATATACTGATATTTTATTATCATTATCATTAGGGGGCCAAGCCCGCGGGGGCTGGGGAACGCGACTGCAAAGCAGACGCGTTTCCCAGCACCAGCGGTGCTGGGAACCCTATTGTTTTTGTTCCGATTTTTATTCTTTTTTTAGGGGGCCAAGCCCGCGGGGCCTGGGGAACGCGTATGCAAGCATACGCGTTTCCCAGGACCAGCGGTGCTGGGAACCCTATTGTAATTGTTCCGATTTTTATTATTTTTTTTATTCTTCCGTTGGTAAAAGTGGTGCTGCAGCCTAAACCGTGCAAGGGAGGGCGGTGCAATTTGGAGGGTTGATCCAGACCCCTGCAGGGAACGCAGACACAAAAAATTACATATGTCCGTCAGCAGGGGGCGCTATAACAAGGGAAACGCGTTTTTGCCTATAACTCCCACGCCGTATGTCGCACATTCAAAAGCCTCATATCCACAGATTCCCTGAATAGCCCTGAATCACCTGGGCTAGGCCACGCCCATTTCCGCCTATAATTTTTTGCCCGCAAAATCGCAAAAACTGCAAAACCTACTTTTTCGAACTCCTCCTTGGGATTTTGTCCGATCACTGTGAAATTTGCCACGTACAGTCTTGAGAGGGATCTGATCTAAAGTTATCAAAAGAATTTTGTTCGGTCAAAGTTTGCGCTAATTATCAACGAATAAAATTTTCTAGCTAGCTATAAAAACAAAAACTGTTGCATATCTTCGTCAAAACAAATGCTAACGACACCAAATCCGAGAACCTCGGTTGACATGTGACTGTGGGGGTATGAGCCAAAATTGGCTGATTTCGGCCACTAGGGGGCGCTGCAAACATGGGAACGTTATATCTCTTAAACGGCAACACCGATTTATACAAAATTTGGTGGGCATGATGCTGGGTCACTCCTGAGACCATACCTTGAAGGTCATCACGACTGGTCAAAGTGGGCGTGGCTTATTACGACATAAAAAACAAACATTTATTTCAGCTCAAGTATTAAGCTGAGGGCTGCGAAATTTACAGGGTATATATAGAATAGCACACAGACCGCCCATACCAAAAATTGTGCATCTACTCCACTAGATGGCGCTGTAACGGACGCAAACGCATTTTTGCCTGTAACTTCCACATTTAAAATCACATTTTCATAAACTTTATATCCACGTCTTCCCTCCATAGATCCGCATTTTTTGACATAGGCCACGCCCACTCCCACAGCATATTTCTCTTTGTAAGTCGCTACACGTCAAAAACCTACTTTTTCGAACTCCTCCTAGGGTTTACACTCCAGCTGCACGAAACTTTGCACATACAATCTCCAGATGGGCCTGATCAAAAGTTATCAAAAGAATTATGCTACTCCAAAAAATGCGGTACTTATAACTAAACAAATTTTTCCGCTAGCTAAAAAACACATATTCTTGCATATTTATGTCAAAGTAAAAGCTATCGACATGAAACTCTAATCACTTGTTTCAGAGGTCAACCACAGGCTCAGTGCCAAATTTGCTGCTAATTGGCCATTAGAGGGCGCTATAAACACAGAAGCATTAACTGACAAAAAAGTTGCTCGGATTTACACGAAATTTGGTCAGCACGATGTGGAGTCACTCCGGAGCCCAGCTGTAAAGTTTTGTAATGTTTGGTCAAAGTGGGCGTGACTTATTACAACAAACATTTTCAGCAATAATACAGGGATTCCAGTGCTCTTCCCATTACAATAAGAGGAATGGAAAGAGAGGGCAGCCTCATTTGACCCAAAGTTTGCTAGCAAATCTTGCCAACGTGCCACCCGGTAACAAAAGAGAGCCGTTTGCGTTACGTGGGCTCTGCTATGCCCGGGGGCCGAGTCGCGCGGGAGGCTTGGCCCCCGTTGATAACTGCTTGCAGTTCTAGTTAGGGGGCCAAGCCCGCGGGGGCTGGGGAACGCGTATGCAAGGCATACGCGTTTCCCAGCACCAGCGGTGCTGGGAACCCTATTGTTTTTGTTCTGATTTTTATTCATCTTCTTTTTATTATTATTCTTCCGTTGATAAAAGTCCAGCTGCAGCCTAAACCGTGCAAGGGAGGGCGGTGCAATTTGGAGGGATGGTCCAGACCCCTGCACGTACCTCAGGCGCAAAAATTCACATATGTCCGCCACTAGGTGGTGCTATAACCAAGGAAAACACCTTTTGGCCTATAATTCCCACACCGTATGTCACACATGCAAAAACCTCATATCCTCAGATTCCCTGAATAGGGATGCATCACCTGGGCCAGGCCACGCCCATTTCCGCCTATAATTTTTTTTCGCTACATCGCGAAAACTGGAAAACCTACTTTTTCGAACTCCTCCTTGGGGTTTTGTCCGATCAGCGTCAAACTTGGCGTGTACAGTCTACAGTTGTAACTGATCTAAAGTTATCAAAAGAATTTTGCTCGGTAAAAAGATGCGCAAATTATTAACGAATGCATTTTTCAAGCTAGCTATAAAAACGCGAACTGCTGCATATCTCGGTCAAAATAAATGCTAACGACACCAAACCTCAGATCCTTGGTTGGCATGCCACTGTGAGGCTAAGACCCAAATTTGACTGATGTTAGCCACTAGGGGGCGCTGCAGATACGCTACATTTATATCTCTTAAACGACAACACCGATTTTAACGAAATTGGCTGGCTACCATGCTGGATGACTCCTGAGGCCACATCTTGAAGATAATCACGATTGGTCGAAGTGGGCGTGGCTTATGACGCGATAAACAACAAACATTTATTTCAGCTCAAGTATTATGCTGAAGGCTTTGAAAATCACAGGGTATATGTAGAATAGCACACAACCTGCCCATACCAAAAATTGTGCCTCTACTCCACTAGGTGGCGCTGTAACCGACGCAAATGCGTTTTGGCCTGTAACTTCCACATTCTAAATCACATCTTCATAAACTTTATATCCACGTGTTCCCTACATAGAGCCGCATCTTTTGACATAGGCCACGCCCACTTCCACAACACATTTCTCTTTCTAATTTGCTACACGTCAAAAAC
Organism: Lutjanus argentimaculatus; assembly: GCA_034769285.1. Taxonomy (NCBI): domain Eukaryota; kingdom Metazoa; phylum Chordata; class Actinopteri; order Lutjaniformes; family Lutjanidae; genus Lutjanus; species Lutjanus argentimaculatus. Next base: position 1,485,328 of record JAWZSL010000052.1, read on the forward strand.
CTACTTTTTCGAACTCCTCCTAGGGTTTACGCTCCAGCTGCACGAAACTTTGTACATACAGTCTCCAGATGGCCCTGATCAAAAGTTATCAAAAGAATTTTGCTACTCCAAAAAATGCGGTACTTATAAATAAACAATTTTTTCTGCTAGCTAAAAAACACATATTATTGCATATTTTTGTCAAAGTAAAAGGTATTAACATGAAACTTGAGTCACTTCTTTCACTGGTCACCCAGAGGTTCTGTACCAAATTTGGTGCAAATTGGGCAACAGGGGGCGCTATAAACACGGTAATATCAAGCGACACAAAAGTAGCTTGGATCCGCACGAAATTCGGGGAGCGTGATCTGGAGTCCCTCCCGAGCCCGGCCGTAAAGTTTAGTCATGTTTGATCAAAGTGGGCGTGACTTGTTACAACAAACATATTCCGCCTTTGACACTTGCAGTGCCTTTCCCATTACAGTAAGAGGAAGGGAGAGACAGGGCAACCTTGTTTGACCTCACATTTAACGGCAAACCTCGGCAACGTGCCTTCCGGTGACAAAACAGAGTCGTTTGCGTTGCGTGGGCTCCGCGACGCCCAGGGGCCGAGTCGCGCGGGAGGCTTGGCCCCCTTTCATAACTGCTTGCAGTTCTAGTTTTTTAGGGGGCCAAGCCCGCGGGGGCTGGGGAACGCGACTGCAAAGCAGACGCGTTTCCCAGCACCAGCGGTGCTGGGAACCCTATTGTTTTTGTTCGGATTTTTATTCTTTTTTTTTTTTTTTTTTTTTTTTTTTATTATTCTTCCGTTGATAAAAGTCCGGCTGCAGCCTAAACCGTACAAGGGAGGGTGGTGCAATTTGGAGGGATGGTCCAGACCCCTGCACGTACCTCAGGCGCAAAAATTCACACTATGTCCGCCACTAGGTGGTGCTATAACCAAGGAAAACACCTTTTGGCCTATAATTCCACACCGTATGTCACACATGCAAAAACCTCATATCCTCAGATTCCCTGAATAGGGATGCATCACCTGGGCCAGGCCACGCCCATTTCCGCCTATAATTTTTTTTCGCTACATCGCGAAAACTGGAAAACCTACTTTTTCGAACTCCTCCTTGGGGTTTTGTCCGATCAGCGTCAAACTTGGCGTGTACAGTCTACAGTTGTAACTGATCTAAAGTTATCAAAAGAATTTTGCTCGGTAAAAAGATGCGCAAATTATTAACGAATGCATTTTTCAAGCTAGCTATAAAAACGCGAACTGCTGCATATCTCGGTCAAAATAAATGCTAACGACACCAAACCTCTAGATCCTTGGTTGGCATGCCACTGTGAGGCTAAGACCCAAATTTGACTGATGTTAGCCACTAGGGGGCGCTGCAGATACGCTACATTTATATCTCTTAAACGACAACACCGATTTTAACGAAATTGGCTGGCTACCATGCTGGATGACTCCTGAGGCCACATCTTGAAGATAATCACGATTGGTCGAAGTGGGCGTGGCTTATGACGCGATAAACAACAAACATTTATTTCAGCTCAAGTATTATGCTGAAGGCTTTGAAAATCACAGGGTATATGTAGAATAGGGACACAACCTGCCCATACCAAAAATTGTGCCTCTACTCCACTAGGTGGCGCTGTAACCGACGCAAATGCGTTTTGGCCTGTAACTTCCACATTCTAAATCACATCTTCATAAACTTTATATCCACGTGTTCCCTACATAGAGCCGCATCTTTTGACATAGGCCACGCCCACTTCCCCAAACACATTTCTCTTTCTAATTTGCTACACGTCAAAAACCTACTTTTTCGAACTCCTCCTAGGGTTTACGCTCCAGCTGCACGAAACTTTGTACATACAGTCTCCAGATGGCCCTGATCAAAAGTTATCAAAAGAATTTTGCTACTCAAAAAAATGCGGTACTTATAAATAAAAAAATTTTTTCTGCTAGCTAAAAAACACATATTATTGCATATTTTTGTCAAAGTAAAGGTATTAACATGAAACTTGAGTCACTTCTTTCACTGGTCACCCAGAGGTTCTGTACCAAATTTGGTGCAAATTGGGCAACAGGGGGCGCTATAAACACGGTAATATCAAGCGACACAAAAGTAGCTTGGATCCGCACGAAAATTCGGGGAGCGTGATCTGGAGTCCCTCCCGAGCCCGGCCGTAAAGTTTAGTCATGTTTGATCAAAGTGGGCGTGACTTGTTACAACAAACATATTCCGCCTTTGGGCACTTGCAGTGCTCTTCCCATTACAGTAAGAGGAAGGGGAGAGACAGGGCAACCCTTGTTTGACCTCACATTTAACGGCAAACCTCGGCAACGTGCCTTCCGGTGACAAAACAGAGTCGTTTGCGTTGCGTGGGCTCCGCGACGCCCAGGGGCCGAGTCGCGCGGGAGGCTTGGCCCCCTTTCATAATGCTTGCAGTTCTAGTTTTTTAGGGGGCCAAGCCCGCGGGGGCTGGGGAACGCGACTGCAAAGCAGACGCGTTTCCCAGCACCAGCGGTGCTGGGAACCCTATTGTTTTTGTTCGGATTTTTATTCTTTTTTTTTTTTTTTTTTTTTTTTTTTTTTATTATTCTTCCGTTGATAAAAGTCCGGCTGCAGCCTAAACCGTACAAGGGAGGGTGGTGCAATTTGGAGGGATGGTCCAGACCCCTGCACGTACCTCAGATGCAAAAATTCACCTATGTCCGCCACTAGTGGCGCTATAACAAGGAAAACACCTTTTGGCCTATAATTCCCACACCGTATGTCACACATGCAAAAACCTCATATCCTCAGATTCCCTGAATAGGGAGCATCACCTGGGCCAGGCCACGCCCATTTCCGCCTATAATTTTTTTTCGCTACATCGCGAAAACTGGAAAACCTACTTTTTCAAACTCCTCCTTGGGGTTTTGTCCGATCAGCGTCAAACTTGGCGTGTACAGTCTACAGTTGTAACTGATCTAAAGTTATCAAAAGAATTTTGCTCGGTAAAAAGATGCACAAATTATTAACGAATGAATTTTTCAAGCTAGCTATAAAAACGCGAACTGTTGCATATCTCGGTCAAAATAAATGCTAACGACACCAACCCTCAGATCCTTGGTTGGCATGCCACTGTGAGGCTAAGACCCAAATTTGGCTGATGTTAGCCACTAGGGGGCGCTGCAGATACAGTACATTTATATCTCTTAAACGACAACACCGATTTTAACGAAATTGGCTGGCTACCATGCTGGATGACTCCTGAGGCCACATCTTGAAGTTAATCGCGACTGGTCAAAGTGGGCGTGGCTTATGACGCGATAAACAACAAACGTTTATTTCAGCACAAGTATTATGCTGAGAGGTCTGAAATTGACAGGGTATATGTAGAATAGGACACAGATTGCCCATACCGAAAATTGTGCATCTACTCCACTAGGTGGCGCTATAACAGACGCAAACGCGTTTTGGCGTGTAACTTCCACATTTTAAGTCACATCTTCATAAACTTTATATCCACGTGTTCCCTTAACAGATCCGCATCTTCTGACATAGGCCACGCCCACTCCCACAGCATATTTCTCTTTGTAAGTCACTACAGGTCTAAAACCTACTTTTTCGAACTCCTCCTAGGGTTTACGCTCCATCTGCACGAAACTTTGCACATACAATCTCCAGACTTGCCTGATCAAAAGTTATCAAAAGAATTTTGCTACTCCAAAACATGCGCTACTTATAAATACGCAATTTTTTCTGCTAGCTAAAAAACACATACCGTTGCATATTTTTGTCAAAGTAAAAGGTATCAACATGAAACTTGAGTCACTTCTTTCAGTGGTCACCCAGAGGTTCTGTACCAAATTTGGTGCAAATTGGGCAACAGGGGGCGCTATAAACACGGTAATATCAAGCGACACAAAAGTAGCTTGGATCCGCACGAAATTCGGGGAGCGTGATCTGGAGTCGCTCCCGAGCCCGGCCGTAAAGTTTAGTCATGTTTGATCAAAGTGGGCGTGACTTGTCACAATAAACATATTCAGCCTTTGACACTTGCAGTGCTCTTCCCATTACAGTAAGAGGAAGGGAGAGACAGGGCAGCCTTGTTTGACCTCACATTTAACGGCAAACCTCGGTGACGTGCCTTCCGGTGACGAAACAGAGCCGTTTGCGTTGCGTGGCCTCCGCGACCCCGGGGGCCGAGTCGCGCGGGAGGCTTGGCCCCCTTTCATAACTGCTTGCAGTTCTAGTTAGGGGGCCAAGCCCGCGGGGGCTGGGGAACGCGTATGCAAGGCATACGCGTTTCCCAGCACCAGCGGTGCTGGGAACCCTATTGTAATTGTTCCGATTTTTATTTAGGGGGCCAAGCCCGCGGGGGCTGGGGACCGCGTATGCAAGCATACGCGGTTCCCAGGACCAGCGGTGCTGGGAACCCTATTGTTTTTGTTCGGATTTTTATTTTTCTCTATTATTTATTTTTATTTTTCCCCCGGTAAAAGTGGTACTGCAGCCTAAACCGTGCATGGGAGGGCGGTGCAATTTGGAGGGTTGGTCCAGGCCCCTGCAGGGACCTCAGGCGCAAAAATTGACATATGTCATCCAGTAGGTGGCGCTATAACCAAGGGAAACGCCTTTTGGCCAATAACTCCCAAACCGTTTGTCGCACATTCAAAAGACTCATATCCCCCGATTCCCTGAATTGCCCTCAATCTCCTGGGCTAGGCCACGCCCATTTCCGCCTATAATTTTTTTTCAGGAAATCGCAAAAACTCAAAAACCTACTTTTTCGAACTCCTCCTTGGGATTTTATCCGATCAGTATGAAATTTGGCACGTGCAGTCTTCCGATGGTCCTGATCTAAAGTTATCAAAAGAATTTTGTTCGCTCAAAAGATGCGCAAATTATTAACGAAGAAATTTTTCTAGCTAGCTATAAAAACACAAACAGTTGCTTAACTCGGTCAAAGTAAATGCTAACGACACCAAATCTGAGAACATTGGTTGGCATGTGACTGTGGGGGTATGAGCCAAATTTGGCTAATGTTGGCCACTAGGGGGCGCTCAAAATATGGGAATGTCATATCTCTTAAACACAAACACCGATTTTTACCAAATTTGGTGGGCATGATGCTGGCTCACTCCTGAGGCCATATCTTGAAGGTCATCACGACTGGTCAAAGTGGGCGTGGCTTATTACGAGATAAACAACAAACATTTATTTCAGCTCAAGTATTAAGCTGAGAGCTGCGAAATTCACAGGGTATATATAGAATAGCACACAGACCACCCATACCAAAAATTATGCATCTACTCCACTAGGTGGCGCTGTAACGGACGCAAACGCATTTTGGCCTGTAACTTCCACATTTTTAATCACATCTTCATAAACTTTATATCCACCTGTTCCCTAAATAGATTCACATCTTTTGACATAGGCCACGCCCACTCCCACAGCATATTTCTCTTTGTAAGACGCTACACGTCAAAAACCTACTTTTTCGAACTCCTCCTAGGGTTTACGCTCCAGCTGCACGAAACTTTGCACATACAATCTCCAGATGGGCCTGATCAAAAGTTATCAAAAGAATTTTGCTACTCCAAAAAATGCAGTACTTATAAATAAGCAAATTTTTCTGCTAGCTAAAAAACACATACTGTTGCACATTTTTGTCAAAGTAAAAGCAATCGACATGAAACTCAAGACACTGCTCTCCGAGGTCAACCACAGGCTCTGTGCCAAATTTGGTGCAAATTGGGCAATAGGGGGCGCTATAAACACGGTAATATGAAGCGACAAAAAAGTTGCTCCTATCCGCACGAAAATCGGGGAGCATGATCTGGACTTGCTCCCGAGCCCAGCCATAACATTTTGTTATGTTTGGTCAAAGTGGGCGTGACTTCTTACAACAAACATATTCAGCCTTTGACACTTGCAGTGCTCTTCCCATTACAGTAAGAGGAATGGAGAGACAGGGCAGCCTCATTTGACCCCACATTTAACGGCAGACCTCTGTGACGTGCCTCTCGGTGACGAAACAGAGCCGTTTGCGTTGCGTGGGTTCCACGATGCCCGGGGGCCAAGTCGCGCGGGAGGCTTGGCCCCCGTTCATAACTGCTTGCAGTTCTAGTTTTATTATTATTTCTTTTATTCTTCCGTTGATAAAAGTGCTACTGCAGGCTAAACCGTACAAGGGAGGGCGGTGGAATTTGGAGGGTTGGTCCAGACCCCTGCACGTACCTCAGGCGCAAAAATTGACATATGTCTGTCAGCAGGTGGCGCTATAACCAAGGGAAACGCCTTTTGGCCTATAACTCCCAAACCCTTTGGCGCACATTCAAAAGCCTCATATCCACATATTTCATGAATTGCCCTGAATCACCTGGGCTAGGCCACGCCCATTTCCGCCTATAATTTTTTTTCAGGAAATCGCTAAAACTCGAAAACCTACTTTTTCGTACTTCTCCTTGGGGTTTGGTCCGATCACTGTGAAATTTGGCACGGACGTTCATCAGCTGGACCTGATCTAAAGTTATCAAAACAGTTCTGTTTGGTCAAAATATGCGTAAATTATTAACGAATAAAATTTTCTGGCTAGCTATAAAAACGCGAACAGTTGCATATCTCGGTCAAAATAAATGCTAACGACACCAAATCCGAGATCCTCGCTTGACATGTGACTGTGAGTGTGTGAGCCAAATTTGGTTAACTTTGCCCACTAGGGGGCACTGCAAATATGCCAAAGTTATATCTCTTAAATGGCAACACCAATTTTTACCAAATTTGGTGGGCATGATGCTGGTTCACTCCTGAGGCCATATCTTGATGGTAATCGCGACTGGTCAAAGTGGGCGTGGCTTATTACGACATAAAAAACAAACATTTATTTTAGCTCAAGAATTATGCTGAGGGCTGTGAAATTTACAGGGTATATATAGAATAGGACACACACCACCCACACCAAAAATTATTCATCTGCTCCACTAGGTGGCGCTGTAACGGACACAATCACGTTTTGGCCTGTAACTTCCACATTTTTGATCACAAGTTCATAAACTTTATATCCACGTGTTCCCTACATAGAGCTGCATATTCTCACATAGGCCACGCCCACTTCCACAACATATTTCTCTTTCTAATTCGCTACACGTTAAAAACCTACTTTTTCGAACTCCTCCTAGGGTTTACGCTCCATCTGCACGAAACTTTGCACATACAGTCTCCAGATCGGCCTGATCAAAAGTTCTCAAAAGAATTTTGCTACTCCAAAAAATGCGGTACTTAGAAATAATCAATTTTTTCTGCTAGCAAAAACACACATATTGTTGCATATTTTTGTCAAAGTAAAAGCTATCGACATGAAACTCAAATCACTTGTTTCAGACGTCAGCAAGAGGCTCTGTACCAAATTTGGTGCAAATTTGTCAAAAGGGGGCGCTATAAACACAGAAAAATCAAGCGACACAAAAGCTGCTCAGATTCGCACGAAATTTTGTGCGCGTGATGTGCAGTCACTCCCGAGGCCATCCGTAAAGTTTAGTACTGTTTGGTCAAAGTGGGCGTGACTTGTTACGACAAACATATTCAGCAATAATACAGAGCTTCCAGTGCTCTTCCCATTACAATAAGAAGAATGGAGAGAGAGTGCAGCCTTGTTTGACCTGATGTATGATAGCAAATCTTGGCGACGTACCTTCCTGTACCGAAATAGAGCCATTCGCGTTGCGTCAGCTACGCGACGCCCGGGGGCCGAGTCGCGCGGGAGGCTTGGCCCCCTTTCATAACTGCTTGCAGTTCTAGTTCTTATTAGGGGGCCAAGCCCGCGGGGGCTGGGGAACGCGACTGCAAAGCAGACGCGTTTCCCAGCACCAGCGGTGCTGGGAACCCTATTGTTTTTGTTCTGATTTTTATTCATCTTTTTTTTATTATTCTTCCGTTGATAAAAGTCTGGCTGCAGCCTAAACCGTGCAAGGGAGGGCGGTGCAATTTAGAGGGATGGTCCAGACCCCTGCACGTACCTCAGACGCAAAAATTCACATATGTCCGCCACTAGGTGGCGCTATAACCAAGGAAAACACCTTTTGGCCTATAATTCCCACACCGTATGTCACACATGCAAAAACCTTATATCCTCAGATTCCCTGAATAGGGATGCATCACCTGGGCCAGGCCACGCCCATTTCCGCCTATAATTTTTTTTCGCTACATTGCGAAAACTGGAAAAGCTACTTTTTCGAACTCCTCCTTGGGGTTTTGTCCGATCAGCGTCAAACTTGGCGTGTAGAGTCTACAGTTGTAACTGATCTAAAGTTATCAAAAGAATTTTGCTCGGTACAAAGATGCACAAATTATTAACGAATTAATTTTTCAAGCTAGCTATAAAAACGCGAACTGTTGCATATCTCGGTCAAAATAAATGCTAACGACACCAAACATCAGATCCTTGGCTGGCATGCCACTGTGAGGCTAAGACCCAAATTTGGCTGATGTTAGCCACTAGGGGGCGCTGCAGATACGGTGCATTTATATCTCTTAAACGACAACACCGATTTCAACGAAATTGGCTGGCTACCATGCTGGATGACTCCTGAGGCCACATCTTGAAGTTAATCGCGACTGGTCAAAGTGGGCGTGGCTTATGACGCGATAAACAACAAACGTTTATTTCAGCACAAGTATTATGCTGAGAGGTCTGAAATTGACAGGGTATACGTAGAATAGCACACAGACTGCCCATACCAAAAATTGTGCATCGACTCCACTAGGTGGCGCTATAACAGACGCAAACGCGTTTTGGCGTGTAACTTCCACATTTTAAGTCACATCTTCATAAACTTTATATCCACGTGTTCCCTGAATAGATCCGCATCTTCTGACATAGGCCACGCCCACTCCCACAGCATATTTCTCTTTGTAAGTCGCTACATGTCAAAAACCTACTTTTTCGAACTCCTCCTAGGATTTACGCTCCATCTGCACGAAACTTTGCACACACAATCTCCAGGCATGCCTGATCAAAAGTTATCAAAAGAATTTTGCTACTCCAAAAAACGCGGCACTTATAAATAAACATTTTTTTCTGCTAGCTAAAAAACGCATACAATTGCATATTTTTGTCAAAATAAAAGCTATCAACATGAAACTCAAGTCACTTGTTTCAGAGGTCAACCAGAGGCTCTGTACCAAATTTGGTGCAAATTGGGCAACAGGGGGCGCTATAAACAGAGAAACATTAAGCGACAAAAAAGTTGTTCGGATTCGCACCAAATTTGACAAGTGCGATCTAGAGTCCCTCCACAGCCGGGCCGTAAAGTTTAGTGATGTTTGGTCAAAGCGGGCGTGACTTGTAACAACAAACGTATTCTGCCTTTGACCCTTGCACTGCTCTTCCCATTGCAATAAGAGGAATGGAGAGAGAGGGCAGCCTTCTTCGACCCCAGGTTCCATAGCAGATCTTGGCGGTGTGCCTCCTGGTAACAAAATAGAGCCGTTTGCGTTACGTGGGCTCCGCGACGCTCGGGGGCCGAGTCGCGCGGGAGGCTTGGCCCCCGTTGATAACTGCTTGCAGTTCTAGTTATTATTTTTATACTTCCACAGGTAAAAGTGGTGCTGCAGGCTAAACCGTGCAAGGGAGAGTGGTGCAATTTGGAGGGTTAGTCCAGACCCCTGCACGGACCTCAGCCGCAAAAATTGACATAGGTCTGCCAGCAGGTGGCGCTATAACCAAGGGAAACACCTTTTGGCCTATAACTCCCACACCGTAGGTCACACATTCAAAAGCCTCATATCCACAGATTTCCTGAATAGCCCTGAATCACCTGGGCTAGGCCACGCCCATTTCCGCCTATAATTTTTTTCAGGAAATCGCTAAAACTCGAAAACCTACTTTTTCAAACTCCTCCTTGGGGTTTGGTCCAATCAGTGTGCAATTTGGCACGTATGTTCATCAGCTAGACATGATCTAAAGTTATCAAAAGAATTTTGTTCGGTCAAAATATGTACAAATTATTGACGAATACAATTTTCTAGCTAGTTATAAAAACGCGAACAGTTGCATATCTAGGTCAAAATAAATGCTAACGACACACAAATCTGAGATCATTGGTTGGCATGTGACTGTGGGGATAGGAGCCAAATTTGGTTAATGTTGACCACTAGGGGGCGCTGCAAATATGGCAACGTTATATCTCTTAAACGCCAACACCGATTTTTACCAAATTTGGTGGGTATGATGCTGGGTCACTCCTGAGGCCATGTCTTGAAGGTATTCACGACTGGTCAAAGTGGGCGTGGCTTATTACGACATAAACAACAACCATTTGTTTCAGCTCAAGTATTATGCTGAGGGCTGTGAAATTTACAGGGTATATATAGAATTGGACACAGACCACCCATACCAAAAACTGCGCATCTACTCCACTAGGTGGCGCTGTAACGGACACAAAAGCATTTTGGCCTGTAACTTCCACAAATTTAATCACATCTTCATAAACTTTATATCCACGTCATCCCTAAATAGAGCCGTATCTTTTGACATAGGCCACGCCCACTCCCACAGCAGATTTCTCTTTGTAAGTCGTTACATGTCAAAAACTTACTTTTTCGAACTCCCTCTAGGGTTTATGCTCCATCTGCACGAAACTTTGCACACACAATCTCCAGACTAGCCCGATGAAAAGTTATCAAAAGAATTTAGCTACTCCAAAAAACGCGGTACTTATAAATAAGCAATTTTTTCTGCTAGCTAAAAAACACATACCATTGCATAATTTCGTAAAGGTAAAAGCTATCAACATCAAACTCAAGTCACTTGTTTCCGAGGTCAACCAGAGGCTCTGTACCAAATTTGGTGCAAATTGGGCAACAGGGGGCGCTACAAACAGAGAAACATTAAGCGACTAAAAAGTTGCTCGGATTCGCACGAAATTTGGCGAGCGCGATCTGGTGTCCCTCCCGAGCCAGGCCGTAAAGTTTAGTGATGTTTGGTCAAAGTGGGCGTGACTTGTTACAAAAAACATATTCTGCCTTTGACACTTGCAGTGCACTTCCCATTACAATAAGAGGAACGGAGAGAGAGGGCAGCCTTGTTCGACCCCACGTTCGATAGCAGATCTTGGCGGTGTGCCTCCTGGTAACAAAATAGAGCCGTTTGCGTTACGTGGGCGTTACGCCCGAGGTCCGAATCGCGCGGGAGGCTTGGCCCCCGTTCATAACTGCTTGCAGTTCTAGTTAGGGGGCCAAGCCCGCGGGGGCTGGGGAACGCGACTGCAAAGCAGACGCGTTTCCCAGCACAAGCGGTGCTGGGAACCCTATTGTAATTGTTCAGATTTTTATTTTTTATTTTTTCCTTATTTTTATTTTTCCGTTGATAAAAGTGGTCCTGCAGGCTAAACCGTGCAAGGGAGAGCGGTGCAATTTAGAGGGTTGGTCCAGACCCCTGCAGGGACCTCAGACCCAAAAATTGACATATGTCCGCCAGCAGGTGGCGCTATAACCAAGGGAAACACCTTTTGGCCTATAACTCCCAAACCGTTTGTCGCACTTTCAAAAGCCTCATATCCTCAGATTCCCTGCATTGCCCTGAATCACCTGGCCTAGGCCACGCCCATTTCCGCCTATAATTTTTTTTCGCTAGATCGCGAAAACTGGAAAACCTACTTTTTCGAACTCTTCCTTGGGGTTTGGTCCGATCGGTGTGAAATTTGGCATGTACGTTCAGCAGCTGGACCCGATCTAAAGTTATCAAAAAAATTTTGTTCCGTCAAAATATGCGCAAATTATTAACGAATTAAATTTTCTAGCTACCTATAAAAATGCGAACAGTTGCATAACTTGGTCAAAGTACATGCTAATGACACCAAATCTGAGATCATTGGTTGACATGTGACTGTGGGGGTATGAGCCAAATTTGGCTAATGTTGGCCACTAGGGGGCGCTGCAAATATGGGAACGGTATATCTCTTAAACGCAAAAAACAATTTTTACCAAATTTGGTGGGCATGATGCGGGGTCACTCCTGAGGCCAAATCTTGAAGGTCATCACGACTAGTCAAAGTGGGCGTGGCTTATTACAAGATAAAAAACAAACATTTATTTCAGCTCAAGTATTAAGCTGAGGGCTTCGAAATTTACAGGGTATATATAGAATAGCACACAGACCGCTCCTACCAAAAATTGTGCATCTACTCCACTAGGTGGCGCCGTAACTGACGCAAACGCGTTTTGGCCTGTAACTTCCACATTTTAAATCACATCTTCATAAACTTTATATCCACGTGTTCCCTAAATAGATCCGCATCTTTTGACATAGGCCACGCCCACTCCCACAGCATATTTCTCTTTGTAAGACGCTACACATCAAAAAACTACTTTGACGAACTCCTCCTAGGGTTTACGCTCCAGCTGCACGAAACTTTGCACAAACAATCTCCAGATGGGCCTCATCAAAAGTTATCAAAAGAATTTTGCTACTCCAAAAAATGCGGTACTTATAAATAAACAAATTTTTCCGCTAGCTAAAAAACACATACTGTTGCATATTTTTGTCAAAGTAAAAGCTATCGACATGAAACTCAAGACAACCGCTCTCAGAGGTCAACCAGAGGCTCTGTGCCAAATTTGGTGCAAATTGGGCAATAGGGGGCGCTATAAAACACGGTAATATCAAGCGACAAAAAAGTTGCTCGTATCTGCACGAAATTCGGGGAGCATGATCTGGATTTGCTCCCGAGCCCAGCCATAAAATTTTGTTATGTTTGGTCAAAGTGGGTGTGACTTGTTACAACAAACATATTCAGCATTTGACACTTGCAGTGCTCTTCCCACTACAGTAAGAGAAAGGGAGAGACAGGGCAGCATTGTTTGACCCAACGTTTAACAGCAAACCTTGGCAACATGCCTCCCGGTCACGAAACAGAGCCATTTGCGTTGTGTGGACTCCGCTACACCTGGGGGCCGAGTCGCGCGGGAGGCTTGGCCCCCGTTCATAACTGCTTGCAGTTCTAGTTAGGGGGCCAAGCCCGCGGGGGCTGGGGACCGCGTATGCAAGCATACGCGGTTCCCAGGACCAGCGGTGCTGGGAACCCTATTGTTTTTGTTAAAGTTTTTATTATTTTTCTCTATTTTTATTTTTCCGTTGGTAAAAGTGGTGCTGCAGGCTAAACCGTGCAAGGGAGGGCGGTGCAATTTGGAGGGTTGGTTCAGACCCCTGCAGGGACCCTCATAAGCAAAAAATGACATATGTCCACCAGCAGGTGGCGCTATAACCAAGGGAAACACCTTTTGGCCTATAACTCCCACACCGTATGTCGCACATTCAAAAGGCTCATATCCCACATTCCCTGATTGGCCCTGAATCACCTGGGCTAGGCCACGCCCATTTCCGCCTATAATTTTTTTTTGCTACATCGCAAAAACTGGAAAACCTACTTTTTCAAACTCCTCCTTCGGGTTTTTGTCCGATCAGTGTGAAATTTGGCAAGTAAGGTCTTCGGATGGACCTGACCGAAAGTTATCAAAAGAATTTTGTTCCGTCAAAATATGCGCTAATTATTAACGAATAAATTCTTCTAGCTAGCCATAAGAAAATGAAGACTTGCATATCTCAGTCAAAATAAATGCTAATAACACCAAATGTGAGATCCTTGGTTGGCATGTGACTGTGGGTGTGTGAGCCAAATTTGGCTGATGTTGCCCACTAGGGGGCGCTGCAAATATGGGACAGTTATATCTCTTAAACGGCAGCACCGATTTTTACCAAATTTGGTGGCCATTACACTGGGTCACTCCAGAGGCCATATCTTGAAGGTAATCCCCACTGGTCAAAGTAGGCGTGGCTTATTACGAGATAAACAAAAAACATTTATTTTCAGCTCAAGTATTATGCTGAGGGCTGTGAAATTTACAGGGTATATATAGAATGGAACACAGACCAACCATACCAAAAATTATGCGTTTACTCCACTAGGTGGCGCTGTGACGGACGCAAAGGCATTTTGGCCTGTAACTTCCATATTTTTAATCACATCTTCATAAACTTTATATCCACGTGTTCCCTCAATAGAGTTGCATCTTCTGACATAGTCCACGCCCACTCCCACAGCATATTTCTCTTTCTAAGTCGCTACACGTCAAAAACCTACTTTTTCGAACTCCTCCTAGGGTTTACGCTCCATCTGCACGAAACTTTGCACACACAATCTCCAGACTTGCCTCATCAAAACTTATCAAAAGAATTTTGCTACTCCAAAAAATGCCATACTTATAAATAAACAACTTTTTCGGCTAGCTAAAAAACACATACTGTTGCATATTTTTGTCAAAGTAAAAGCTATAGACATGAAACTCAAATCACTTGTTTCAGAGGTCAACCACAGGTTCTGCACCAAATTTCGTGCAAATTGGCCAACAGGGGGCGCTATAAACTGAGAAAAATCAAGCGACACAAAAGTTGCTCAGATTCGCACGAAATTCGGCGAGCACCATGTGGAGTCGGTCCCGAGGCAGCCCGTAAAGTTTGGTGATGTTTGGTCAAAGTGGGCGTGACTTCTTAAAACAAACATATTCAGCCTTTCACACTGCTCTTCCCATTACAATAAGAGCAATGGAGAGAGAGGGCAGCCTTGTTCGACCCAGCGTTCGATAGCAGATCTTGACGGTGTGCCTCCCGGTGACGAAACAGAGCCGTTTGCGTTGCATGGGCTCCGCGACGTGCGGGGGCCGAGTCGCGCGGGAGGCTTGGCCCCCGTTCATAACTGCTTGCAGTTCTAGTTAGGGGGCCAAGCCCGCGGGGCCTGGGGGACGCGTATGCACAAGCATACGCGTTTCCCAGGACCAGCGGTGCTGGGAACCCTATTGTTTTTGTTCCGATTTTTATTATTATTCCTATTATTATTATTTTTATTTTTCCGTTGGTAAAAGTGGTGCTGCAGGCTAAACCGTGCAAGGCAGGGCGGTGCAATTTGGAGGGTTGGTCCAGACCCCTGCACGTACCTCAGGTGCAAAAATTCACATATGTCCGCCAGCAGGTGGCGCTATAACCAAGGGAAACATGTTTTGGCCTATAACTCCCACACCGTATGACGCACATTCAAAAGCCTCATATCTACAGATTCCCTGAATAGCCCTGAATCACCTGGGCTAGGCCACGCCCATTTCCGCCTATAATTTTTTTTCAGGAAATCGCAAAAACTCAAAAACCTACTTTTCCAAACTCCTCCTTGGGGTTTGGTCCAAACTGTGTGAAATTTGGCACGTTTGATCTTCAGAGGGATCCGATCTAAAGATATCAAAAGAATTTTGTTTGGTCAAAGTATGCGCAAATTATTAACGAAAAAACTTTTCTAGCTAGCTATAAAAACGCGAACAGTTGCGTAACTCGGTCAAAGTTAATGCTAATGACACCAAATCTGAGATCCTTGGTTGCCATGTGACTGTGGGGCTATGACCCACATTTGGCTGATTGCGACCACTAGGGGGCGCTGCAAACATGAGAACGTTATATCTCTTAAACGGCAACACCAACTTTTACCAAATTTGGTGGGTATGATGCTGTGTCACTCCTGAGGACATACCTTTCAAGTAATCCCGACTGGTCAAAGTGGGCGTGGCTTATTAAGAGATAAACAACAAACATTTATTTAAGCTCAAGTATTATGCTGAGGGCTGTGAAATTTACAGGGTATATATAGAATAGGATACAGACCACCCACACCAAAAATTGTGCGTCTACTCCACTAGGTGGCGCTGTAATGGACGCAAACGCATTTTGGCCTGTAACTTCCACATTTTTAATCACATCTTCATAAACTTTATATCCACCTGTTCCATGAATAGAGCCGCATCTTTTGACATAGGCCACGCCCACTCCCACAGCATATTTCTCTTTGTAAGTCGCTACACGTCAAAAATCTACTTTTTGGAACTCCTCCTAGAGTTTATGTTCCATCCACACAAAACTTTGCACACACAATCTCCAGATGTGCCTGATCAAAAGCTATCAAAAGAATTTTGCTACTCCAAAAAATGCGGTACTTATACATAAACAATTTTTTCTGCTAGCTAAAAAACACATACTGCTGCATATTTCTGTCAAAATAAAAGCTATCAACATGAAACTCAAGTCACTTGTTTCCAAGGTCAACCAGAGGCTCTGTGCCAAATTTGCCGCAAATTGGGCCATAGGGGGCGCTATAAACAGAGAAACATTAAGCGACAAAAAAGTTGCTCGGATTCGCACGAAATTTGGCCAGCGCGACCTGGTGTCCCTCCCCAGCCCGGTCGTAAAGTTTAGTCATGTTTGCTCAAAGTGGGCGTGACTTCTTACAAAAAACATATTCTGCCTTTGACACTTGCAGTGCTCTTCCCATTGCAATAACAGGAACGGAGAGAGAGGGCAGCCGTGTTTGACCCGACGTTCGATAGCAGATCTTGGCGGTGTGCCTCCTGGTAACAAAATACAGCCATTCACATTACGTGGCCTCCGTTTACGCCCGGGGCCGAGTCGCGCGGGAGGCTTGGCCCCCGTTCATAACTGCTTGCAGTTCTAGTTAGGGGGCCAAGCCCGCGGGGGCTGGGGAACGCGACTGCAAAGCAGACGCGTTTCCCAGCACCAGCGGTGCTGGGAACCCTATTGTTTTTGTTCGGATTTTTATTTTTCATCTTTCTTTTTTTTTTTTTTATTATTCTTCCGTTGATAAAAGTCCGGCTGCAGCCTAAACCGTACAAGGGAGGGTGGTGCAATTTGGAGGGATGGTCCAGACCCCTGCACGTACCTCAGACGCAAAAATTCACATATGTCCCCCACTAGGTGGCGCTATAACCAAGGAAAACACCTTTTGGCCTATAATTCCCACACCGTATGTCACACATGCAAAAACTTCATATCCTCAGATTCCCTGAATAGGGATGCATCACCTGGGCT
Organism: Lutjanus argentimaculatus; assembly: GCA_034769285.1. NCBI lineage: Eukaryota > Metazoa > Chordata > Actinopteri > Lutjaniformes > Lutjanidae > Lutjanus > Lutjanus argentimaculatus. Next base: position 1,502,215 of record JAWZSL010000052.1, read on the forward strand.
AGGCCACGCCCATTTCCGCCTATAATTTTTTTTCGCTACATCGCGAAAACCGGAAAACCTACTTTTTCGAACTCCTCCTTGGGGTTTTGTCCGATCAGCGTCAAATTGGCGTGTACAGTCTAGGGTTGTAACTGATCTAAAGTTATCAAAAAAATTTTGCTCGGTAAAAAGATGCACAAATTATTAACGAATGAATTTTTCAAGCTAGCTATAAAAACGCAAACTGTTGCATATCTCGGTCAAAATAAATGCTAACAACACCAAACCTCAGATCCTTGGTAGGCATGCCACTGTGAGGCTAAGACCCAAATTTGGCTGATGTTAGCCACTAGGGGGCGCTGCAGATACGGTACATTTATATCTCTTAAACGACAACACCGATTTTAACGAAATTGGCTGGCTACCATGCTGGATGACTCCTGAGGCCACATCTTCAAGTTAATCGCGACTGGTCAAAGTGGGCGTGGCTTATGACGCGATAAACAACAAACATTTATTTCAGCACAAGTATTATGCTGAGAGGTCTGAAATTGACAGGGTATATGTAGAATAGGACACAGACTGCCCATACCGAAAATTGTGCATCTACTCCACTAGGTGGCGCTATAACAGATGCAAACGCGTTTTGGCGTGTAACTTCCACATTTTAAGTCACATCTTCATAAACTTTATATCCACGTGTTCCCTGCATAGAGCCGCATCTTATGACATAGGCCACGCCCAGTTCCACAACATATTTCTCTTTCTAATTCGCTACATGTCAAAAACCTACTTTTTCGAACTCCTCCTAGGGTTTACGCTCCAGCTGCACGAAACTTTGCACATACAGTCTCCAGAGGGCCCTGATCAAAAGTTATCAAAAGAATTTTGCTACTCCAAAAAATGCGGTACTTATAAATAAACAATTTTTTGTGCTAGCTAAAAAACACATATTGTTGCATATTTTTGTCAAAGTAAAAGGTATCAACATGAAACTTCAGTCACTTCTTTCAGTGGTCACCCAGAGGTTCTGTACCAAATTTGGTGCAAATCGGGCAACAGGGGGCACTATAAACACGGTAATATCAAGCGACACAAAAGTAGCTTGGATCCGCACGAAATTCGGGGAGCGTGATCTGGAGTCACTCCCGAGCCCGGCCGTAAAGTTTAGTCATGTTTGATCAAAGTGGGCGTGACTTGTCACAACAAACATATTCTGCCTTTGACACCTGCAGTGCTCTTCCCATTACAGTAAGAGGAAGGGAGAGACAGGGCAGCCTTGTTTGACCTCACATTTAACGGCAAACCTCGGCGACGTGCCTTCCGGTGACGAAACAGAGCCGTTTCCGTTGCGTGGCCTCCGCGACGCCCGGGGGCCGAGTCGCGCGGGAGGCTTGGCCCCCTTTCATAACTGCTTGCAGTTCTAGTTAGGGGGCCAAGCCCGCGGGGGCTGGGGAACGCGTATGCAAGGCATACGCGTTTCCCAGCACCAGCGGTGCTGGGAACCCTATTGTAATTGTTCCGATTTTTATTTTTATTAGGGGGCCAAGCCCGCGGGGGCTGGGGACCGCGTATGCAAGCATACGCGGTTCCCAGGACCAGCGGTGCTGGGAACCCTATTGTTTTTTGTTCAGATTTTTATTATTCCTATTATTATTTTTATTCTTCCACGGGTAAAAGTGGTGCTGCAGGCTAGACCGTGCAAGGGGGGGTGGTGCAATTTGGAGGATTGGTCCATACCCCTGCAGGGACCTCAGATGCAAAAAATCAGATATGTCTGCCAGCAGGGGGCGCTATAACAAGGGAAACGCGTTTTGGCCTATAACTCCCAAACCGTTTTGTCGCACATTCAAAAGCCTCATATCCATAGATTCCCTGAATTGCCCTGAATCACCTGGGCTAGGCCACGCCCATTTCCGCCTAGATTTTTTTCCCCAAAAAATCGCAAAAACTGGAAAACCTACTTTTTCGGACTCATCCTTGGGGTTTTGTCCGATCAGTGTGAAATTTGGCACGTATCGTCTTCAGAGGGATCTGATCTTAAGTTATCAAAATAATTTCGTTCTGTCAAAGTATGCGCAAATTATTAACGAATAAAATTTTCTAGCTAGCTATAAAAACGCGAACAGTTGCATATCTTGGTCAAAATAAATGCTAATGACACCAAATCTGAGATCCTTCGTTGGCATGCTACTGTGGGGCTATGAGCCAAATTTGGCTGATTTTGGCCACTAGGGGGCGCTGCAAATATGGCAAGGTTATATCTCTTAAACGGCAACACCGAATTATACCAAATTTGGAGGGCATGATGTTGGGTGACTCCCGAGGCCATATCTTCAAGGTAATCCCCGACTGGTCAAAGTGGGCGTGGCTTGTTACGAGATAAACAATAAACACTTGTTTTAGCTCAAGTATTACGCTGAGGGCTGTGAAATTTACAGTGTATATATAGAATAGGACACAGACCACCCATACCAAAAATTGTGCGTATACACCACTAGGTGGCGCTGTAATGGACGCAAACGCATTTTGGCCTGTAACTTCCACATTTTTAATTACATCTTCATAAACTTTATATCCACGTGTTCCAGGAATAGAGCCGCATCTTTTGACATAGGCCACGCCCACTCCCACAGAACATTTCTCTTGGTAAGTCGCTACACATCAAAAACCTACTTTTTTGAACTCCTCCTAGGATTTACGCTCCATCTGCACGAAACTTTGCACACACAATCTCCGGACTTGCCTCATCAAAAGTTATCAAAAGAATTTTGCTACTCCAAAAAATGCGGTACTTATAAATAAGCAATTTTTTTCCGCTAGCTAAAAAACACATACCGTTGCATATTTTTGTCAAAGTAAAAGCTATCAACATCAAACTCAATACACACGTTTCAGAGGTCAACCACAGGCTCTGTGCCAAATTTGGCGAAAATTGACTGATAGGGGCGCTATAAACAGAGAAAAATGAAGCAGCACGAAAGTTGCTCAGATTCGCACGAAATTTGGTGAGCGCCATGTTGAGTCACTCCCAAGGCCGTCTGTAAAGTTTAGTCATGTTTGCTCAAAGTGGCCGTGACTTCTTACAACAAACATATTCTGCCTTTGACACTTGCAGTGCTCTTCCCATTACAGTAAGAGGAAGGGAGAGACAGGGCAGCCTTGTTTGACCTCACATTTAACGGCAAACCTCGGCGACGTGCCTTCCGGTGACGAAACAGAGCCGTTTGCGTTGCGTGGGCTCCGCGACGCCCAGGGGCCGAGTCGCGCGGGAGGCTTGGCCCCCGTTCATAACTGCTTGCAGTTCTAGTTATTATTTCTTTTATTCTTCCGTTGATAAAAGTGCTACTGCAGGCTACACCGTACAAGGGAGGGCGGTGGAATTTGGAGGGTTGGTCCAGACCCCTGCACGTACCTCAGGCGCAAAAATTGACATATGTCTGCCAGCAGGTGGCGCTATAACCAAGGGAAACACGTTTTGGCCGATAACTCCCAAACCCTTTGGCGCACATTCAAAAGCCTCATATCCACATATTCCCTGAATTGCCCTGAATCACCTGGGCTAGGCCACGCCCATTTCCGCCTATAATTTTTTTTTCAGGAAATCGCTAAAACTCGAAAACCTACTTTTTCGCACTCCTCCTTGGGGTTTGGTCCGATCAGTGTGAAATTTGGCACGGACGTTCGTCAGCTCGACCTCATCTAAAGTTATCAAAAGAGTTCTGCTTGGTCAAAATATGCGCAAATTACTAACGAATAAAATTTTCTAGCTAGCTATAAAAACGCAAACAGTTGCATATCTCGGTCAAAATAAATGCTAACGACACCAAATCCGAGATCCTCGGTTGACATGTAACTGTGGGGGTGTGAGCCAAATTTGGTTAACTTTGCCCACTAGGGGGCACTGCAAATATGCCAACGTTATATCTCTTAAACGGCAACACCGATTTTTACCAAATTTGGTGGGCATGACGCTGGGTCACTCCTGAGGCCATATCTTGATGGTAATCATGACTGGTCACAGTGGGCGTGGCTTATTACGACATAAACAACAAACATTTCATTTAGCTCAAGTATTATTCTGAGGGATGTGAAATTTACAGGGTATAATATAGAATAGGACACACACCACCCACACCAAAATTATGCGTCTACTCCACTAGGTGGCGCTGTAACGGACACAATCACGTTTTGGCCTGTAACTTCCACATTTTTGATCACAAGTTCATAAACTTTATATCCACATGTTCCCTACATAGTGCCGCATATTCTCACATAGGCCACGCCCACTTCCACAACATATTTCTCTTTCTAATTTGCTACACGTTAAAAACCTACTTCTTCAAACTCCTCCCAGGGTTTAAGCTCGATCTGCATGAAACTTTGCACACACAGTCTCCAGATCGGCCTGATCAAAAGTTTCTCAAAAGAATTTTGCTACTCCAAAAAATGCGGTACTTAGAAATAATCAATTTTTTCTGCTAGCCAAAAAACACATATTGTTGCATATTTTTGTCCAAGTAAAAGCTATGGACATGAAACTCAAATCACTTGTATCAGACGTCAGCAAGAGGCTCTGTACCAAATTTGGTGCAAATTTGTCAAAAGGGGGCGCTATAAACAGAGAAAAATCAAGCGACACAAAAGTTGCTCAGATTCGCACGAAATTTTGTGAGCGTGATGTGGAGTCACTCCCGAGGCCAGCCGTAAAGTTTAGTACTGTTTGGTCAAAGTGGGCGTGACTTGTTACGACAAACATATTCAGCAATAATACAGAGCTTCCAGTGCTCTTCCCATTACAATAAGAAGAATGAAGAGAGAGGGCAGCCTTGTTTGACCTGATGTGCGATAGCAAATCTTGGCGACGTACCTTCCTGTACCGAAATAGAGCCATTCGCGTTGCGTGGGCTACGCGACGCCCGGGGCCGAGTCGCGCGGGAGGCTTGGCCCCCTTTCATAACTGCTTGCAGTTCTAGTTAGGGGGCCAAGCCCGCGGGGGCTGGGGGCCGCGTATGCAAGCATACGCGGTTCCCAGGACCAGCGGTGCTGGGAACCCTATTGTTTTTGTTCAGATTTTTATTATTATCGCGATTATTTTTATTCTTCCACGAGTAAAAGTGGTGCTGCAGGCTAAACCGTGCAAGGGAGGGCGGTGCAATTTGGAGGGTTGGTCCAGACCCCTGCACGTACCTCAGGCTCAAAAATTGACATATGTCCACCAGCAGGGGGTGCTATAACCAAGGGAAACACCTTTTGGCCTATAACTCCCACACCGTATGTCGCACATTCAAAAGCCTCATATCCACATATTCCCTGAATAGCCCTGAATCACCTGGGCTAGGCCACGCCCATTTCCGCCTATAATTTTTTTTCAGGAAATCGCAAAAACTCCAAAACCTACTTTTTTCGAACTCCTCCTTGAGGTTTGGTCCGATCAGTGTGAAACTTGGCACGTCCGTTCGTCAGCTGGACCTGATCTAAAGTTATCAAAAGAATGTTGTTCAGTCAAAATATGCGCAAATTATTAACGAATAAAATTTTCTAGCTAGCTATAAAAATGCGAACAGTTGCTTAACTCGGTCAAAATAAATGCTGATGACACCAAATCTGAGAACATTGGTTGGCATGTGACTGTGGGGGTAGGAGCCAAATTTGGATAATGTTGGCCACTAGGGGGCGCTGCAAATATGGGAACGTTATATCTCTTAAACGCCAACACCGATTTCTACCAAATTTGGTGGGCATGATGCTGGGTCCACTCCAGAGGCCATATCTAGAAGGTAATCCTGACTGGTCAAAGTGGGCGTGGCTTATTACGAAATAAACAACAAACCTTTATTTCAGCTCAAGTATTATGCTGAGGGCTGTGAAATTTACAAGATATATATAGAATAGGACACAGACCGGCCATACCAAAAATTATGCGTTTACTCCACTAGCTGGCGCTGTAACGGATGCAAACGCATTTTTGCCTGTAACTTCCACATTTTTAATCACATTTTCATAAACTATATATCCACGTGTTTCCCTGAAAAGATCCACATCTACTGACATAGGCCACGCCCACATCCCACAGCATATTTCTCTTTGTAAGTCACTACACGTTAAAAACCTACTTTTTTCGAACTCCTCCTAGGGTGTACGCTCCATCTGCACGAAACTTTGCACAAACAGTCTCCTGACTTGCCTCATCAAAAGTTATCAAAAGAATTTTGCTACTCCAAAAAACGCGGTACTTATAAATAAACAACTTTTTCTGCTAGCTAAAAAAACACATACTGTTGCATATTTTTGTCAAAGTAAAAGCTATCAACATAAAACTTTATTCACTTGTTTCTGAGGTCAACCAGAGGCTCTGTGCCAAATGTGGCGCAAATTGGCCAATAGGGGGCGCTATAAACAGCGAAAAATCAAGAGACACAAAAGTTGCTCAGATTCGCACGAAATTTGGCGCACGCCATGTGGAGTCACTCCCGAGGCCGGCTGTAAAGTTTAGTGATGTTTGGTCAAAGTGGGCGTGACTTGTTACAACAAACATATTCTGTCTTTGACACTTACAGTGCTCTTCCCATTGCAATAAGAGGAACGGAGAGAGAGGGCAGCCTTGTTCGACCACACGTTCGATAGCAGATCTTGGCAGTGTGCCTCCTGGTAACAAAATAGAGCCGTTTGAGTTACGTGGGCTCCGCGACGCTCGGGGGCCGAGTCGCGCGGGAGGCTTGGCCCCCGTTCATAACTGCTTGCAGTTCTAGTTAGGGGGCCAAGCCCGCGGGGGCTGGGGAACGCGACTGCAGAGCAGACGCGTTTCCCAGCACCAGCGGTGCTGGGAACCCTATTGTTTTTGTTAAAGTTTTTATTATTATTTTTATTTTTCCACCGGTAAAACTCTTGCTGCAGCCTAAACCGTGCATGGGAGGGCGGTGCAATTTGGAGGGTTGGTCCAGACCCCTGCACGTACCTCAGGCGCAAAAAAATCACATATGTCCGCCAGCAGGGGGCGCTATAACAAGGGAAACGCGTTTTGGGCTATAACTCCCACACCGTATGTCGCACATTCAAAAGCCTCATATCCACAGATTCCCTGAATAGCCCTGAATCACCTGGCTAGGCCACGCCCATTTCCGCCTATAATTTTTTTACCGCAAAATCGCGAAAACTGGAAAACCTACTTTTTCGAACTCCTCCTTGGGGTTTTGTCCGATCACTGTGAAATTTGGCACGTACAGTCTTCTGATGGACCTGACCAAAAGTTATCAAAAGAATTTTGATCCGTCAAAGTATGTGCAAATTATTAACGAATAAATTTTTCAAGCTAGCTATAAAAACGCGAACAATTGCATATCTCGGTCAAAATAAATGATAACGACACCAAGTCTGAAATCCTTCTTTGGCATGTCACTGTGAGTGTGTGAGCAAAATTTGGCTAATGTTGGCCACTAGGGGGCGCTGCAAATATGGGACATTTATATCTCGAAAACAGCAACACCGGTTTTTACGAAATTTGGTGGGTATGATCTTGGGTCACTCCTGAGACCATATCTTGAAGGTAATCATGACTGGTCAAAGTGGGCGTGGCTTATTACGAGATAAACAACAAACATTTATTTCAGCTCAAGTTTTATGCTGAGGGCTCTGAAATTTACAGGGTATATATAGAATAGCTCACAGACCACCCATACCAAAAATTGTGCATCTACTCCACTAGGTGGCGCTGTAATGGACGCAAATGCATTTTGGCCTGTAACTTCCACATTTTTAATCACATCTTCAAAAACTTTATATCCACGTGTTCCCTAAATAGATCCGCATCTTTTGACATAGGCCACGCCCACTCCCACAGCATATTTCTCTTTGTAAGTCGCTACATGTCAAAAACCTACTTTTTCGAACTCCTCCTAGGGTTTACGCTCCATCTGCACGAAACTTTGCAGACACAATCTCCAGACGTGCCTCATCAAAAGTTATCAAAAGAATTTTGATACTCCAAAAAATGCGCTACGTATAAATAAACATTTTTTTCTGCTAGCTAAAAAACACATACTGTTGCATATTTTTGCCAAAGTAAAAGCTATCGACATCAAACTCAACTCACTTGTTTCAGAGGTCAACCAGAGGCTTTCTGCCAAATTTGGCACAAATTGGCCAATAGGGGGCGCTACAAACAGAGTAAAATCAAGCGACACGAAAGTTGCTCAGATTCGCGCACGAAATTTGGCGAGCGCCATGTGGAGTCGCTCCCGAGGCCGGCTATAAAGTTTAGTGATGTTTGGTCAAAGTGGGCGTGACTTGTTACAACAAACATATTCAGCCTCTCACACTGCTCTTCCCATTACAATAACAGCAATGAAGAAAGAGCGCAGCCTTGTTCGACCCAACGCTCGATAGCAGATCTTGGCGGTGTGCCTCCAGGTAAGGAAACAGAGCCGCTTGCGTTACGTGGCCTTCGTGACGCGTGGGGGCTGAGTCGCGCGGTAGGCTTGGCCCCCGTTCATAACTGCTTGCAGTTCTAGTTTTTATTATTATTCTTCCGTTGATAAAAGTCCGGCTGCAGCCTAAACCGTACAAGGGAGGGCGGTGCAATTTGGAGGGATGGTCCAGACCCCTGCACGTACCTCAGACGCAAAAATTCACATATGTCCGCCACTAGGTGGCGCTATAACCAAGGAAAAACACCTTTTGGCCTATAATTCCCACACCGTATGTCAAAACATGCAAAAACCTCATATCCTCAGATTCCCTGAATAGGGATGCATCACTTGGGCCAGGCCACGCCCATTTCCGCCTAGAATTTTTTTTCGCTACATCGCGAAAACTGGAAAACCTACTTTTCCGAACTCCTCCTTGGGGTTTTGTCCGATCAGCGTCAAACTTGGCGTGTAGAGTCTACAGTTGTAACTGATCTAAAGTTATCAAAAGAATTTTGCTCGGTAAAAAGATGCACAAATTATTAACGAATTAATTTTTCAAGCTAGCTATAAAAACGCTAACAGTTGCATATCTCGGTCAAAATAAATGCAAACCACACCAAACCTCAGATCCTTGGTTGGCATGCCACTGTGAGGCTAAGAACCAAATTTGGCTGATGTTAGCCACTAGGGGGCGCTGCAGATACGGTACATTTATATCTCTTAAACGACAACACCGATTTTAACGAAATTGGCTGGCTACCATGCTGGATGACTCCTGAGGCCACATCTTGAAGTTAATCGCAACTGGTCACAGTGGGCGTGGCTTATGACGCGGTAAACAACAAACGTTTATTTCAGCACAAGTATTATGCTGACAGGTCTGAAATTGACAGGGTATATGTAGACTAGGACACAGACTGCCCATACCAAAAATTGTGCATCTACTCCACTAGGTGGCGCTATAACAGACGCAAACGCGTTTTGGCGTGTAACTTCCACATTTTAAGTCACATCTTCCCAAACTTTATATCCACGTGTTCCCTGCATAGAGCCGCATCTTATGACATAGGCCACGCCCAGTTCCACAACATATTTCTCTTTCTAATACGCTACACGTCAAAAACCTACTTTTTCGAACTCCTCCTAGGGTTTACGCTCCAGCTGCACGAAACTTTGCACATACAGTCTCCAGATGGCCCTGATCAAAAGTTATCAAAAGAATTTAGCTACCCCAAAAAATGCGGTATTTATAAATAAACAAATTTTTCTGCTAGCTAAAAAACACATACTGTTGCATATTTTTGTCAAAGTAAAAGGTATCAACATGAAACTTGATTCACTTCTTTCAGTGGTCACCCAGAGGTTCTGTACCAAATTTGGTGCAAATTGGGCAACAGGGGGCGCTATAAACACGGTAATATCAAGCGACACAAAAGTAGCTTGGATCCGCACGAAATTCGGGGAGCGTTATCTGGAGTCCCTCCCGAGCCCGGCCGTAAAGTTTAGTCATGTTTGATCAAAGTGGGCGTGACTTCTCACAACAAACATATTCTGCCTTTGGCACTTGCAGTGCTCTTCCCATTACAGTAAGAGGAAGGGAGAGACGGGGCAGCCTTGTTTGACCTCACATTTAACGGCAAACCTCGGCGACGTGCCTTCCGGTGACGAAACAGAGCCGTTTGCGTTGCATGGGCTCCGCGACGCCCGGGGGCCGAGTCGCGCAGGAGGCTTGGCCCCCTTTCATAACTGCTTGCAGTTCTAGTTATTATTATTATTATTAGGGGGCCAAGCCCGCGGGGGCTGGGGGACGCGTATGCAAGGCATACGCGTTCCTCAGCACCAGCGGTGCTAGGAACCCTATTGTTTTTGTTAAAGTTTTTATTAGGGGGCCAAGCCCGCGGGGGCTGGGGAACGCGACTGCAAAGCAGACGCGTTTCCCAGCACCAGCGGTGCTGGGAACCCTATTGTTTTTGTTCGGATTTTTATTCTTTTTTTTTTTTTTCTTTTTTTTATTCTTCCCCCGGTAAAAGTCCTTCCTGCAGGCTAAACCGTGCAAGGGAGGGCGGTGCAATTTGGAGGGTTAGTCCAGACCCCTGCACGTACCTCAGGCGCAAAAATTGACATATGTCTGCCAGCAGGTGGCGCTACAACCAAGGGAAACACGTTTTGGCCTATAACTCCCAAACCCTTGTCGCACATTCATAAGCCTCATATCCACAGATTCCCTGAATTGCCCTGAATCACCTGGGCTAGGCCACGCCCATTTCCGCCTATAATTTTTTTTCAGGAAATTGCTAAAACTCGAAAACCTACTTTTTCGAACTCCTCCTTGGGGTTTGGTCCGATCCGTGTGAAATTTGGCATGTACAGTCCTCTGATGGTCCTGATCTAAAGTTATCAAAAGAATTTTGCCCGGTCAAAATATGCGCAAATTATTAACGAATAAATTTTTATAGCTAGCTATAAAAACGCGAACAGTTGGATATCTCGGTCAAAATAAATCCTAACGACACCAAGTCTGACATGCTACGTTGGCATGTGGCTGTGGGTGTGTGAGCCAACTTTGGCTAATGTTGGCCACTAGGGGGCGCTGCAAATATGGGACATTTATATCTTGTAAACGGCAACACCGATTTTTACGAAATTTGGTGGGTATGACGCTGTTTCACTCCTGAGGCCATATCTCGAAGGTAATCACGACTGGTCAAAGTGGGCGTGGCTTATTACGAGATAAACAACAAACATTTATTTCAGCTCAAATATTATGCTGAGGGCTGTGAAATTTACAGGGTATATATAGAATAGGACACAAACCATCTACGCCAAAAACTGTGCATGTACTCCACTAGGTGGCGCTGTAATGGACGCAAACGCATTTTGGCCTGTAACTTCCACATTTTTAATCACATTTTCATAAACTTTATATCCACGTCTTCCCTACATAGAGCCACATCTTCTCACATAGGCCACGCCCACTCCCACAGCATATTTCTCTTTGTAAGTCGCTACACGTCAAAAACCTACTTTTTCGAACTCCTCCTAGGGTTTTAGCTCCATGTGCATGAAACTTTACACACACAATCTCCAGACTTGCCTGATCAAAAGTTATCAAAAGATTTTTGCTACTCCAAAAAACGCGGTACTTATAAATAAACATTTTTTGCCGCTAGCTAAAAAACACATACTGTTGCATATCTTTGTCAAAGTAAAAGCTATCAACATCAAACTCAAGCCACACTTTTCAGAGGTCAACCAGAGGCTCTGTGCCAAATTTGGCGCAAATTGGCCGATAGGGGGCACTATAAACACAGAAAAATCAAGCGACATGAAAGTTGCTCAGATTCGCACGAAATTCGGCGAGCACCATGTGGAGTTGCTTCCGAGGTCGGCCGTAAAATTTAGTCATGTTTGGTCAAAGCGGGTGTGACTTCTTACAACAACCATATTCAGCCTTTGACACTGCTCTTCCCATTACAATAAGAGCAATGGAGAGAGAGGGCAGCCTTGTTTGACCACACGTTCAACAGCAAATCTCGGCAACATGCCTCCCAGTCACGAAACAGACCCGTTTGCGTTGCGTGGCCTCTGTGACGCCCGGGGGCCGAGTCGCGCGGGAGGCTTGGCCCCCGTTCATAACTGCTTGCAGTTCTAGTTATTATTTTTATACTTCCGTTGGTAAAAGTGCTGCTGCAGGCTAAACCGTGCATGGGAGGGCGGTGCAATTTGGAGGGTTGGTCCAGACCCCTGCACGTACCTCAAGCGCAAAAAATCACATATGTCCGCCACCAGGGGCGCTATAACAAGGGAAACGCGTTTTGGGCTATAACTCCCACACCGTATGTCGCACATTCAAAAGCCTCATATCCACAGATTCCCTCAATAGTACTGACTCACCTGGGCTAGGCCACGCCCATTTCCGCCTAGAATTTTTTTCCCGCAAAATCGCGAAAACTGGAAAACCTACTTTTTCGAACTCCTCCTTGGGGTTTTGTCCGATCAGTGTGAAATTTGGTACGTACAGTCTTCCAATGGTCCTCATCTAAAGTTATCAAAAGAATTTTGTTCGGTCAAAATATGCGCAAATTATTAACGAATAAATTTTTATAGCTAGCTATAAAAACGCGAACAGTTGGATATCTCCGTAAAAATAAATCCTAATGACACCAAGTCTGAGATCCTAGGTTGGCATGTGGCTGTGGGTGTGTGAGCTAAATTTGGCTGATGTTGGCCACTAGGGGGCGCTGCAAATATGGGACATTCATATCTCTTAAACGACAACACCGATTATTAAGAAATTTGGTGGGTATGATGCTGTGTCACTCCTGAGGCCATATCTCGAAGGTAATCACGACTGGTCAAAGTGGGCGTGGCTTATTACAAGACAAACAACAAACATTTATTTCAGCTCAAGTATTATGCTGAGGCTGTGAAATTTACAGGGTATATATAGAATTGCACACAGAATAGCCATACCAAAAATTGTGCATCTACTCCACTAGGTGGCGCTGTAACGGACACAAACGCATTTTGGCCTGTAACTTCCACATTTTAAATCACATCTTCATAAACTTTGTATCCACGTGTTCCCTGCATAGATCCGCATCTTCTGACCTAGGCCACGCCCACTCCCACAGCATATTTCTCTTCATAAGTCGCTACATGTTAAAAACCTACTTTTTCGAACTCCTCCTAGGGTGTACGCTCCATCTGCACGAAACTTTGCACACACAATCTCCAGACGTTTCTCATCAAAAGTTATCAAAAGAATTTTGCTACTCCAAAAAACGCGGTACTATATAAATAAACAATTTTTTCCGCTAGCTAAAAAACACATACCGTTGCATATTTTTGTCAAAGTAAAAGCTATCAACATCAAACTCAGTCTACACATTTCAGAGGTCAACCACAGGCTATGTGCCCAAATTTGCGTAAATTGACCGATAGGGGGCGCTATAAACAGAGAAATATCAAGTGACATAAAAGTTCATCGGATTTGCACGAAATTTGGTGAGCTTGATGTGGAGTCCCTCCCGAGGCCGGCCGTAAAGTTATGTACTGTTTGGTCAAAGTGGCCGTGACTTCTTACAACAAACATGTTCAGGAATAATACAGAGCTTCCAGTGCTCTTCCCATTACAATAAGAGGAATGGAGAGAGAGGGCAGCCTTGTTTGAGCACATGTTCGACTGCAAGTCTCGGGGACTTGCCTCCCGGTCACGAAACACAGCCGTTTGTGTTGCGTGGGCTCCGCGACGCCCGGGGGCCGAGTCGCGCGGGAGGCTTGGCCCCCGTTCATAACTGCTTGCAGTTCTAGTTATTAGGGGGCCAAGCCCGCGGGGGCTGGGGAACGCGACTGCAAAGCAGACGCGTTTGAACCCTATTGTTTTTGTTCGGATTTTTATTAGGGGGCCAAGCCCGCGGGGCCTGGGGGACGCGTATGCAAGCATACGCGTTTCCCAGGACCAGCGGTGCTGGGAACCCTATTGTTTTTGTTCTGATTTTTATTATTAGGGGGCCAAGCCCGCGGGGGCTGGGGACCGCGTATGCAAGCATACGCGGTTCCCAGGACCAGCGGTGCTGGGAACCCTATTGTTTTTGTTAAGATTTTTATTCTTATTATTATTATCGTGATTATTTTTATTTTTCCGTTGGTAAAAGTGCTGCTGCAGGCTAAACCATGCAAGGGAGGGCGGTGCAATTTGGATGCTTGGTCCAGACCCCTGCACGTACCTCAGGCGCAAAAATTGACATATGTCCGCCAGCAGGTGGCGCTATAACCAAGGGAAACACCTTTTGGCCTATAACTCCCAACCGATTCTCGCACATTCAAAAGCCTCATAACCACAGCTTCCCTGAATTGCCCTGAATCAACTGGGATAGGCCACGCCCATTTCCGCCTATAATTTTTTTTTGCTACATCGCGAAAACTCGAAAACTTACTTTTTCGAACTTCTCCTTGGGGTTTTGTCCGATCACTGTCAAATTTGGCACGTGCAGTCTTGAGAGGGATCTCATCTAAAGTTATCAAGAGAATTTTGTTCCGTCTAAGTATGCGCAAATTATTAACGAATAAATTTTTCTAGCTAGCTATAAAAACGCTAACAGTTGCATATCTCGGTCAAAATAAATGCTAATGACACGAAGGCTGAGATCTTTGATTGGCATGTGACTGTGAAGGTATGAGCCAAATTTGGTTGATGTTGGCCACTAGGGGGCGCTGCAAATATGGCAACGTCATATCTCTTAAACGGAAACACCGATTTTTACGAAATTTGGTGGGTATGATGTTGGGTCACTCCTGAGGCCATACCTTGAAGGTAATCATTACTGCTCAAAGTGGGCGTGGCTTATTACGAGATAAACAACTAACATTTATTTCAGCTCAACTATTATGCTGAGGACTGTGAAATTTACAGGGTATATATAGAATAGGACACAGACCACCCATACCAAAAATTGTCCATCTACTCCAATAGGTGGCGCTGTAATGGATGAAAACGCATTTTAACCTCTAACTTCCACATTTTAAATCACATCTTCATAAACTTTATATCCACGTGTTCCCTACATAGAGTCGCATCTTCTGACATAGGCCATGCCCACTCCCACAGCATATTTCTCTTTGTAAGTCACTACACATCAAAAACCTACTTTTTCGAACTCCTCCTAAGATGTACACTCTATCTGCACAAAACTTTGCACACACAATCTCCAGACTTGCCTCATCACAAATTATCAAAAGAATTTTGCTACTCGAAAAAACGCAATACTTATAAATAAGAATTTTTTTCTGCTAGCTAAAAAACGCATACCATTGCATATTTTTGTCAAAATAGAAGCTATCGACATGAAACTCAAGCCACTTGTTTCCAAGGTCAACCACAGTCTCTGTACCAAATTTGGTGCAAATTGGGCAACAGGGGGCGCTATAAACAGAGACACATTAAGCGACAAGAAAGTTGCTCGGATTCGCACGAAATTTGGCAAGCGCGATCTGGAGTCCCTCCCGAGCCCGGCCGTAAAGTTTTCTGATGTTTGGTCAAAGTGGGCATGACTTATTACAACAAACATATTCAGCATTTCACACTTGCAGTGCTCTTCCCATTGCAATAAGAGGAAGGGAGAGACAGGGCAGCCCCATTTTACCCAACATTTAACAGCAAACCCCAGCAACATGCCTCCCGGTCACGAAACAGAGCCGTTTGCGTTGCGTGGGCTCCGCGACGCCCGGGGGCCGAGTCGCGCTGGAGGCTTGGCCCCCGTTCATAACTGCTTGCAGTTCTAGTTAGGGGGCCAAGCCCGCGGGGCCTGGGGGACGCGTATGCACAAGCATACGCGTTTCCCAGGACCAGCGGTGCTGGGAACCCTATTGTTTTTGTTCGGATTTTTATAGTTCACTATTATTATTATTTTTATTTTTCCGTTGGTAAAAGTGGTGCTGCAGGCTAAACCGTGCATGGGAGGACGGTGCAATTTGGAGGGTTGGTCCAGACCACTGCAGGGACCTCAGACGCAAAAACTGACATATGTCCGCCAGCAGGTGGCGCTATAACAAAGGAAAACACCTTTTGGCCTATAACTCCCACACCCTATGTCGCACATTCAAAAACCTCATATCCACAGATTCCGTGATTTGCCCTGAATCTCCTGGGCTAGGCCACGCCCATTTCCGCCTATAATTCTTTTTCAGGAAATCGCAAAAACTCCAAAACCCACTTTTTCTAACTCCTCCTTGGGGTTTGGTCCAATCACTGTGAAATTTGGCACGTACGTTCGTCAGCTGGACCTCATCTAAAGTTATCAAAAGAATTTTGTTCAGTCAAAATATGCGCAAATTATTAACGAATACAATTTTCTAGCTAGCTATAAAAACGCGAACAGTTGCATATCTCGGTCAAAATAAATGCTAATGACACCATTTCTGAGATCCTTGGCTGGCATGTGACTGTGGGGGTATGAGCCAAATTTGGTTTATGTTGGCCACTAGGGGGCGCTGCAAATACGGGAACGTTATATCTCTTAAATGGCAACACTGATTTTTACCAAATTTGATGGGCATGATGCTGGGTCACTCCTGAGGACTTATCTTGAAGATAATCACGATTGGCCAAAGTGGGCGTGGCTTATTACAAGACAAACAACAAACATTTATTTCAGGTCAAGTATTATGCTGAGGGCCATGAAATTTACAGGGTATATATAGAACAGGACACAGAACAAACATACCAAAAATTGCGCTTCCACTCCACTAGGTGGCGCTGTAACGGACGCAAACGCATTTTGGCCTGTAACTTCCACATTTTAAATCACATCTTCATAAACCTTATATCCACCTGTTCCCCACATAGATCCGCATCTTCTGACATAGGCCACGCCCACTCCTACAGCATATTTCTCATCGTAAATCGCTACACATCAAAAACCTACTTTTTCGAACCCCTCCTACGTTGTACTCTCCATCTGCACGAAACTTTGCACACACAATCTCCAGACGTGCCTGATCAAAAGTTATCAAAGGAATTTTGCCACTCCAGAAAACGCGGTACTTATAAATAAACATTTTTTTCTGCTACCTACAAAACACATACCGTTGCATATTTTTGTCAAAATAAAAGCTATCAACATGAAACTCAAATCACTTCTTGCAGAGGTCAACCAGAGGCGCTGTGCCAAATTTGGTGCAAATTGGGCAGCAGGGGGCGCTATAAACACAGAAACATTAAGCGACAAAAAAATTGCTCGGACTCGCACGAAATTTGCCCAGTACGATCTGGAGTCCCTCCCGAGCCCAGCCATAAAGTTTGGTGTTGTTTGGTCAAAGTGGCCGTGACTTGTTACAACAAACATATTCTGCCTTTGACACTTGCAGTGCTTTTCCCATTGCAGCCTTCTTCGACCCCACGTTCGATAGCAGATCTTGGCGGTGTGCCTCCTGGTAACAAAATAGAGCCCTTTGTGTTACGTAGGCTCCGCGACGCCCGGGGCCGAGTCGCGCGGGAGGCTTGGCCCCCGTTCATAACTGCTTGCAGTTCTAGTTCCTATTATTATTATTTTTATTTTTCCGTTGGTAAAAGTGCTGCTGCAGGCTAAACCATGCAAGGGAGGGCGGCGCAATTTGGAGGGTTGGTCCAGACCCCTGCACGTACCTCAGGCGCAAAAATTCACATATGTCCGCCAGCAGGTGGCGCTAAAACCAAGGGAAACATGTTTTGCCCTATAACTCCCACACCGTATGTCGCACACTCAAAAGCCTCATATCGTCAGATTCCCTGAATAGCCCTGAATAACCTGGACTAGGCCACGCCCATTTCCGCCTATAATTTTTTTTTCAGGAAATCGCAAAAACTCAAAAACCTACTTTTTCTAACTCCTCCTTGGGGTTTTGTCCAAACTGTGTGAAATTTGGCACATACGGTCTTCACAGGGATCTGATCTAAAGATATCAAAAGAATTTCGTTCTGTCAAAGCATGCGCACATTATTAACGAATAAACTTTTCTAGCTAGCTATAAAAACACAAACAGTTGCATACCTCGGTCAAAGTAAATGCTAATGACACCAAACCTGAGATCCTTGGTTGCCATGTGACTGTGGGGCTATGAGCCAAATTTGACTGATTTCGGCCACTAGGGGGCGCTGCAAACATGGGAACATTATATCTCTTAAACGGTAACACCAACTTTTCAGAAATTTGGTGGGCATGATGCTGGGTCAGTCCTGAGGCCGTATCTTGAAGGTCATCACGACTGCTCAAAGTGGGCGTGGCTTATTACGAGATAAACAACAAACATTTATTTCAGCTCAAGTATTATGCTGAGGGCTGTCAAATTTACAGGGTATATATAGAATGGCAACCAGACCACCCATACCAAAAATTATGCGTTTACTCCACTAGGTGGCGCTGTAACGGATGCAAATGCGTTTTGGCCTGTAACTTCCACATTTTTGATCACATTTTCATAAACTTTATATCCACGTCTTCCCTACATAGAGCCGCATCTTTTGACATGGCCACGCCCACTTTCACAACACTTTTCTCTTTCTAATTCACTACACGTCAAAAACCTACTTTTTCGAACTCCTCCTACAGCTTACGCTCCAGCTGCACGAAACTTTGCACATACAGTCTCCAGATGGCTCTGATCAAAATTTATCAAAAGAATTTTGCTACTCCAAAAAATGCGGTACTTATAATTAAGCAATTTTTTTCCGCTAGCTAAAAAACACATACCGTTGCATAGTTTTGTTAAAGTAAAAGCTATCGACATCAAACTCAATCCACACGTTTCAGAGGTCATCCAGAGGCTCTGTGCCAAATTTGGCCAAAATTGACTGATAGGGGGCGCTATAAACAGAGAAAAATGAAGCGGCACGAAAGTTGCTCAGATTCGCACGAAATTTGGCGAGCGCCATGTGGAGTCGCTCCCAAGGCCGTCTGTAAAGTTTAGTGATGTTTGCTCAAAGTGGGCGTGACTTCTTAGAACAAACATATTCTGCCTTTGACACTTGCAGTGCTCTTCCCATTACAGTAAGAGGAAGGGAGAGACAGGGCAGCCTTGTTTGACCTCACATTTAACGCCAAACCTCGGCGACGTGCCTTCCGGTGACGAAACGCAGCCGTTTGCGTTGCGTGGGCTCCGCGACGCCCGGGGGCCGAGTCGCGCGGGAGGCTTGGCCCCCGTTCATAACTGCTTGCAGTTCTAGTTATTATTAGGGGGCCAAGCCCGCGGGGGCTGGGGAACGCGACTGCAAAGCAGACGCGTTTCCCAGCACCAGCGGTGCTGGGAACCCTATTGTTTTTGTTCGAATTTTTATTCATCTTCATCTTCTTTTTTTTTTATTATTCTTCCGTTGATAAAAGTCCGGCTGCAGCCTAAACCGTACAAGGGAGGGCGGTGCAATTTGAAGGGATGGTCCAGACCCCTGTACGTACCTCAGACGCAAAAATTCACATATGTCCGCCACTTGGTGGCGCTATAACCAAGGAAAACACCTTTTGGCCTATAATTCCCACACCGTATGTCACACATGCAAAAACCTCATATCCTTAGATTCCCTGAATAGGGATGCATCACCTGGGCCAGGCCACGCCCATTTCCGCCTATAATTTTTTTTCGCTACATCGCGAAAACTCGAAAACCTACTTTTTCGAACTCCTCCTTGGGGTTTTGTCCGATCAGCGTCAAACTTGGCGTGTACAGTCTACAGTTGTAACTGATCTAAAGTTATCAAAAATATTTTGCTCGGTAAAAAGATGCACAAATTATTAACGAATGAACTTTTCAAGCTAGCTATAAAAAACGCGAACTGTTGCATATCTCGGTCAAAATAAATGCTAACGACACCAAACCTCAGATCCTTGGTTGGCATGCCACTGTGAGGCTAAGACCCAAATTTGGCTGATGTTAGCCACTAGGGGGCGCTGCAGATACGGTACATTTATATCTCTTAAACGACAACACCGATTTTAACCAAATTGGCTGGCTACCATGCTGGATGACTCCTGAGGCCACATCTTGAAGTTAATCGCGACTGGTCAAAGTGGGCGTGGCTTATGACGCGATAAACAACAAACGTTTATTTCAGCACAAGTATTATGCTGAGAGGTCTGAAATTGACCGGGTATATGTAGAATAGGACACAGACTGCCCATACCGAAAATTGTGCATCTACTCCACTAGGTGGCGCTATAACAGACACAAACGCGTTTTGGCGTGCAACTTCCACATTTTAAGTCACATCTTCATAAACTTTATATCCACGTGTTCCCTGCATAGAGCCGCATCTTATGACATAGGCCACGCCCACTTCCACAACATATTTCGCTTTGTAATTCGCTACACATCAAAAACCTACTTTTTGAACTCCTCCTAGGGTTTACGCTCCAGCTGCACAAAACTTTGCACATACAGTCTCCAGATGGCCCTGATCAAAAGTTATCAAAAGAATTTTGCTACTCCAAAAAATGCGGTACTTATAAATAAACAAATTTTTTCGCTAGCTAAAAAACACATACTGTTGCATATTTTGGTCAAAGTAAAACCTATCAACGTCAAACTCGATTCAATTATGTCAGAGGTCGACCAGAGGCTCGGTGCCAAATTTGGTGCAAATCGGCCAATGGGGGCGCTATAAACACAGAAAAATGAAGTGACACGACAAGTTGCTCGGATTCGCACGAAATTCGGTCACGATGATGTGGACTCGCTCCTGAGGCCACCCGTAAAGTTTTGCCATGTTTGGTCAAAGTGGGCGTGGCTTGTGGCAACACAAGCATTCGGCCTTTCAATCTTCAGTGCCCTTCCCCTTACAATTACAATACTGCAGGTGAGACATTGGCCTGTGTTACAACACACACATTCAGCACCTCCTGCGCTCTTCCCGTTACAATTACGATACCGCAGCTGAGACGTCGGCCTGCGCCTCACGCTCGCCCAGAACCTGTCGTGCCACGGTTTAGGGGGTACTTAACCCTCTGGAACCCTTCTGAGTCTAAGGCATTTTCTTCTACATGTCTCTCACCTGGTCTTCTTGTGTATTAATGCTTATCAAACCTCAGCTCTGTAATGCACAATCAAGTAATTGACATCCTTTTTTTCAGGACAACCTGGGCTTTCAGAATATTCATGCTGTAGTGGTGTCATATGAATGTAGAAAAAGCTATATGATCAGAAAAAAGAAAGGCGAAAAAGAAATGGAAAATGAATTTCACACATTTATTGAAAACACACACCAAATTATTATAAACAACTTTTTAATCCATTTTAAATTTGGCCACAACTTTCACTATATTGCATCATATGGGATGATTTTTTTAAAAAGAGTATTAATTTTGTGTTTTTTTAAATGTGATGATATTTCATTTGAAAAAATTTAAAAGATCAATAATACACTGTGGGCACATTGGTCATCCTTTTGTACCATTAAGGCCAAAAACAGCTACTAACAAAAACTGCTGTAAAAAAATCTCAGATACATATTTTTTCTACTTTTTGGCATGTGTTAATTAACCTCAGTTCTGATCAAAACTAAAATATTTTAAAGATTTTAGAATTTTGATATTTTAAATGACAATTTAATAAGTGGTGTCACCGATTATGGGGGGAAAAAAAAACACACACACACACACAAAATGACTGATTTTCAATATAAAAAATTATTGGAGCCTGGAGATTTTTTAATCTGTTATCACTGTCTTGGATATACCAAAGATTAGTAACAACATTGGCTTTGATGCATTAAAGTTTTTGTGTCCCATCAGATTTTAACCTTTTCTCCCTTTTGTGCTGGTAGTGGCTGAAATTTCCCCATAGGGAAAGCAAAGCAATGTCAGTGGCTTTTCTTGTAGGAAAGAGATCAAATTAGTAATTTTTAATGTTGACCATCAGATGGCGCCATTTACCCCGTACAGAATGAAATGCTTATCATTTTCTCATGGTAAAGCAAGTATGAAAACAATTCTAAATGCATCAGTAATACAATTTTTCATTTTCCCTGAAAACACAAAACTAAACTCTGCATCAGATTTATGAATATGAACATTTATTATGAACCAGAACAAATTAAACAAACATTCAAACCAAAACCAAACAAAATGAAACAGAAAAAATATTAAAATTACAACTTTTGTGGAATATTTAATCATTTTGAACAGAACTGAGGTTAATTAACACATAAATGCAAAAAAAAGTAGACCAAAATATTTATTTGACATATTTTTTATAGTAGTTCTTGTTAGTTTTTTTAAGTTTAACTTTTTTTAAACATTTATTTTTATTTTATTGTTTTATTAATTTGTAATAAACTGTAAACTATTTACACAATAGAGTGTACAAAACAGGTTATCTTATCTATATCTGTATTACTGAGAAAGCAGAATGTCACGTGTTGTTGTGGTCTGCTGTTGTGAGCCTGTCTGGTGCTCCTGATTTATTTTATGGCACGTGGGGTACAGTGAGTTCTGTGCCGTGATTGGTGGAAACTGAACACGCCAGTAGGTGTCGCGCTGTGATTGAACGCCATATCGCTATATAGTAGGTGAACAGCAATGGGCGGTACCACAGTCGTTTCTCGAAGCTGCTGCTGGATTACCTCGACGTTTCCGTTTGTGGACAACTTTTGGACCGCTGTTGGAGTGTTTTTGGATCCTGACCTGCCGGATACCTTTGGATTATATCGTTTGGAGTTTGGATTTTACATTTTACATTTTCTTCATTGGAATATTTTCATTTTTGATAACTTGCTACACGTTTTCTAGTCTTCTGCCTCTCACTCTGTCTCTCTTGTTTCTGCCTTTCTTTCTCTTTATCAGGTTTTTGTCGGCCTAGTAGTTCACGGTAGCTCCTAAGGTAAGTTTATTTAATTAATTTCTATTAATGGCAGAGCTCGTGTGTTGTTATCCGTCTGCTAGTTTATCGCTAACACAGGTAGCATTAGTAGTGACATGGCTCGCTGTGCTTATGCTGCGTAGGAGTGTTTGTTTCTGAAATTCGAGGTTTTTGTCCAAATGTATTTAGTTAAAATTATTTATTAGTTGCTGTGGATAATTGAATGGATTGAAATATGAATTTTCACTGTTCGGTCATTACATAACAGCGAACTACGCACATACGGGAATCCCTTCCCTGACTCGCATTTTGGTTGCTAGGTTACTAAGTAAACAGGGAATTCCTCGTTTGCACTAGTCTCCTATCCGTCTGCTAGCTTATCGCTAACACCGCTAGCATTAGCAGTTAGCTAAAGCATGGCTCATGGCCTGCACTAACCTCTTATTCGTCTGCTAGTTTATCGCTAACACCGCTAGCATTAGCAGTTAGCTAATGCATGGCTCATGGCCTGCACTAACCTCTTATTCGTCTGCTAGTTTATCGCTAACACCGCTAGCATTAGCAGTGAGCTAGTGCAGTATAGAGTGTTAATCAATGCCTTGTATGACTATTACGCAGTGGTGGAAAGAGTATTGAGATTTTGTACTCAAATTCAAGTACTGTTACATTGCCAAAATATTACTCAATTACTAGTAAAAATACTGGTGTTGGAAAAAGTCTAAAGTACAAACTATTCGTCAAAAAAAAACCCTACAAATAAAAGTACAAACCTGAAAATCTACTCATAAAAGTACAAGTACCCCCAAACACTACTTAATTACAGTAACTTGAATATTTGTAATTAATTACTCCCACCCCTGATATTACATACAAAACTATGTTGTTTCTGCCATATTTGAACACATCTCTAGTTTGTTGTGCATGTTAAACCCAACTCATTCACTGATTTTTGGTTAATTCTGCAAAAGTGCATGTGTATAAGAGATCTGCTTTGAATGCAGAACACAATGTTTGGGCTTTTACTGCAATGATGGACTATAGAGGTGTTTCAATAAGCATTTGCATTTGTGGTGGTGATGTGGTCATGTTTTATAGCTTTGTACTTTATTAAGAAATTATGTGTACAAGGGAATTGTACAGTAATGACTAGTAGGATAATTTCTGTTTTCACAAGGCTAACCTAATGTTACAGAACATAATAATAATACATTCTCATCAGTTGTATTTGTCTGTTTTAAATGTGGTTGTGCTGACATATGGTGTTTTTGTTCTCTCCACACTTAGATGCCTCGTGGCAAGGGCTACCGTCGCTCCCAGGCCGCCAGGATGAGGATGGCTGCGCGACCCCTGGACGTGGAACTGCAACCCGCCTGCAGCACCTTTGTTGCACGTAAGTAGTCACTTGTTCATTTCATATAGTAAACTGTTAGTTGTTTAGGTGTGAAGTAATTTGCACTTCCTTAAAATTGCCACTTTGTAAACATGAAGTAAGTCTTATCTTAGTATTGTCTGTGTTTCCTATACAGGCCGTGGTACTGGGTACCGCCATGCAGTTCTGGGCTGGCCAACTTCACCGTTCACGGGCAGGAGCCACAAGTTGGTCATTCCAGCCGAGTCCCCTGACAAGAAGGTAATTATTGTTGTAGTATTTAGTCAGTCTTTCTATGTGTGATGAATAATTGTGTGACTGTTGATGATTGTTGCTCTTAAAAAAATTTCTCTGTTGTTACAGTTCGTTCTGATTGTCGGGGACTCCCATCTACGTGCTATCGTAGATGGGTTCGTCCAGATGCCAGAGGGGAGGATGTCCTTTGGCTTCATGTCAACGCCGGGGGCCTCAGCAGCGCAGCTGAGGACTGAGGTTGAGAACGCTGTTCTCCCTCGGATCCCAGAGGCAGTCTGTCTGTTGGCTCCTGGCAATGACTTGACAGCCAGCCGGACCATCGCGGAGGCCGCAGCGGAGTTCCGGAGGCTCCTGACCACTGTTACCAGGCGTTGGCCGAAGGCGAGTTTTTATTTTTAGTACTACATCTATTATGCTTGATAGTGGCAGTGTTTATGCATCAGCTGCATGATCTCTAAAACAACAATTTATATTTATTTGTCAGCTGTGTGTCCTGGATTTCCCCCGGCGCCTGACCATTGAGATGGACCAGCAGGAGCTCCTGAGCCAGGAGTACCACCGCGTTGCAGCGCAGATGAGTATGTATAGATAAATGTATATGTACTTTTTTTGGTATCAAGGATTATGTCCAATTAAGCAGTTTAAAAAATGGAATGGTGTTTGTAGTATTCATTAGGATTTGACAATTCACAAAAACAGAGTTGAAACCAAATATTTCTATGGATGTTTATTTATTCTTTAAGGGGTCCCCTACCTGGCGACTGCTGACCACTTCCCGTTGAGCCACCCGGAGCTGTGGTGCAGGGATGGTGTAAGTAAAAATTTGTTATAGTAGGAGTTTGATGTACTGGCGTTTTGTAGTTGATATCTGAACTTAATGGAAGATGCATGTTTTAAATCAGAAAATTGTCGACCAAACTGATCATTATGTATTTTTGTAGGTGCACCTCAGTGACAGTGACGGGATGCCTGTCCTGTCGCAGTTGCTGTGGTCTGCCGCCTACCAGCACCTGGAGAGGAGGGAGCCAGAGCCAGAGCCAGAGGTCCGAGCCAGGTCCGAGCCCCCTGTTCCCAGGAGGACCCCCCGGGTGGTCGTGAGTGGAGAGGTCTCGATGCCATCGCACTAAAAACCCTTTGGAGTGGAGAGTCGCTGGACCACCCAGGAAGGTAATGTGGCGTTTACTACAGTTGTGTGGTTGACAGTATCTCAAGTAATTGAAATGACTCACATAATTAAGATTATTTTATTTGTAATTGAAGACGACCCGACCAGCTGACCATGACGGGCCCGGTGCTGCCAAGAAGAGGGTGGTTGAGCAGGAGGTTTGTCATCTTTGTTACATACAGTAACTTATTAATTAAACTTTAACTGTACTTGTTTGGTTACATGTTTTCTAATCAACTGCTTTCATTGTCAGGGGAACGTGGTGCTGAAGGAATGTTCTGTCGTGCTAAAACCCTGTGTGGTTTAGCAGGGAACTTCTGGATGTGTTGGGCGATGGCGCCGTCCACGTTCCTGCTCCTGTTTCCACAGCAGTTGCAGCGCACCAGAAGGTAAATTGCATTTAAACTTTTGGCATTTGATTTTATCTGCTTGACGATTTTAGACAATCTATGATGCTATCAAGCAGTGCTGTTTCATATAGTTTGAACTAAGCAATTCTCCAAATATAGTTTCAAAATGTTTTTTGTGTTTCTCTTATTTTAGAAGACTGCGAGGGAACGTCGCCCAAGACCTGTTGCCTCCCAGAAGAGGACGGTCCAGCCAGAGGTCTGTCTTTGCATATTAAATATTATAATATTTAAATTTTTGAAAAGTTTTAGTACAGTGAGACTAATCAGTGACAACTTCTTTTCATATTTCATCAGTTGTAGTTAGTAAGTTTGAAGTTGTGAAAGGTGGCTTCAAGTTACATGGTGTTTGTTCATTTATTTCTTTTTCTTAGGAGGAGGCAACTGCGGTGGTGGCCAAGGCTTCTCCCGTCCCGTCGCCTGTCTGTGTTGCTACAGTGGCTGAGAGGGAGGAGGTCAGCGCACCTCCTTCTGATCAGTCACTGGAGGACACCAGGAAGGTATGTACATTTTACAAATAGAACAATTTTGACAGTCATGTGGTGTTAAAATATGAATGTATCATCTTTTTTGAATATTACCTTTAAGTTTCCTACAGCATCTTCAATTGACTTGGCATAATTGTCCTTACAGGAGCGTGCCATGGACCTGCAGGCACAGGATGTGCAGCAGGGGAAGGATGTGCAGCAGGTTTGTTATCTTTTTTTAAAATGACACCATTATTTTTTAAACATATTTTTATTTAGTGGAAGCATAATTATGTGTTGACCACACAGGAGACTTATTTTCTCCCAAAGTTTGAACATTGAGTTAAGAGTCTATAACTGACTCTTGGGTTTGTATTACAATAAACATTTGACACATTTTTAATTTCTACATTGTTAATGTGTGTACATATTGTTGTGGTGATTTGTTTTGAATGTTGTACAGCTACTTTAATTGATGCCTAATTGTATGTTTGATTCATCAGCCGCGTGACGCAGAGGGGACGGCAGTGGGCCATGTCGACGACGATGATGCTCCCGCTTCGTCTGCTGCTGCCGGTGATGTCCAGGATCACGTGAGTCATGACCATGTCATGTCTTTTATTCGTGGGTCCTTTAATCAGGGGCACAAGCGTTTTGGTCATAACAGGCACAAGCAGTGTGCTACAAACAGTGTCACTGCAGTTATGACCAATGTGTTAAAGAGTGTTTGGACTTGGACTACAAGTGACCTGGACAATGTTTTAGTGAATGGTAACGACTTGTACACTTACATGAAAAAACACCACATGATTAGTGATGCACGTCGTAGTGGTTACATTTTTGTACGAGAGTTGCCTAAGGAGCATGTGTTGTGTAACAACAAATTTAGATTAGAGTACAAGGAGACATTGACTGGAGACATTGATGTAGAGGACTATGACCCTGCTGTTCAAGATGTGGCCATGCCTCTTGATGTTGCTTTCCAGAGGGCCATGTTTGACGCAGATGCTTGTTTGTTGACCATTAGGAAGAACATGTGTGTGGTTTTTAAGCAAGGGTCCAAGTTTGCTGTTTTTTGATCCACATGCACGTGGTGATGATGGTGGTTGGCAACCTGATGGTACCAGCATCGTTGCACGTTACGATACTTTGGACGCACTTTACACACACATCACCAACCTTGTCCGGTCACTCTATGCCTATGATGCACATGCTAGGGACAAGTTGTTTGAAGTCACTGGTGTTAAGGCTGTTGTCATTGTAGCACCTTGTTCAATAAGTGACACAGCAATACATGGTACCAGTGCACACTTTGAGCCAGAAACACAGACAGACGGTCAGCAGCAATCAAAGACTGTTACTGTGACAGACAGTGCACAGCAGTCTGAGGCAGTTACAGGGACAGAGGGCAAGCAGCAGTTAGAAATGGTTACAGGGACAGAGGTCAAACAGCAGCTGGAGATGGTGAGAGTGGCAGATGACACTGATGATGATGAATCATCAGTTTGTTTAGTGTCTGAGACAAATGCCAGTAATGTAACATTTAAGTGTTTGACATTAGCTGACAAGAGGAGCATCTGCACCAAACTTGGCATTGTGCCCAGTTTAAATCATAAGGACATTGTTGTTGTTGATTGTTTAGATATTCAACAACCAGAACCATGCACTACCATTGATATCCAGCCAGATGGTAACTGTTTCTTTCGATCTCTGTCACATGTTGTTAGTGGACTAGAGTCATCTCATAGAGCTATTCGCTTGGCTGTGGTCAAGCATATTGAACAGAGTTCTGATTTGTACCGTAATGTTATTAGACAAGAGTTTTACATCTGTACAGCAATATGTTTAATGATTCTCGCATGAAATATGTTGGCACTTGGGCTACAGAGGTTGAAATTCAGGCTGCTGCAGATTTGTTTAATGTTGATATTTATACATATAGTCAGCAAAAATGGTTAAAGTATAGCTCAAGTAGTGCAACAACTGCAAACAAAGGGATTTATCTTAAACACTGCAATCAATGTCATTATGAGCCCATTGCATGTGTGAAAGATAATATCTCTTGTAAATGTTTTAGTTTAAGTACCCTGTGTGAAATTAATCATGGAAAGTCAAGCTCTGATGTCATTTCACCTCGTAAAGCCTCTAATGATAGGCTGAAGAGGAAAGAGAGAGAGAAATATGCTGATGACAGTGAGTTTAGGAAACGTAAAATAATGAAAGTACAACACAAATATTCAACAGATGGTAAATATAGACAAACAAAACAGCAGGCTAGTGTTACTAAGTATGCTACAAATACAGAACACAAAGCTAAGGTTAGACAAGCTAGTAAAGATAAATATTCTACCAATCAGCAGTTTCAAGCAAAGTTAAGACAGAGCATTGTACAAAGATATGCTTCAGATGATACGTTCAGAGCTAAAGTAATACACAGGACTGTACGAAGATATGCTTTAGATGATAGGTTCAGAGCTAAAGTAATACACAGGACTGTACGAAGATATGCTTCAGATGATAAATTTCAGAGCTAAAGTAAAACACAGGT
The DNA here is from genome assembly GCA_034769285.1 of Lutjanus argentimaculatus. Taxonomy (NCBI): domain Eukaryota; kingdom Metazoa; phylum Chordata; class Actinopteri; order Lutjaniformes; family Lutjanidae; genus Lutjanus; species Lutjanus argentimaculatus. Next base: position 1,531,138 of record JAWZSL010000052.1, read on the forward strand.
TTGTACAAAGATATGCTTCAGATGATAATTTCAGAACTAAAGTAAAACACAGGTTTGTACAAAGATATGCTTCAGATGATAATTTCAGAACTAAAGTAAAACACAGGTTTGTACAAAGATATGCTTCAGATGATAATTTCAGAACTAAAGTAAAACACAGGTTTGTACAAAGATATGCTTCAGATGATAATTACAGAGCTAAAGTAAAACACAGGTTTGTACAAAGATATGTTTCAGATGCTAAGTTCAGAGGTAAAGTAAAACACAGAAGTATTAAAAAATATGCCAATTCTCCTGATCATCGTGCTCGTGTGATACGTTATACTGTAGAAAAGTATAAATCTAACCCGGTTTACGCTGAATCTATAAAGAAGCGAAACCAGGAAAAAAAACATAATCAAACGCTGAAAAAACATGACATAGATGTTGTGATTCAGAACTTTAGAGAAAAGGTTAAACAGGGCCCAGAATATGTTTGCTGTGTATGTCATAGATTATTGTTCCAACATCAGGTAGTTGAATGTAAAAAAGAACAATATGGAAAGAAGGGATCTGCAGTAGCTTCATTGGCAGATAAATGTATAACTTCGACATATCTTCATGAATGTAAGGATAAATGTACTGCAGACTGCACTTTAAAATTAGCACATGTTGGTAAATTGTGGATTTGTTATACCTGCCACAGAAAAATAATGGGAGGAAAAGTACCTGAAGAAAGTACAATTAATAATCTACAGTTAGATCCTATTCCACCAGAACTCAATACACTAAACTCTTTAGAGCAACATTTAATAGCACAGCATATTCCCTTTATGAAGGTGTTAGCTCTACCCAAGGGAGGACAAAATGGTGTCCATGGCCCTGTAACATGTGTTCCATCCAACAATAATGCTGTTAATAATGTGCTTCCTAGGTTAGAAAATCAGGATTTAATGATTCGTGTTAAATTAAAGAGAAAAATTACCTATAAAGGCCATTATGAATATCAATATGTGCACACAAATAAAGTTCATAGTGCACTAGAACATTTAAAATATCATAACAAGTGGTATAAAGATGTGAAAATTAATACAGATTGGACAAATCCTCTTGAAAAAAATACAAATGATGATTGCAATCAGAGTGATGAGGGCGAAGACTTAGACGTTCAGGACGAGCACATTAATGATCAGCAACAGCATGGCATGTATTTGGACACATGTATGCAGCCAGTAGATGTTGCACAGGAGGTATTAGATCAGCACTTTGACAGTGTTTTATCAGTAGCTCCAGCAGAAGGTAACAGTCCTGTACGTTTGCTTACAGATGTTAGCAACGAGGCTAAATGTTTTCCTGTTCTTTTCCCAAAGGGAACTGGTACCTTTCATGATAGCAGACAGCATAAGTTGACATTGAGTCGCTATCTCAATGCTAGAATTCTTAATGCTGATGGTCGATTTGGCAGTAACTTAGATTATATCTTTTATGCGCAGTATTTGTCTGAGATTAATCAAGTTGTGTCGAATGTTTCCATAGCATTAAGAAAAGGGTGTCATGGAGGAGAGAGCACCAAGATTACCTCCTCAATGCTCTCTAGTCCAGACTTTGTTAAGAATGTTTTAAGTCGTGACATGGGCTACAAATTTTTAAAACCTATTCGTGGAACACCTGTGTTTTGGCAAGGTGTCCAGAAAGATTTGTTTGCTATGGTCAGGCAGCTTGGGATTCCTACTTGGTTCTGTTCCTTTTCATCTGCGGATTTACGTTGGACAGAATTGATGGAATCCTTTATGAAAGTGCAAAATTTGAAAGGCAATGTAAGTGACATGGACTGGTCCCAAAAATGTAATTTGTTAAAGAATAATCCTGTGACAGCAGCCAGGATGTTTGATCATAGGTTTCATTGTTTTCTAAGAGATGTGATCATGTCCCCTGCTCAGCCGATAGGGAAGGTTATTGATTACTTTTATCGTGTTGAGTTTCAGCAGCGTGGAAGTCCACATACACACTGTTTGTTCTGGGTGGACTCTGCGCCAAAGATTGGCTCTAACACAGATCAGGAGGTGATAGATTTCATTGATAAATATGTAACATGTGATCTCCCTCCTGAAACTGATGAGCTGCATGAAGTCGTTTCCAGTGTTCAAATGCACAGTAAGAAACACTCCAAGAGTTGTAAAAAGAAGGGTAAACCATGCAGGTTTAATTTCCCACGACCTCCCAGTAACAAAACCTTTCTGTGTAAACAAAAAACAGAGGAGCAGCAGCAGCAGCAGCAACAAAATAAACCTGACATAGGACAACAGCAAACTAATGTCAAAACATGTGATGCAGCAACAAAAGCTAAAGAGATCATGAGAAAAGTTAAACTAGCTCTTTCAGATGAACAAGCAACATTTGACAGTGTTGATGCTCTCTTTAGTTCTGTGGGTATCAATCAGTCAATTTTTGAAAAAGCTATTCAGTTAACTACAAAGAAAACCAGTGTCGTTCTTAAAAGAAATACAAACGACATTTGGGTAAATCAGTACAATAAAGATCTCTTGCGTTGCTGGAATGCTAATATGGACATTCAGTTTGTATGTGATGCATATGCATGTGTAGTGTATATTATCTCATATATCTCAAAAGCAGAACGGGAAATGGGTTTGCTACTAAAACATGCACAAAATGAAGTTAAAAGTAAAGGAAATGTTGACGCAAAACAGCTCTTAACAAGTTAGGAAGTGTCTTTTTGCATAACAGAGAAGTGTCTGCTCAAGAAAGTGTTTATCGACTCACAAACATGCGATTAAAGGAGTGCTCCAGAAAAGTTGTATTTGTTTCCGACTGGAGACAATGTTGTCAGAATGAGTCTTCCTCTAAATGTAATTCAGAAGAGAGCAGAACAACAAGACCTAGACAAAGGCAAAATCTGGATGACAAACATCACTGATCGTTACAAAAGCAGACCTAAAACTAATGAGTTTAAAGACATGTGTCTAGCAAGTTTTGCTTCAGAATATAGAGATGTGCCCAAAAGTGAAAAATGTCAAACCAATGTGATTAAACTAGATAATGACTGTGGTTTTGTAAAAAAGAGGACAAGGACAGATGTGGCTGTTGTGAGATATGCTCGCTTTTCACCAACACAAGATCCTGAAAAGCACTATCAAAGCTTGCTTCAGCTGTTCTTGCCTTATTATACAGACAATCAGTTGAAACCACCACAGTTTGTGTCTTTTGAAGAGTTTTACAGGACAGCTTCTATCACCAACAGCAGCAATGAAATTAAATCTGTAAAAGAGATAGTTGATTTGAACAAGTCTAAATTTGAAAAAGACCCTGAAGAATTAGAAGACTGTGAAGAAGCTGTAAGCACACGTAGGCTTTCAAGAAGACGCTTGGGCTGAGCTTTGTCCTGAAGCTGAATTAGAACGATTAGAAAGTGTAGAGGAAATGAGTGCTAACAATGATTTGTTTCCTATGGAAAGAGACGTCATTCCAGATTTACAACCAGAAAAAACACCTGTGTCTATAGAATTCCCCAAACAGAAAATTAATCATTCTGAAGCACAGGCTATCATGCGATCCCTGAATGAGCTACAGTCACAGGTGTTTTTATAAGATACGACAGTGGTGCTTGGATAAAGTTAACGGTAAAAATCCTGCACCTTTTCATGTGTTTATTTCTGGTGGAGCAGGCACGGGGAAGTCCCACTTGATTAAAGCTGTGTATTATGAGGCAACAAGACTGTTAGCAAGAATGTCAAATTATCCAGATGATGTTCATGTTTTTACTCACTGCCCCTACTGGTGTAGCTGCTTATAACATTAATGCTACTACAATACACAACAGCTTTGCTATTTGTAATAATGTCTCATTACCGTATCAGCCACTAAAAGAGGAAAAAGTAAATACTTTAAGAGCCAGTCTGAAAGATCTCCAAATATTAATCATAGATGAAATTTCCATGGTTGATCACAAACTTCTGACATACATCCATGGCAGACTGAGGCAAATTAAACAATGTGCTGATTTTTCTCCTTTTGGTAATGTGTCTGTAATAGCTGTTGGAGATTTTTATCAACTTCCACCAGTAAAAGGAAGGCCTCTTTACACAGACCAAGCAGGGACCGACCTATGGGGAAATACGTTTAGCCACGTAGAGCTAACAGAAATAGTGCGACAGAAAAATCAAGACTTTGCTGTGACACTAAATCGCATCAGGAAACATAAAAAAGGAGACAAACTTAATGCCCAGGATGAAAAACTGTTAAAACAATGTGAGACAGGCATGGGTGATGACACAGAAGACCTTCACATTTTTTCAACAAATAGTGATGTAGAAACCCATAACTTTAATATGTTACACAAGGTATGTTCTGATATTGTGCAGATTAAAGCACAAGACTTTGACAAAAATCCTCAAACAGGACGATTTTGCAAAAAAGACAACTTCACATACCTTTGACAAACAGACATATTTAAATAAATTGTTGAGTGTCGGTCCAAATGCTCGTGTCATGCTCATCAAAAACATAGACGTTTCAGATGGTCTTGTTAATGGAGTACTTGGCACTGTTTGTCTTATAAAATCTGATGAAAACACCAAACTTCCAAGAACCATTTATGTGAACTTTGATGATGAAACGATTGGGAGTAAATTAAGAGCAAAGTTCCCATTTACAGTGCCTGCTCTTAAAAATGCCACACCAATTGGGCTTGATGAAGACAAAGTAACCAACAGAGGTGGAGTTAGACGTCAGTTTCCCTTGCGTCTAGCGTGGGCCTGCACAATACATAAAGTGCAAGGCTTAACTTTAGACAAAGCAGTGGTGTCATTTAAAAAGATTTTCTCTGCTGGCCAAGCTTACGTAGCTTTAAGCCGCGCAAGAGCCATAGAAAATCTTATTATTCAGGATTTTAAAGCCACTGCTATTTACGCAAAAAGTGATATAGATGAAAATTTGCAGAAAATGGAAAAATACATTGAGACTCCATTAACAACATCAGATGCTTCTCTCAAAGTCTGCTTACTTAATATTCAAGGCTTAGAAGCACACATAGCAGACCTAAAACAAGACCGCAGGATGTTAGAAGCTGATTTGATCTGTCTCACAGAGACATGGTTACAACACGACACACCACACAGTAACATTACTATGGAAGGATGGACATTTCACTGTAAAGCTAGATCCCAGAGCTATAGTGACCTAAAAACTTTCTCTGCTTTACAGAAGGAACAACATGGTGGTGTTGGCTTTTATCACAAAAACCACATCATTTGCAACCTTATCACTGTGCAATGTAGTGACTTGGAAGCAATAATGTTTAATGTTCAGCCTATGAACCATAATTATCATAGTGCTGTACAGACCACCATCATACAAAATTGGCCTATTTAAAACAAACCTAACTGCTGTAGTCAGCCACTTTAATGAGTTGTCAGGAGGTAAAATAATAATGGGTGATTTTAATGATAATGCAGTTGTTTCAAAGTCTATGGAGAACTTGATGACACAACATGGTTACAGTCAAATTGTTTACTTCTCCTACAACAGAAAATGGGACACTAATTGATCATATTTACATTAAAGACATAGATCCTACAACTGTAGACATCCAAGTAATATCAACATACTACAGTTATCATGAATGTATTTGTATGCGTTTTAAATAGGGCCTGCAACATTCATCTCTGAAGGTGGAAAGTCTGTATTACCGTGGGGGGGGCTCTTTTAGTGAGCTTATGAGCTTTTTCATGTGTATGGCGAGACTCGTCATGCACTTGAGGAACCATTTCCGTCATTGGGGTACAGCACCGCAAGAGAGAAGCCTTCAGTCTTAGGAATCTTGCAGGCACAAAAAAAAACGCATACAAATCATTCCTGATTTCTGTGACCTTTAAATGTCTTAAAATCTCAAGTGTCAAAGTCCCACAGTTAGTGTAAAATGTCCATCCTACTGTCATGTTACAGATCCATCCTGCAAACAGTCCTACATTTACTTCATCCTGGTGCTTGTCCATTAGATTTTTCTGATTGATTGTGTATATGAGATTACAACAACACTATTTATTATCATATATTTATGAGTTTTTAATATATTTATTCTCCTTACCTATTTATGAATTTTTAATGTATTTATGTATTTATTCATATATTTATTCTATGTATCTATTTATTCATTTAAAAATATATTTATTACTATTTAAACAAAATCCTGCGGCCTGCTCCATACATTAGATTCTTCATACTGTATTGTTTATCTATTTATTAAAACAAATATACATTTACAAATTTAAATTAATTTAATCTATTTATTCTGTGGATCTATTTATTCATTTTTAATGTATTTATTCATCTATTTATTCTATGTGTCTATTTATTCATTTAAAATGTATTTATTACTACTTAGACAAAATCCTGCTGCCTGCTCCATACATTACATTCCTCATACTGTATTTTTAATCTATTTATTTAAACAAATATATCCATGTACAAATTTTAATTAATTTAATCTATTTACTCATCTATTTATTATATTCATTTATTATGTAGTATAAAATGTTTTTACAACCAGCCTCCACAAGTCCTTACATTGCCATAATGCTGCCTGGTTTAAATTGGTGCTCTTTTAAATTTTCATTTTTTTAATTATTTTTTTTTACTATTTATGGTGGATTTTTATCATAGGGATTCAACTTAATACACATGCTGCTATGGATTTATTTTATATTGTAAGAGGTTATTATACCTGGTATGTTTTACATTACATTTAACTTATTTAAACTACATTTTGGTGCGAGTGATGACAGACTGTCCCTGACTCTAACTATTTATGGTGGATTTTTATCATAGGCATTCACCTTAATACACATGCTCCTATGGATTTATTTTATATTGTACCGGGTTATTATAACTGGCATGTTTTACATTACATGTAACTTTTTTTAAACTGCATTTTGGTACGACTGCTGACAGACTGTCCCTGACTGTAACTATTTATGGTGGATTTTTATCATAGGCATTCACCTTAATACACATGCTGCTATGGATTTATTTTATATTGTACGGGGTTATTATAACTGGTATGTTTTACATTACATTTAACTTATTATAAACTACATTTTGGTATGACTGCTGACAGACTGTCCCTGACTGTAACTATTTATGGTGGATTTTTATCATAGGCATTCACCTTAATACACATGCTCCTATGGATTTATTTTATATTGTAAAAGGTTATTATAACTGCTATGTTTTACATTACATGTAACTTTTTTAAACTGCATTTTGGTGCGAGTGATGACAGACTGTCCCTGACTGTTCCACAGTTCAAGACCTGTATGACAGTGTGTTTTCTGAGTTGTTTATGTTCAGGAGTAGAACAGGCAGTTGGAGCATCCAAGAGCCTACAGATGAGCCCAGAGTAGAAAAAGGCCAAGGAGGAGTCCGAGACGGTGTGAATTAACCTGACGAGATGCAAGGCAGAAACAGTTGGTTCACTGCCTTCAAAGGTGCGTAAAAGAATGTGACCAAACATCTGTATATGAGAGATCCACTGTAATGACTGTCAGCCACTGAAAACTGCTTTCTCACTCCAAAATGCAGGGCCACAGACAACGAGGGACAATAGAGACAGCAGGCTAAATGGAAGCTGAACTGAAAAAATCATGCCCAAGGAGGAACAGCATATATGTGGCCCATACAGGAGCAGACGGTGTGAATAAACCTGACGAGATGCAGAGGCAGAAACAGTTGGTTCACTGCCTTCAAAGGTGCGTAAAAGAATGTGACCAAACATCTGTATATGAGGGATCCACTGTAATGCCTGTCAGCCACTGAAAACTGCTTTCTCACTCCAAAATGCAGGGCCACGAAGAGTGAGGGACCCCAGGAGGAACAGCATATATGTGGCCCATACAGGAGCAGAAGGAACGACAGACAACAAGACAAACCGGACCCTTACATTGCCATAATGCTGCTTGGTTTAATGACGATGACTAGACAGACTTGGCAGCCTCCCCTGCTCAAGAACAATGATCACATATTCACCATTTGCAAAGGAAAATGTTTGATTTCTTGTTGGAGACATTTGGCTCCTGTTAATGAGTGATTATAGGGAAGATCTGTTTTAATTAACACATGATTTTGTTTATTTGAACCTTTTTTTTGTTTGTTTTTTTTGTGACCTTTTGAGCTTTTTCATGTGACAAGACAGTGTTCCTCGGTAAGGAAAAGTGATTGTTGATCTCTACCCTGACAATTTTGTCCTATTACAATGATATTCCTTTTTTGTTTTTTTGGTAATTATATGTATTTATACAAGTCTTATAACAGGTTATTTTTGAAGATTTCTAACTATTGTGGGTGTAAAATATATCTCAAATAAAAACTGTCAATGCCCTTTCAGCTCCTCATCCTTCATTTTATACATACATTGTTTTTACAATGGATTTTCAGCTGCAGTATTACAGAAAAGCTAGAGGAGAGTGCAAACATTATTTTGATAACTTCTGATCAGACATGTCGCAGATTCCATGTGCAAAGTCTTGTGTAGATGAGGCTCAGACTGTCAGATACTCGTAGCTGTAAGTCTTCTGTGCACTTTTTGCATGTGCAATAAAAATAGTTAAAGGAAAAATGCATTTGTTAACTCTGACCAAAATATGAAACCATATGTGTTTGGTTATAACCAGTGCATTTATTGGAGTGCCAAAATTCTTTTGATACCTTTTTAATGAGACACATCTGGAGATTCTCTGTGTAAAGTTTAACACAGATAGCACTTAAACCATAGATCTGATGCTGAATTTTGTTTTGTGTTTTCAGATAAAATGAAAAGCTGTATTACTGAGGTATTTAGAATTGTTTACATACTTTACCATGATGATATGACAAGCATTTCATTCTGTAGTGGGTAAATGGCGCAATCTGATGGTCAACATTAAAAATGACTAATTTGACCGCTTTCCTACAGGAAAAGCCACTGACATTGCAGAATCTATGGGGAAACTTCAGCCACTACCAGTACAAAAGGGAGAAAAAAAAATCAGTTCTCACAAAATCAGGGACAGCACTTATAAAATTGGCATTTAAAATATTACAATCCTAAATTTTTTTAAAATGTGTAATAGTTTTGATCAGAACTAAGGTTGAATGAACACATTTATGCAAAAAACAGTAGAAAAAAAATATTTATCTGACATTTTTACAGCAGTTTTTTGTTGTGGGGCTGTTTTTGGCCTTAACATTACAAAAACATGGCGAATGTCACTACACTGTATTATTGACCTTTTAAATTTTTTAAAATTAGATTTCTTAAAATCACATAAAGCCATAAAGCTTAGCGATGTTTGGTGAAAGTAGGCGTGGCTTATTGCAACACACACATTCAGCCTTTCACTCTTGAGTGCTCTTACCATTACAATTACGATACTGCAGCTGAGACGTCGGCCTGCGGCCTCATGCTCGCCCTGAGCCTGTCGTACCGCGGGCCGACTTACGTGGCCTCCGAGTGGCGCGGGGGGGCTTGGCCCCCTTTCATAACTGCTTGCAGTTCTAGTTATTATAGTTTTTTTTATTTTTCCGTTGGTAAAAGTGGTGCTGCAGGCTAAACCGTGCATGGGAGGGCGGTGCAAATTTGGAGGGTTGGTCCAGACCCCTGCACGTACCTCAGCCACAAAAATTGACATATGTCTGCCAGCAGGTGGCGCTATAACAAAGGGAAACACCTTTTACCCTATAACTCCCAAACCGTATGTCGCACATTCAAAAGCCTCATATCCTCAGACTCCCTGAATAGGCCTTAATCACCTGCTCTAGGCCACGCCCATTTCCGCCTATAATTTTTTTTCGCAAATCACAAAAACTGGAAAACCTATTTCTTAGAACTTCTCCTTGGGGTTTGGTCCGATCAGTGTGAAATTTGGCACGTCCGGTCTACAGCTGGACCTGACATTAATTTATCAAAAGAATTTTGTTCGGTCAAAATATGTGCTAATTATTAACGAATACATTTTTCTAGCTAGCTATAAACATGCAAAAAGTTGCATATCTCAGTCAAAATAAAAGCTAATGACACCAATTCAGAGAACCTTGGTTGGCATGTCACTGTGGGGGTAGGAGCCAAATTTGGCTCATTTTGGCCACTAGGGGGCACTACAAGTGTGGGAACGTTATATCTCTTAAACGCCAACACCGATTTTTACTAAATTTGATGGCCATGATGCTGGGTCACTCCTGAGGTCATGTCTTGAAGGCAATCACGACTGGTCAAAGTGGGCGTGGCTTATTACGAGATAAACAACAAACATTTATTTCAGCTCAAGTATTATGCTGAGGGCTCTGAAATTTACAGGGTACATATAGAATAGGACACAGACCACCCATACCAAAAATTGTGCATCTACTCCACTAGATGGCGCTATAACGGATGCAAATGCATTTCAGCCTGTAACTTCCAAATTTTTAATCACATCTTCATAAACTTTATATCCCCGTCATCCCTACATAGAGCCGCATCTTTTCACATAGGCCACGCCCACTCCCACAGCACATTTCTCTTTGTAAGTCGCTACATGTCAAAAACCTACTTTTTGGAACTCCTCATATGGTTTACGCTCCATCTGCACAAAACTTTGCACACACAATCTTCAGACTGCCCCGATCAAAAGTTAACAAAAGAATTTTGCTACTCTAAAAGACACGGTACTTATAAATAAGCATCTTTTTCTTCTAGCTACAAAACACATACCGTTGCATAATTTAGTCAAAATAAAAGCTATCAACATGAAACTCAAATCACTTGTTGCAGAGGTCAGCCAGAGGCTCTGTGGCAAATTTGGTGCAAATTGGGCAACAGGGGGCGCTATAAACAGAGAAACATTAAGCAACAAAAAAGTTGCTCGGATTCGCGCGAAATTTGGCGAGCGCGATCTGAAGTCCCTCCCAAGCCCGGCCGTAAAGTTTAGTGATGTTTGGTCAAAGTGCTTGTGACTTCTTACAACAAACATATTCTGCCTTTGACACTTGCAGTGCTCTTCCCATTGCAATAAGAGGAACGGAGAGAGAGGACAGCCTTATTCGACCCCACGTTCGATAGCAGATCTTGGCGGTGTGCCTCTTGGTAACACAATAGAGCCGTTTGCGTTACGTGGGCTCCGCGACGCTCGGGGGCCAAGTCGCGCGGGAGGCTTGGCCCCCGTTCATAACTGCTTGCAGTTCTAGTTCATCTTTTTTTTATTATTCTTCCGTTGATAAAAGTCCGGCTGCAGCCTAAACCGTGCAAGGGAGGGCGGTGCAATTTAGAGGGATGGTCCAGACCCCTGCACGTACCTCAGACGCAAAAATTCACATATGTCCGCCACTAGGTGGCGCTATAACCAAGGAAAACACCTTTTGGCCTATAATTCCCACACCGTATGTCACACATGCAAAAACCTTATATCCTCAGATTCCCTGAATAGGGATGCATCACCTGGGCCAGGCCACGCCCATTTCCGCCTATAATTTTTTTTCGCTACATTGCGTTAACTGGAAAAGCTACTTTTTCGAACTCCTCCTTGGGGTTTTGTCCGATCAGCGTCAAACTTGGCGTGTAGAGTCTACAGTTGTAACTGATCTAAAGTTATCAAAAGAATTTTGCTCGGTAAAAAGATGCACAAATTATTAACGAATTAATTTTTCAAGCTAGCTATAAAAACGCGAACTGTTGCATATCTCGGTCAAAATAAATGCTAACAACACCAAACCTCAGATCCTTGGTTGGCATGCCACTGTGAGGCTAAGACCCAAATTTGGCTGATGTTAGCCACTAGGGGGCGCTGCAGATACGGTACATTTATATCTCTTAAACGACAACACCGATTTTAACGAAATTGGCTGGCTACCATGCTGGATGACTCCTGAGGCCACATCTTGAAGTTAATCGCGACTGGTCAAAGTGGGCGTGGCTTATGACGCGATAAACAACAAACGTTTATTTCAGCACAAGTATTATGCTGAGAGGTCTGAAATTGACAGGGTATACGTAGAATAGGACACAGACTGCCCATACCAAAAATTGTGCATCGACTCCACTAGGTGGCGCTATAACAGACGCAAACGCGTTTTGGCGTGTAACTTCCACATTTTAAGTCACATCTTCATAAACTTTATATCCACGTGTTCCCTGAATAGATCCGCATCTTCTGACATAGGCCCCGCCCACTCCCACAGCGTATTTCTCTTGTAAGATTGCTACACGTCAAAACCTACTTTTTCGAACTCCTCCTAGGGTTTACGCTCCATCTGCACGAAACTTAGCCCAGACAATCTCCAGACTAGCCTAATCAAAAGTTATCAAAAGAATTTTGCTACTCCAAAAAACGCGGTACTTATAAATAAGCAATTATTTCTGCTAGCTAAAAAACACATACTGTTGCATATTTCTGTCAAAATAAAAAATATCGACATGAACTCAAGTCACTTGTTTCCAAGGTCAACCAGAGGCACTGTGCCAAATTTGGTGCAAATTGGGAAAAGGGGGGCGCTATAAACAGAGAAATATCAAGTGACATAAAAGTTCATCGGATTCGCACGAAATTTGGTGAGCGTGATGTGGAGTCACTCCTGAGGCCAGCTGTAAAGTTTAGTACTGTTTGGTCAAAGTGGGCATGACTTGTTACAACAAACATGTTCAGCAATTATACAGAGTTTCCAGTGCTCTTTCCTTTACAACAAGAGGAATGGAGAGAGAGGGCAGCCTTGTTTGACCGCACGTTTGACAGCAAATCTTGGCGATGTACCTCATGATACCGAAATAGAGCCATTGGCGTTACGTGGGCTCCGCTATGCGCGGGGGCCGAGTCGCGCGGGGAGGCTTGGCCCCCTTTCATAACTGCTTGCAGTTCTAGTTATTATTATTATTATTATCATTATTAGGGGGCCAAGCCCGCGGGGGCTGGGGAACGCGACTGCAAAGCAGACGCGTTTCCCAGCACCAGCGGTGCTGGGAACCCTATTGTTTTTGTTCGGATTTTTATTCTTTTTTTTTTTTTTTTTATTATTATTCTTCCGTTGATAAAAGTCCGGCTGCAGCCTAAACCGTACAAGGGAGGGCGGTGCAATTTGGAGGGATGGTCCAGACCCCTGCACGTACCTCAGACGCAAAAATTCACATATGTCTGCCACTAGGTGGCGCTATAACCAAGGAAAACACCTTTTGGCCTATAACTCCCACACCGTATGTCACACATGCAAAAACCTCATATCCTCTGATTCCCTCAATAGGTCTGCATCAGCTGGGCCAGGCCACGCCCATTTCCGCCTAGAATTTTTTTTCGCTACATCACAAAAACTGGAAAAGCTACTTTTTCAAACTCCTCCTTGGGGTTTTGTCCGATCAGTGTGAAATTTGGCAGGTACAGTCTTCAGATGGACGTGATCTAAAGTTATCAAAAGAATTTTGCTCGGTCAAAAAATGCGCAAATTATTAACGAATAAATTTTTATAGTTAGCTATAAAAACACGAAGACTTGCATATCTCGGTCAAAATAAATGCTAATGATACCAAATCTGAGATCCTTGATTGGCATGTCACTGTGGGGTAAGGAGCAAAATTTGGCTGATTTTGTCCACTAGGGGCGCTGCAAATACGGGACATTTATATCTCTTAAACGGCAAAAACCGATTTTTACCAAATTTGGTGGGCATGATGCTGGGTCACTCCTGAGGCCATATCTTGAAGGTCATCACGACTGGTCAAAGTGGGCGTGGCTTAATACAAGATAAACAAAACACATCTATTTCAGCTCAAGTATTACGCTGAGGCCTGTGAAATTTTCAGGGTATATATAGAATGGAACACAGACCAACCATACCAAAAATTGTGCGTCTACTCCCCTAGGTGGCGCTGTAACGGATGCAAACGCGTTTTGGCCTGTAACTTCCACATTTTTGATCACATTTTCATAAACTTTATATCCATGTGTTCCCTACATAGAGCCGCATCTTTTGACATAGGCCACGCCCAGTTCCACAACACATCTCTCTTTGTAATTTGCTACACGTCAAAAACCTACTTTTTCGAACTCCTCCTAGGGTTTACGCTCCAGCTGCACGAAACTTTGCACCTACAGTCTCCAGATGGCCCTGATCAAAAGTTATCAAAAGAATTTTGCTACTCCAAAAAATGCGGTACTTATAAATAAACAATTTTTCCTGCTAGCTAAAAAACACATATTGTTGCATATTTTTGTCAAAGCAAAAGGTATCAACATGAAACTTAAGTCACTTCTTTCAGTGGTCACCCAGAGGTTCTGTACCAAATTTGGTGCAAATTGGGCAACAGGGGGCGCTATAAACACGGTAATATCAAGCGACACAAAAGTAGCTTGGATCCGCACGAAATTCGGGGAGCGTGATCTGGAGTCCCTCCCGAGGCCGGCCGTAAAGTTTAGTCATGTTTGATCAAAGTGGGCGTGACTTGTTACAACAAACATATTCTTCCTTTGACACTTGCAGTGCTCTTCCCATTACAGTAAGAGGAAGGGAGAGACAGGGCAGCCTTGTTTGACCTCACATTTAACGGCAAACCTCGGCGACGTGCCTTCCGGTGACGAAACAGAGCCGTTTGCGTTGCGTGGGCTCCTCGACGCCCGGGGGCCGAGTCGCGCGGGAGGCTTGGCCCCCTTTCATAACTGCTTGCAGTTCTAGTTATTATTATTATTATTATCATTATTATTATTATTATTATTATTATTATTATTATTATTATTGTACATGCAATTACATCTTATGTTACTAACTACACGTCTTTCTCAAATTAAACAAAGTTTATTTGAACAGTGCAACTTAATATGCAGCAGAGTTACATAAAGCATAAATGCAGTGGTGTATACAGAATGTATGTTTGAATATAACTGCAGCTCCAGCACCATATCAAGCACACTGCCAATGAAACACAGCCTGCAGGTCAAAAACATCCAGCACCAACACAGCCACTGACAGGTAAAGATAGTAGCTAAAATTTAACAATATTTTTTCTTTGATACGTGATTTGTTTGTTTCAGAGGTAGTTTTAAATTGTAATATTGTAAATATATATTATTGTGTGGAAACCATTGTGGTCATTGTTGTTCATAGTTCTACTGCGGAATGAGTGGCTAGTGATGAGGCAGTAACCTAATCTCGTGTAGGGCTCCAAAATGGCTGGAGCCCACCACTTTCTGGTTTAAAAAGGCAGGAATGCTGCTCAAGCACTGGTCTATTTTTTGACAAATTCATTAAACAATATTGCTATGAACTCCATTGCCCTTCTAAATCAAAGCTAAACAGGAATTATGATTTCAAAATGTGTATTTTTGATTAGCATTAAGAGAAATGTGAGCAATTTTTACTACATGAAACAGCTACTTACTACGCCTATGCTGTGAAATTAAAAAATGTAGCACTGTCACCTCTGTAAAAGCCTACATTTAATGTCAAAAGTATAATCATTAGGAGGTTGGAATTACAAGGTTTAATAGCCCGGAATTTAATCTTTTAAAATATGTTTTCTCAATTAAAGACTAAAAATCAAAACCCCGTCAAAATACCATTTTTTCTCCCAATTCTCAAAATTGAGTTATTTTACATCATCTAAATCTCCTCCTTTGTTCGGACACAGAAGAAGGAAGAGACAGTTTTTAGACCTTGAGACTCTTCGATAAAAAACGAATGCAATTTAACATATGGGTGTTTTTGTGTGCACTGTGTATATGCTCTGCATTTCATTACATTACTGTTACAACGCAGCCTCTTTCATCTAAAGCACTTAGGGAAAAGTAGATGCTTTCAGTTACAGGTTATGAAGTTGTAATTTGCAATTCAAAGCTGTTTGTGCCTGTGCTGGCACTGATATTAGAAATTACATTTCTGCTCTGATCAACAGGATGTGTGTTGATTTTTTTTCCCTGCGTCGTGTTTATTTATCCTGCGCTCGCATACCTGCATCTGTGTCACGTAGACAGGCTTGTTGATGAGTATCCAAGTGGACGTCTCGTAGCACGGAGGGATGGTGATGGAGCCCTCGTAGGTGATGTAACGCGTGGTGTCGGGGTACAGGTCGGCTATGTTCAGGCCCATCAATAAGAACGCATCATCTACAGAGAGAGAAGAAGAAGAAGAGACACACAGAGAGAGTGTTAAACTGATGCAGTGTGTTGTGTGAAAGTCCGTTATGTTCAGAGTCATTAACAGGAACGAACTGTCAGAGGAAAGACAGGAACTGAATCCTGTGTCTGTGTGTGTGGATGTGTATTACTCATGACATGGGGACCAGTCTGTCTTACTGGGACAAAATGTAAGTCCCCATAACTTAAATAATTGAACTTCAGGGTGAAGGCATGGGTTAGGATCGGGGTCGACCTGTGGCTCCGGAGCCTCGTGCAGCTCTTTAGCCACCTTCCAGTGGCTCCCTGGGTTTAGCAAAAAATTATATTGAAATTAATTACAGTTATTTTTTTAGCATTTTAATTTTCATTCATCATTGTTGTAGGTCTACACTGTAACAACAAAAAAAGTTGAGAAAACTCAAACTTTCAAGGCAAAATACTGCAATAGATTTTTGCATTTTGAGGCCAACTCAGATTCTTACGTTTTGAAAAGGTTTTACCAACTACTGATCCTTTGTTGAGATTGTAACGGTCAGACCAGGAATGCTTGGAGTGCCAGTTAGGTCAGTGCCTAACAATACTTCATCAGGGTGAGTCAGTATTTTGATTTGAGTTTGTCAACCACATATAAAGGATCAAAATCAGAGCATGTAAAAAAAAAACTAAAAAAAAACTTTTTTAAACCCATAAGAATACACAACCACAAGCAAACAAAACCACAAACAACACAAAATAGACCACATTAACAGTAACAGAGAAATCAGAGCAACAGTCCCCTCCAGAAAAGCCAAAAATCCAGTCCATAAAAATCCCAAAACAAAAAGGCACTTCCTGTTCACACTTCAGTTCAATTTGGTTCAGTTCAGTGCAAAAAAAAAAAAAGAGATAATAAAAAAAAAAGACAACAATCCAAAAAAGAAGAAGGAAGGGGAAAAAAGGAAACAAACTCACGGATACCCGGAGTCACCTCTCAATGAGTCCAGTCCAGTCCAGTCCAGTCCGAGTCTCCATCAAGTCCATATGAAAAGGACGTGACAGCGGCCATTGGCTCTGGACTGGAGGTGTGTCTGTGATGGCAAGGGTGTGTGTGTGTGTGTGTGTGGGATGGGGATAAACTTCAATAACCTACCACGGATCGCTACAAGACTACTTCAACTTCTTCATTGGATAAACTTAAATCTTTGATCACTGAGTAAATTCATTAAAGTGAAGATGAATGATGGTTAAAAAAATTCATTTAAAACCATTTAATTATCAGGCACCAAAATAATGACAAATCAGGTTCACTGCTCAATATGACCCGTTTTGGTGTTTCTAAAACTCAAGGAGAAAAGTGAATTATCTCAACTGAAGAACATAGGTCTGAAAAACTTTCAAAATTCTGGGCTCAAAACTTAAAAATCTATTGCAGAATGTTGCCTTGAAATGTTGAGTAACCCTAACCCAACTATTTTTTTTACAGTATAAATTGATTCTTACATTCTTTAACTGTAAAAATATTCATCCTAAACACCAAAAAACTAAAATGTACATCATACCCTATGGCTCAGTGCCTTTTTCCTCTAAATTCTAACACTGGCTCATCTTGAGTCTTTGTAAGCTAGCTATGGATGCCAAATCAAAAAAAAAAAAAAAAGTCTGCAGGGAAAAGAGAGAATTTAATAGTTGCAGGTAAATGACCCCTTTGAGGTTGCAGACCTCTGGGTTGGGCAAAATGAACAAAAATCAATGCAAGTCACTAGAATGTCCCACAGGACTGTGTGTTCATGTGTATGGGTTATATAACACTGCATCAGGGTATAAATCTATAATTTTTGCACCAATTAAAAGGAAAGATTTGCCTGAGAAAAAAAAACATAAATATGTTGGAGCAGAAAGAGAGACTGTGTGTGTGTGTATGTGTGTGTGTGTGTGTGTGTGTGTGTGTGTGTGTGTGTGTGTCGTATTAATTAGAGCCAAAAATCTGTTCACACAGTCACATTTTGTGGACTCATTTAAGGAGGAATTGCTGGTTCCCACAGGCTAAACTGTTCAGTTTTAGGGATAGGACTCAGGTTTAGGTTGGTGCACGTCTCCAGAGAATTAATATAAGTCAACGTAATGTCATCCTAAATGACAAAAACAAGTTTCTGCGTGCATGTGTGTGTGTGTGGTTGTGTCGCTCTGCTATGTTTAGCCCCATTAACAGGAGGGAATTCTCCAGAGGGCCGTACATCTTCACAGCCGAGGTTGGAAAACAGATTTTGGCAATGTAGCACTGATTTGTATAAAATTAAGAATGCATTCTTGCTGAGGGAGCACTGGAAAAAGGCACATGCATTTTGTGTGAGTGTGTATGTTGTTGTGTTACAGTATGCAGAGCAGAGTGGAGACTAGATCTGCCATTTTTGGGAATAAACTATCTATAAGAGAAAGAAAAGATGAGTGTGTCAAGTTTTAGATCTCAAAGGTTTTTATTTATTCTATCTCTCTGGCAGCGTCTGTCTGTCAGTCAGTCAGGGCTGGGTGAGATATTCGTTATATTCAATTATGAATTCATGTGTGATATAGCAGATGACCATATCGTCATAGTTTTCAGTGTTTCCACCGCTTGCTGCTGAGGGGCAGTTACTTTACTTCAGTCAGCCATGAAGTGTGTAGATCAGCTCAAGTTGCTTAATGGTTACTGAAAGACTGTGTGTTGTGTTTGCTGCCACAGAAAAGAAATAAACAGACAAAACTCACAGCTAACTTAGCTTGTCAGCAGTAGGGTTGGGCGATTGGACAAATTTATTGCCTGTTGGTGATGGGTTGAACACGCTGCAACACGCTCTCTTGCAGCGGCTCAATACACACATCCACTCAGCCAGAGACAAGTGCACTGAGATGGGTGAGGAGTGCCTGTGGAGCCACACTCTTCAAACATCTAATGTGCTGAATTAAAGATTTATTACACCCAGATTAGAGTTGGTGATTGTGGAAAAGACTAACAAAAGACAGTTTGGTGAGTTTTACATGCTCCCCCACAGGGGTTAAACGGCCGAAACTCCGCAGTCAGTTAGAACTGAAGAAGCTTCTTGGATGGAACGTCTTCAAGAACCTAAGCAAGTTCCGTTGCCTATGATAACCCTTAATGAATGTTAAACAATACATGCACTAGAGAGAGCTGCTCAGAGTCAAAAGTTGGCCCAAAGAAGAAGAAGAGTCAAAAGCCTCTGACAGCAAACATGGCGATGCTGGAGGGGGCTGTAATAATGTAACTCTTGAGAAAGAGTCAAAAGAGAGGCAGTGTTGTAGACGGAGGTGGTCTGTGGCCATTAAATACATCATGACATGTTTTTCACTGCCTATTTGACAATGAACATCATGTCCTATGGTCATGTCTGTCTTAAACTACTGGCTACACTGCTGCACTGCCCCCACAGCTACTGAAGATACTGCGCCGTTCAGTCAGTATCCGTAAGCTTTAAGAAAGTACAAACAAAATGAACGTAGAGGATGAACAGAAAACTCCATATCCGTGTGCATCTATCTAACTTACAGCATAAATGAGCCTTTAGGTGTATTCCAGCAATATGGGTCCAGTACCAATCTGAGTTGAACATCTTATTTTGAACCTTTCAGAGCATTTCAACCAAAAATAAATCGTTTTTTCAAAGGTTCTAGAAATCTTCAACAGAATGGGTTCAAGTGCCAGAGCTCTCTGTGGTGCTCAGTGCAGAGGGCACATCGCACATGTGGGAAAAAACAGGTGGAAGGTTCATGCACATCAGATAGTGCAAAGCAAGTTGTTGGTGTTTTTGTGGGCTAACATGTTGCACCGAGAATATTCATCTCAGAACCACGTCTGTTTCTGCTGATGCTCTGAAGAAGAAGAAAGTAAATACTTGCAGCAATCATGCAAAAATAAAACAATGACTCTTAAAATGAAAATTCAATTAATTAATGATTGACACAAAACTGATTAATTTAAAGGGCTAGTCGCACCCAAAAATGCAAATTCAGTCATGATCTACTTACCCTCACACTGACTGAAGGTCAGGTTTAATTTTTTAGTTCACAAAACACTGCTGGAGTTTCATAGTAAAAGAGCGCTGCAGAACCCTTAAAGCCCCAAAATGCCAAGTTGACGTGAAAGACATCATTTACACCATGTTTTTACCCTGAATCTTCACTGTAGATCCTTAACTTGGAGCCACGTTCACATTGTCTGGGGTGTGTGTGTGGTGTGATGGTGTGCACACACAAATGAACGGCATGTCAGGGTTTTAGGAGACCTGGACTACGTGAACCAAGCATTATGGAGGCATTTTATGTTTTCTTTGGTTGTTTTTTTCTATTTGAAAACTGGTCACCACTCACTTTCTGATTTCACAATACTGCATAGATCTATAAATGAATATGAGCGATTCCTCTGTCTGTTGTCCACAGCGGCTTTAGTTTGTATGAGAAGTTCCTCCTTCAGTTCATTAAATCCCCGCAGCCATCTAACGGCAGCAGGATGGACGTGTTGATAAATGTGCAGCCTCTGATTGGAGCAGTGCATTACGCACAGATGTCCATTGTGTTTATCTTGATTAAATCATGTGCAAACGACACCGGGCTGCTACAGAATAAGCACACACATCACACATATCTACACGCATCACACTGGTCCATTATAACTGGGCACTCTGCTGTTTATACTGGAGATATCAGATTACAGGAGATCATTAATCCTGTGCATCCTCCTATCAGTTTTTTTTTTCTTTTAATGAGTGGCTCATGTTTTAGTCTTGAAACACATTACAAAGCAAATCCTCTTGTGTCACATTTCAAAGTATGATTTAACCATTTACGATATGAAATACAGTGGAATTATTGGTGTGGTCATATTAACGTCTTATTTATTTGTTTTGATCATTACTGTACTAATTAATTGAAATGAAAAAACCTGCAGCATCTGCAGATTTGTGGTGCTGCGTGTTCACGTGGCACCATCCATCCAAGCAGCAATATGATTTCCTGAAGAAGCTCTGTCATTTGTTGAGAAGCTCATCATGCTCCGCTGTGATGACTGAGAGGATATATTAGGCACCACGCCCTCAAAATTATATTTCACTTCATCAAGCCCCCTTGCACTTTGCGCTGCTGCAACTACAAGAACCATCTGCAGCTTAACATGAAAAAGACTAAGGAGCTGGTTGTGGATCTGAGGAGAACCACTGCACCGGTGATCCCTGTTTCCATACAGGGGGTCAGTGTAGACATTGTAGAGGACTATAAGTACCTGGGGGTACACACTGATAATAAACTGGACTGTGCAAAGAACACTGACGCCCTCTACAGGAAGGGCCAGAGAGGCCTCTATTTTCTGAGGTGGCTGAGGTCCTTCCACATCTATCGGATTAATGTGCTATCCTCTATGCTATTGTGTGCTGGGCCAGCAGGCTGAGGGGTGGAGGAACACCAGCAGACTCTACAAACTGATCAGAGAGGCCAGTGACATTGTGGGGGTGGAGCTGGACTCTCTGACAGCAGTGTCAGAGAGGTGGATGCCATCTAAGCTACATGTCATCCTGGACAATGACTCCCACCCACTCAGTGACATACTGGTTAACCTCAGGAGCACATTCAGTGGGAGACCGATTCAACCAAAATGCAAATCAAACTCTACAACTCTTCCCTCAGTGTCTGACACTGACACTGAGTAAACAGACTGACTTATTTCACCACTGTCAGAAGCTACTTATTAGTTATTTATATGATCAGCTTATTACAAGCTGATTATTATTTAAATTTCTTTGATATCTTCATATGTGTGTGAAGATTCATCTATACTTTTGAAAGGGAGGTGTTGAGGTGTTCTTGGATGAGGGGTTACTCATTGATTCCATTGGGCACGTCACGTCTGCGCCACAGTTTTGAGCCGTCCTCCATTCTGTCCCACCAGCAGCATTTCAGAAGCAAAGCGTCTCAACCACAGATTTTGTTGATTTTGTCCTCTTTCCTTGATTTTTTAGTGATAGTTTCTTTTTTTTCCCGTTATATGATTGGGAGTCTGCCTGGGGGTGTTTTATTTTGAAAACTGACCAGATTCCAACTTCCTGCCCGCTTGATCTGTGCTGTGTAGATTGACGCGACATCCATCAAAAATGAACTAAGTTCATATTTGAAGTGGAGCAGAGTGGAGAACTGCTTCTGAGATGTGCCGCTGGTAGAATCACAAGCACTGAAGGACAGAGAAGTTGTCAGTTTAGCAGTAAATTTAACTTCTAAGCCTTGTGTCATACAGACAGGCCTGCTCCTCAAACAGATTGATGAGGTGATCCTCTCTTTCCTCCATCCAAAACTCCGCCATTACTGACAGTTTGCCGCTGACTTTACCGGCTGATTCCGCTGACAGCTGTTGGAACTGCTGACGTGCCTTATCTTCTAAATAAATCCTTCAAGAAATTGCAAGCGTGCATTCACAGCCTAACTTAACGCTAAAGTTTGCTAAAGTTCAAATATGTTAACACAACTTTGAGATAACCTGCAAACAAACAAGCACTGGGGACTAGAAACACAACCTCCTTTGATGGAGGTTAATAATCCAGTTCATGATTCATCAAGAAGTGCAACAGATTTGTAATCACATGAGGAGCATGTGGAAGAATGAAAAGATCAGGGTAAAAGAGTAAAAGAAGTTTTAACTGTACTGTTTCACATCGACAGGTGTGACAGCCAACGAGGCTCTTGGTTGAAATCAAGGCTTTTTTGGACAGAGGAGATACAGACTCTCGGGTTATAGACCTGCTGATCCAATAGACAAGAGCAGGACAGAGGAGAGTCTTATTTCTCACAATCGTCTTTCCTTTGTCTTACGAGAAATAAATGAGGTTTTTATTTAGAACTTACTGTTTCTTCAAAAAAAGGAGCAAAACAAAAGAAAAGCAGAGCTGAGCTCACAGGTGTCTCAGAGGGTCTCCTTGACAACCGTATGGAACAACAAGACTTTAATTTGACTACTGAGACGAATTAAAGATCTTATTTAAGACAACTATATTTTCTTTTAGATCTCACTGTTACCTCAAGAGCTGATTATTGAAGACAAATTTAAGATCAGTGCAGTGAGACAAAAAAAAGAACATTGTAAGATCTTCAATCTGGCTTAAATTAGTCTTGGGCTGAGGCGAGACAAAGGCTATTTCTCAGGGGCAGATTTAACAAGTATGAGAGAATGGTCAAAGACTCATATTGGTCTTAAATTGAGCTCATTTATGTCTAGGAGACACAGACTAGACAAAGACATGATCTTATTTTGAAATTTTCCTCTCCTCTGAGAGCATTATGATTATCTTCAAAGGACCGGCTGTAAATTAACTATTTCCCCACCAGCATTTTTCAATAAAGTTTCCAGCCAGCACCAGCATTATTGACAAAATTCACTGATTTTTCAACACCCACAGAATATTCAATTCTATGAATATGTTAAAATATATCAAAAGAAAGAACAGATTTTCTAGTTTCAAACACAAAAAAACATTTTGTTCTAGCTTCATTCATTCTTTTTTTATAAGCACTATGTTGGTTGGTTGCATAAAAAAATCCAATTTTCAGACAAAAAAGTGAGAAAACAATGTTTTTTCTGAGAGAGACATTTTTAAGCAGAATATCAACTTCACGTTTTTATTTTTGTTTTTATATAACTTTATATTACATGTGTGACATCACTGTCACCGGTGTGGTTAACATTGTGTGTGTGTCTGTCTGAGAGGCCCGGGGGCTGGAGTGCTCTCTGCCCCGGCTGCGGCATGGGTCCCAGGGGCTGCGGTGTGAGCAGCCCTGCTCTGTGCCTGGATCACAGTGCTCTTTGACCTGCTGCGGTGTGACTCCCAGGGGCTGCAGCGTGAGCAACTCCACTCTGTGGCTGGGTCATGATGATCTCTGACCTGTGGATCTGCAGATGCACACCAATGCTTTCATGCTAGATAACACCATCTTCTTCTCCTGCTGTTCAATTCCAGTGGTTGCCTTCTTTTTTGAATGACAATTTTTTGTCAGACGATCCGTCACAGCACCCCCTACTGCCTCACAGTGAAAACAGCTATTGACAAGATATCTCGTCAATGGCGGGGAAAGAGTTAAGACTACAGGTGTAAGCACAGGTAAGGGCAACCTGCCGGGTGTTTCCGCCTGACGCACCTCCGACAGTGCCAATGGGGTAGCTGCAGGGTCATCAGCCGGGAGCCACCCTTCATTGATGTTTCGCTCCATTATTCCCGGAACATCTCACGGTGGTGGAGCAACAGCAGGGACGTCTCCCTACTGCCCCCTGCAGCTACCCCTAGGACCCTTGTTTTCCCCACGACATGTCCTTCCTTCTCAGCCACAGCCAGAAGCTCGCTCTTTCCGCCTCCTCTGCCAAGTCCTTGGATGCCTTCTTCAGCTTTGGCCTGGTCACTCCCACGTTCCTCAGGAGGTGCTGGATGGACGTTCCAATGAACCCTCTGCAGCCAACCTCCACAGGGCAGAGGACAGTCGACCACCCGCCTCTCGACACTCAGCTGCCAGCTCGGTGTCCTTCTTCCTTTCAAAAGCTGCCTCCATTCCCCCCTCCCAAGGGACTGTGAGCTCTGTCAGGATCAATGTTCGGACTGAGGGGGACCACAGGATGATGTCTGGTCTCAGAGAGGTTGCAATTATCTCTGGCGGGAACTTGAGCTGCTGATCAAGGTCCACTCTTAGGTTCCAGTCACATCCAGGTGTTAGCAGTGATCTTCTCTCCCTCTGGGTTATGTTCTGAGCCCCTGCTCCTTGTCCAACAAAGTGGATCAGCTTCCGTGATGTTGAAGGATGGTCTTTGGCTGTTTCCAGCCTTCGTGCCTCGAGGACTTCAGCCAGCTTCCGCAGGACCTGGTCATGACGCCACCTGTACCAACCCTGAGCCAGAGCTGTCTTGCAACTGCACAGGATGTGCTGTAGGCTTGGGTTTGGGGCGTTGCAGAGTTGGCACTTTTCCTCTGAGCCGTACCAGATGGCCTGGTCGACTGCCTCTTCAGCCTTCCACTTGTGTCCTGTTCGAACCGGGGCCTTGGTGTTTTTTACAAACGGGTCAGTTGAGTCTCTCAGATCTAACACAAGCCTCGCCTTCTCCTGTCTGTAGCCCAGGTTGATGGACTTCATATATGTATTCACTTGTTATCTGCATTCAAATATAACTATATAACTAAAAATAGTTTTAGTAGGCTACAAACAAACAAGTATTCATGTGTACATCTATTATACAATTTATTAAAAATAAAAAGAAATATAGAAAGTAGTATATAGTAAAATAACAAAGTTTTTTGTGCTAATTTCTCAGGTGAAGAGCTCTTTGCATGGGTGAAACAGTCCCAGTAAAAAAAATCAAAAATGCAAGTCTCCAGTGCACACTGTAGGGTTTGGATAAAATTAAAATACCTTTATTTTACTTGGCAAAGAATTAAAAATAACCAACGAGTATCGACCAACACAGGTCTTCATCAGGGTCAGTCAGGAGAAACTTGCACACCTATGCTGTGTTATACTAATGAGTTGAGTTGGAGGCTTGCACCTGAACAGGGAACTACCCCCCCACCCCACGTAAAATGTGACATAAAGAGAGAATGTTTCACCCATGCAATGAGCCCTTAACCTGAAGAATAAGCACAAAATACCTCAAGAATCCAAAGAGCATCTGTATGTGACCAAAAGAACGACCCAGTAGTGCTTCCACTCTGTTGTTAACAATAAAGGTTGTTTCAGTTTGTGTAGCCTACAAGCAAGTTTAAAATCCAAAGTGTATATTTGCTTAAAAATGAAATGACTGCATTTTGCAAGGTTGCTACTATTGATTTTACGAGCTATAATCATTTGACTAGAGTGCTGCAACAGCTGTATGACATTGAGAATCTATCTTGTGTATTCTGACATCTAGTAACTACATGCCAACAGTGTGTAGATAACAATGGGCTTGTTCGAGACGGACCGTGCCCCGCCTGGAAAGTAGATGAGATCAGTCAGCTGCAGCAGGAGGTTGAGACAAAAAGCTGCAGTTAAGTTGGACAGTTTCCAGCAGACTTCAGAGAAAATACAGGAAGAGACACTAACATCCTGTTAGATCACCTGTAGGCTACCTGTAGTCTGCAGACCATGTTCATAGCTGAAGAAATGAAGTGCATTCTTGATTGTTGATTGAAGTTTAAATAGAAGAGATCCTCCTACTGTCACATGATCCTCTGTTCTTTTATCTGCCTTGTAAATCACTTTGTAACTGTTGGTTTAATAAGTCACATATATAACATATTTTTATTATTATCAGCCACAAACTATCTGCTTGTTAACAGATTAAAACATCATTGCACAACATAAGACTAATATATCTTATGTTAAATATTACAATTACTCAGAAAATTAGGATTTTATACAAGACGTGGTGTTTGTTGACAAAATTAAGAGCCAATCAGAGCCTGTCAGGCCGCCAATCAGGTGACAGCCAGGCGATGGCAGTCAGTGGAGAGCGGCTGCAATGCCTGGCTCTAAAAACTGCAGCTGCCTCGATCTCGTGACGTTATCATTGCCAACATGTGCACGACATCAGAGGAAATCGGGATCAAGTCGAGCACAAATCTAACCAGCATGCATTATGCAGTGATCGCGAATCATCAATGCTGTGCAGGCCTGGCTCACCTCTAACGCACCTACACATATGGATGCACGCATTCTGGGACATGTAGTTTATTGACACCATGCTACAACAGAGCATAGAATTGTACTGCACAACTTACATTCTTTGTAAGCTCTTTCTCAGTAAGCTTTATTTTGAAAGTCTAACTGGATGTATTATTGCTAAGTTGACCACAGAATGAGAACAGGAGTATTTTTCACACCTCAGAGAGGCAAAACGTGACCCTGTCAGTGTGATACCAGGCTGAATCATCTCATATTATGTAGCAAACAGGTTATTTACAGCTGATTTAAAGACCTCTTTTTACTCCAAGAACAAGATGCAGCCCTGTACAGGTTCAAAGCAGAATTAGCTTGTCTAGGGACAAAACACAGACGGAGTGTGTGTGTGTGTGTGTGTGTGTTTGAGAGAGAAAGAGAGAGGTGTTTGTGTCTTACGTCTGTAGTTGATTCTGGTGATGGTGTCTCTATTGAGCATGCGGTTGAGGAAGGAGTTGGAGTTTTCAGAGAGCTGAGAGATGACAAAGAGAGAAGGGAGATCAAATATTCATCACAACCCACAGTACAACACACACACTCATACACACACAGCACTGTAAAATACATGTAGCACGTAGCCTAAGGACTGAAATATTGCACTTTTTCTCCTGTACTGCAATCCTCACATTAGTATAATGACAATCCATAATCCACTACTGAGAGGTTTTAAATCTACCATATGTTATGAGCGAGTCCAATAAAATCTAATACAGATGTATTTGTTCCTTAAGCGTCCCCTCACTGTGTTCCATTGTCCTCCTTCCCAGGACATGCTGACCTTTATGAAGATGGAGACCACAGCGATGCCATGAGGGCTCTTAGCAGCCTCGGTGTAGTTGGCGTACAGATCCTGGTTATAATGGATCAGCTGGACCTGAAAGAGAGGCACAGTGACACAGAGCGTTACAAGCCCAACTCGAGGAATGAAAAGGACACGTTTTCAATTTTCACTGGATGAAAAAAGGTATATACATGATATGATATGAATGGCTCAGAGCAAGGTAACAAAAACACAACAATTCTTATTTTCAGGTGATTATACACTAATGAAAACATAAAAAGGAGCAATATGTAGCTATTGCGCATGCAAAAAATACATACAGCAGTCCAAACAGTGAGTGGAAGGGCCAAAGACTGTATATTAAATAGGTTAATATCCTATTTAATGTTTGATCTGTGGTTGAAGCAAATTGTTTCCCCTCGGCCCCCTCCTCCCCAAACTCAAGGAAGCTCTGCAGGCTGCAGGAATACTGCAGGAGTGTGCACAAAATTGTAAATCGACAATTCCAATTCCCTGTCTCACTGCCTGCCAAACTCCATTAACATTTTTGCTCAGTTTAACCATCATACACATCTACTCCTTTTACAAGATTATTAGTGATTTCTTACAACTCATAAACAAACACTTACTTAATCGGTGAACATTCAGCATTAATTTGAACTCTAATTAACGTGAAACAGACAAGCAACGCTAGAGAATGCTTCAAGAAATGATGCCAGGTTCCTACAATGTCATTGTTTGAAGCATAGAACCAATGACTGAGCTGCAGTACTTGACGTGTTGAGAGTGAGAGGAAGTTGAATTATCTTTGGGTCTGACTGTGTTCGGGCAGCCTTTACATTTGGTCACTCTTTTTGGGAAATCAATTCTGGACCGGTCATCCTTGGGCTGGTAAAGACAACTTTGTTAACAGGGCTCATAAACTAGGCCTCATCCTCAATTATCTACAGTTCTTAGTTTTTCTGCTGTGCCCATGAAATTTTGACTCCAATACCTTCCTCCAAAACCTCTCTGACTGACGTACAGAAGAAACACAAACCCGATCCCAAACCCATCTCAAACGTTAACTGCTTCTTTTTAACGTCTCCGCGTGTCTCTTTAGATGGAGTGCATTTATAAAGCAAATGCAGCATTGTGATCATTGTCAAGACAGAGAAGCTCAGAGAATCTCTGCACAGCCCCAAAACTCCACAAAGACAAGAAAAAACTCACTTTCCAATTCTGACAAGCAGGTTTGACTTCATTTCAAGGCTGATAACAACCTCTGAAGTGAGCTCAGAGACAACGATAACTCACATAAAAAGTTTCCCTCATTATGAGAAATGACTATTTCGGAAAAACTTACTCTGTGTAGGTGTTGTGTGTACATTTTTCTATTTCATGTGTGTGTTCGCACTCGTACGCGTGTGTTTATCTGGGATGATATAACCATGTAGTCATTAATCATTATGAGCTTGCCAATGTCTCCGTCTGCTGTCAGCAATTATCTTATCACCCTGTTAGGATTCACTGCTCTGTTAGCTGCATGTAGATGTGTTCATGTAGATGTGTGTCTGTCTCTTACCTCTCCAGGGAAGCCCTGTCCGTTGAGGAGGTGCTCTGAACCCTGGGAGTCCTCGCTCCCAAAATGGAGGCGGACCTCCTCCAGCCTGTAGCTGTAACCCAGCGGGCCCCCTGAGATGTTCACCAGGTGGGCTTTGTCTGGTCGCAGGGACACGTGCTTCCCCGTGTTGTACATGGTGCCTCCCATCTGCAGAGAAAACAGACAGGCAGGGATGGGCATCAGTGATACGCTAAAGTTTGTCTGTTTTTTGCTAAGTGGAGTCCCCTTGTGGATGTTGTAAGTATGACAAGAGAAGTATAAGGAGTGACGAAGTCTGCAGTTGGAGTAGGTGGGGTGGACTGATGATTCAAACAAGCACAGGACTCACCCAGGAGACTGGGATTCAAGTCCTGAGTGAAACAAAAAGTAAATATAGAGTTTTTATCATTTAAAACAGCGGTACAGATGTGATATCCATTGCGTTACTTCCATCACACGAGTGACGTCATTTCCGTCACGTTGACATACATAACGAGGTTATTTTAACCGGAACCACAATTTTTTCCTAAACCTATGCAAGTAGTTGTTGTGCCTAAACCTACGTAAGTAGTTTTATTGCCTAAAACAGGTATGTCCAAATTATTCTGCAAAGGGTCAAGTGGCTACAAGTTTTCGCTCCAACCAGCAGCACACCTGACTCAACTAATCAGCTGTTTGAAGACTGAAATCAGTTGATTAAATGAGTCGAGCCTGGTAGGAACGAAAACCTGGAGCCACATGACCCTTCATGGAATAGTTTGGACATGTCTGGCCTAATCCTAAACAAGTAGTTTTTGTGCCTGAACCTAAGCAAGATCAGAAAATTATTTGTCTCTCACCATAGACTACTGTTAATTTTTTTTTATCCTGAAGATTGCATGGGGCACAGCAGAATGTGCGTGGCTTTGCTTCTCTATAATCATATTCACATTTTTTGTCGGAGTCAAAAAAT
The DNA here is from genome assembly GCA_034769285.1 of Lutjanus argentimaculatus. Classification (NCBI taxonomy): domain Eukaryota; kingdom Metazoa; phylum Chordata; class Actinopteri; order Lutjaniformes; family Lutjanidae; genus Lutjanus; species Lutjanus argentimaculatus. The sequence continues at coordinate 1,561,239 of JAWZSL010000052.1, forward strand.
GTTGCAATATTTTGCAAAAGTTTTAGAAAGCTGTGTAGTGGTTCCATGGTGTAATGGTTAGTACTCTGGACTTTAAATCCAGTGATCCGAGTTCAAGTCTCGGTGGAACCTGAGTTAAAATAAGTGACAGGCAAAAGAATTACTTGTTGAAATAATACAGGGGGCTGTGTTGTTGGGGGCAACAGCACTGTGACATTGCAGAGTCAGAAAGATTCATATATTGCTACTGAAGAGCACTAGAATGTTACAACCATGCACAGAAAATACAAGAAGCCTGGTTCTTCATGCAGATACTGGAACTGGAAGCTTGCGACATTTAAAAAAAGATTCATTTTTTTATTTTTTCATTTCTATTGCTGAAACATCGTGTGTCATTTGGATTAAAGAGCAGCAGACCTCGAGACAATCAACAATGCAGACAACATCTTTCGACCTCCCAGCCAGACCAGCCGGATGGACCAAGGGAATAAAACAAGCTGCGTTCAGTTCAGTTTCTATTTTTGATTGACATGTGTGCAAAGAGTACACCTCAACTTGATATGTTGGTAAGCAGTTTATTTTTTACACATTCAGCTACATGGTCTGTCATTTAGAGTCGTGTTTGTGTCCACCTAATGACTTTAAGTCCATTATCCACTCTGTTCTACATGTCTCTTTATCAATTCTTCCTGGGAAAAATATATAGCTTCAGAGTTCCTACACTTTTTATGAAGTCAAATTAAAAGACTTTTCAATCACTACTATTCAGATGTTATTGTGCTACGAACAATCAAACTTGTGGTGCAAGGGAGAGTCAAGCAGAGTTGTCTTCATTTTATGTAAAAGAAATTGGGCTCTGACTTATTTCATTTCTTTATCTAAAAAGTGAACTATTCAGTCAGAAAGTGATTTTGTATGAAAATAATGCAGTTACAGTGTCAATCAGTTTCAAGCAATTTATCCAAAATCCAAGTACTTTTCACTCCTTGAAAACACTACATCAAAATTCAAATGTTTTCAAGGATTTCCAGCACCTGTAAGAACTGTAGCTTTCCAGCTGCTACATGCTGTAGCTGCATTTCCTTCTCGATAGGATGCATTGGCATCACAATACAGCTGTATTCCCCATTGAGATGTCTCTCTGCATGTAAGCAGTGGACAGAACATCTCATCTTGCAGTGCTTTTGTTCAGTATTTGAATTACACAGTGACTTTCGGAGGAGCCCTATTTTTCGGTGTGCACCGCTACTATGTGCCCGCACATACATGCTTCCATGTGCCATCAATTGCAGGGTTATTGCAAAAAACATTCTAGTGTTACATATAGTTGATACTGTCAACAATATTTCTTAGATGCTAAATAATTCATCTTGGATCTAGAATATTCCCTAAACTTTAGGTCACCTTTATGAGGTGACGAGTAGCAACATGTAGTCACAGAAGAGCAAGAGGATGACAGAGACACACTGCTCCCTGCAGTATTCATATAATATTTCTATGATCATTCACTAACGTCTGTGCTGGAAAAGTGCTCCCATTGGGCTGTCCCCCGTTAAGAATTAAAAAATCACAGACTGCTTTCACCCAAAGTTCTGTAATGAGCCCCTTTTTTATTTTTAACGTGGGTAATCCCATCGCCTCCAGCCCTAGAAGCACCATGGCCCACTTATAGAACTATAGCAGCTTTGTCTTCTGACGAAATGCTGAATGGAAAATTGGGATGTGCTGCGATGTGTGACAGGGATTCTCTGCAACCTCTTTTTTCCATCTTTCTTTAGTGAGCTGGCTGTCTGAGCCTAATTATGGGACAAGAGGACAGTTCTGCTAGACTTGTTCACTCTGGATATTAATGTGATGTTATGCTAAGTTATATAAAGTTAACCAGAGCAGAAGACGATGTACTGTATGTTGTAGGCAGGACAAAAGAACTACAGACTGCTGTCTTGGTAGTTTCATGTCTCTGTTCATGGAATTAAACCCACAACATATTAAATATTAAATGTTAGGTGCCTTTTAACCCAGTTTAGGGCTTTTCACACTGCACTTAGCCACAGGCTAAAACAGCTGCTGGCCAAGAACTCTCTTAGCCTTGGGCTAAGAGAACTTTCACACTGGCACAATACTGGCCCATTCCAAAGTGGGCTAACCCAGACTTCAGCCTAGAGCTTGTGGGCCCTGCTCCAGAGCAGGGTCAGGCTTGAGTCTGTGGAGTTATCCCCTGAAAATCAACTAAACCAGTCAGCTAAAAAGAACATTCTAAGGGCTTTTCACATTGCATGTTCTTAGCCCTGAGCTATCCTTAACCCTGGGCTAGGACTCAGCCTTGGACTAATTTAACCCCTTTTCACACACATATTGTTAAGCCAGGATTAAGCTAAGCTCAGGGCTATATGATTCACACTGCACTTTTACGAGACCCTTTTACTAGAAGTGTGCTGTCCTTCCTCAAACTCAGCCAGTCAGCCAACCAACTAAACAAAACACAGAAGAAGAATGAATGGCCATTTTTGTGCCCAGGGAGCTGGGTCAGATTTTCATTTTAAAATGTGTTAATTCAATCAGAATCTGTAAAAGGCTCAATCCATCTTGGCAACTGCTTTTCTTAACTGAATGAAACATTAGCTAGCTAACAGCTAGCTTTAAGCACATTAAAGTAAACACAATGTTTCGATTGTCTGCAATACTTTTGGGCCTGTTAACCCTTAACCTGGGTGAAAAACCTGAGCTTCAAGTGAAAGCTAAGTATAGTGCAAAGGTTTGACAAAGTTGTGTAGTGGTTCCATGGTGTAATGGTTAGCACTCTGGACTTTGAATCCAGTGATCTGAGTTCAAATCTCGGTGGAACCTGATTTAAAGCCTTTAACAGGTAAAGGTTAAAACAATACTGATGGAGTAAACTATAACAAAATCTGTTCCAAGGTCTCCTTGCTGAAAAGTGAAGCCAATGTTGAAGTGCCAAAAACTCCAGTTCTTGACTTGAGGCTCCAAAAGCAAAGCATTGCCATACACTCATGTGTTAACGTGCCCAATCTTATCATAGAAATAAACACATTTACAGCCTGGTACAGAATACAGTTTTGGTTTCTATAGATCTGTAACTATATGGGCTGTGATGTTTTATACAACTCACTTCAACACAACACAAACTTAAATTAGAGTAAGGCTTAAAATTATGCATAATTCAGGGTGTGGTTGCTTTTGAGTGACAGGTGTGTACTGTCACAGATGGCTAGCTGCTAAGTAGCTGCCTCATTCTGCTGCCTCAGCTCCATTTATGCCCCACCACTTTGGTGATCCCGGAGGAAGGTTTTGTTTCTCACAATCTTCTTTTCTACGTCTTATGAGAAATTAATGAGATTCTTATTTTGAGCTGTCTGAAGTCTCATCTCTTTTTTCTAAAATCCCCCATTAGGAGAAAAAAGGAGCAAAAGAAAAGAAAAGCAGGAGCTCTTTTGCTGAGCTCATGGGCATCTCAGAGGTTTCTCTTTGATGACCATATGGACCATATGGAGCATATGGAGACTTTGATTTGACCACTGAGACAAATTTAAGATCTCATTTAAGACAACTGAGTTTTCTTTTAGATCTCATGTTTATCTCAAGAGCTGATTATTAGACAAATTTAAGATCAGTGCAATGAGACAAACAAAAGGACATTTTGAGATCCACATTGGACTTAAATTAGTCCTGAGACAAAGGCGAAGGAGCCCAATTTAAGAAGTATGAGAATATGGTCATAAGTCTCATACTGGTCTAAAATTGAGCTCATTTATGTCTAGACACAGACTAGACAAAGACCAGATCTTATTTTGAATGTTTCCTTTCCTCTGGGAGGTCATGTTAGAGACTATTTACAAAGTCTGTGTAGTGGTTCCATGGTGTAATGGTCAGCACTCTGGACTTTGAATCCAGTGATCCGAGTTCAAATCTTGGTGGAACCTCTCTCAAAGCGAGACACCTGTAAAAGAGCTAATTGCTAAACTGTGTGGTGTCCTCTGTTGCTGATCAGCAGTGATAGTGATTTGAGTAGACTGCTACCTCTTCAAGGAAAGTCTCTTTGCCTGATGAAGATCTTGTTCATCAAAGTGTTGCTTTTAAATAGAATGTCCCAAAACATAGTTAAAATATTTATTTGTAGCCTAACAGTGTGCAGACATTTCTCCTTTGTGCCCTCAAGTGATATTTTTATCTTGCACCTGAATATTTTTGTCTGGATGTGCACACACTTGATCCCTCTTCTGATGTTGCCATAAGTGGCCATTATGTAGTCTGCAAATGCTTTTCCAAAAATAAAGTCCTGTTGTGGTACTATTTTCTTGTTATTGGTAAAGTTAACAGTATTAAAGGCCTTGTACATTCATATTTATTTGAACTATCAAGGAAACCCTGAAAATACTGGTCGAGTAAAATGCTTGGTACTGTATATTTGTAATGGCCAGTAGACGGAGCTATTATTGAAAGCCCAGTGTATTAGGGCACAGAGATAATGGTAGAATAAAATCTATTTTAAAGAAATGTCTCATAAATAATGATGTCAACGTCCTGGAATTGTGAAGTAGGATGGATCATGGAAAGCTGCCAAAAGCTAAGCTCCACAATAACAGGAGGCCCACAGAGTATTAAAGAAAACTCCCTGAGTGTTCCTCTTCAGTGTGCTGTTGTCTGGACCAGCCCTCAGTTTACGGTTTCCACCTAAGTTGCAGTAAACTTCAGTTTTCAGTGAATCAGGATGGACTGTTTGTCTTGATTTTTTGAACTTCAAGAACTTTTGGAAGACCTGAGGACTTTGGTCCAACAACACTGTGACAATTTTGATCTTGCGATAGGATCATACCAGCTGCGATGCCTGTCAACATATTGACATTTCGGCCCATGAGTACTAAGTAGTCATTACTAGATTATTACATGAGTTCTCAGTACTCAGACTACAACCATCTTCAAACTCTGCCTTCACTTTGATCTCAACTACACACCTGTGGTTGCACAGTTGTGCGACCACAGGTGTGTAGTTGTGCTGCTATCACATTGACAGACATATGTTTCTATGGTAGTTCCTGCTAGAGTACAGTGTAACTGTGTTTGAGCACAAAGTATCATCAGTGGAAACACAGAGTCTTCTTGTCCTGCTGGAATCCTGACTGGACATTAGACAGACGAAGCCTTAAAATCCATGCTTGGTCCATCCATGCTCCTCCACTCCTCCCAGGGTTGTCTTTGGCGGTGCATCCAGCTGACCTGACTGCATGTCCCAAGGATGCCGTCTGCAATGTTGATTGGTTCAGCGCTTTAATCCAAACTTGATGCTTCTTTTTACAATTTCAATTAGTGTGTTGCTGTTAGGGATGTTTCTGGCTACTAATTTCCTGGTAAATTAAACGCAACATTTAATTTGGACTAGTCGACTAGTCTAATAGTCTAGTCTAGTAAGAAAACACTCAGAGAGCAGTTAAAATTGAGCATAATAATAATAATAATAATACTGGTGAAATGTCACACTTTTTCACCATGCAATATGAACATTGCACATTAACATGACAACAGATCACTAAATGCTTCAGCTTTTCAGACCGAAAAGGATCACAGTGTCTGTTTACCCTGAGCTGTCGTTAGCTGCCAGCCTGACACACAGTGTGGCTAAAGTTAGCAGTGCTAGCAGCAGCAGCTGCTCTGCTTGTAGGTTAATGTCTGTGTTTACACTGAATGTGGTCACATGACATTTTCTATTTCAAAACACTGACAAATCGTGCTGGTTTTACGAGCTGTCATCTGTCTGACTTTGCTGGCAAAAATATCCAGGGTTGCATAGGCCCTCGCAGGCTGCTGTCTGATGGGGGTACAGCCCCAACTAGTGGTGGATGGCTGCATAACACCCTAGGGGCAACAGTTAACTGGCATCGTACATGAATAAAATATTGATAAATAGTTTATCTGACTAGTATTTATGATGTGAACTAGCAAGGGTGGCAACTTTTAAAAGTCTAGTCAACTAATCGCACACATCCCTGGTTTCTTGTTATAGGTGAAGCATGTTTCAGCAGTAAAGCCAGAAAAATAACATTTTAAAAGAGACAAAATATTCAAAAGAAAATCTGAGGAAAAATGCCAAAATCAGTTGTTCATTTATGAACACTTGAAGCATTGCTTAAATGCAGGTTTGTTATCCTTGTGCCTTGCTTTGTCCTGCACTGTAATTCCTCTGTATTTACAATGTATGACAAATAAAGTGATTCTGCTTGTGTGGATTAAAACAGCTTTTCCTGTTGTTCACGCGGCCCCAGAGCTGTATGTTGTCAGCTCCTCACAAACGCCCCTGGCAACACATAAAGCATTAATGCTCTTTACCCGCATGCCAACCGTATTCATCATACATATTATATGACACTCGCTGCATTCACATATTCATTACTGATGTTTGTATATAATAAATGAGGAGAAAGCCTCAGTTTAATTGTGGCATGCCACTGCCGGAGTAGTATGAAATTAAACCATTACTCACCAGCCTGAAATCTCCTCACAGTGTAATCCTTAAAGAAAAGCACAACATGGTTTTAAAAGAAGCTGAGGATTTAGAGTCTAAAAATGACTTTTACACTCTTCTACGTCACTCAGGTTCAGTGACAGGCAGCACAGACACGAAGTGCTTTCCCATCACTCTATACTGGGCCTATATAATTTTTTTTATCTTAAACCTTTTCTACAATATAAACCTAAATATGTCAGCAGTACTCAAAAATACTGAGACAATCAAGTGTCACGATTTTCTTGAGCTTAAAAGTTGGAGTTTATCAGAGTTTTATCAGAGCTTAATATTATGTATTCTACTCTTTGATTACAGTTCAATTAAAATTATTGATAAAGCCAACTCAAATATTTTAAGTAACTGCAACTCAGAATTTTCATTCACAGTATTCACCACTTTCTTTTCATTTAAATCATTAAAAAAAAAAAAAAAAAAAAAAAAAAAAAAATCATTTACCTCAAAACTATTTTTGTTTTTGGCGCGTTTTTAGGGACCTTATTTCCCTCATGGATTAATCACAAATTTTGAGTTTAACCCAGAATATGTTAACTTCTGTATGTCCTGTAATATTACTTCTAAAATAAAAAAAAAAAAGGAAGAGAAGGAAAAAAAGAATAAATGAAGGATGTAGAAGGGAATTTAACGACTGTGTAAGATGCAAATATAACTATAATATAGCTTAAAATGACCAAGAATTCAGGCCACAGGGGACGAGTGGAGGGTGTGTGTGTGTGTGTGTGTGTGTGTGTGTGTGTGTGTGTGTGTGTGTGTGTGTGTGTGTGTGTGTTGGGGGGAGGGTTTGGGGTGAAGGTTGTGCAAAGTAAAATTTATGATCAATGTTTCATTTTTGTTTTTCTTCTCTTTTGGTGTTTCACTTTATGTCACAGCAACAAAAGGCAATATACAGAAGGTTTATGGGATTACTCAGCTGAACAGATGAGCTGTGTAAATTCAAATTCTGTTATGGCACTTTCATATGTTTATGAATTGTTACCTCCAGAATGAAAAATAATAATAAAAAAAACAAACAAAAAAAAACTTATAAAAAAAACAACAACAAATAAATAAAATTCTACTGGCACTCAATATTTTTAAGTTAGAAGAATTTCTAAACAACCTTTCGCTTCATATAACAAATAATTATTTTTGAGCTTTTGGTTTTACAGTGTACTTTTTTGAGACTTTTACACTTGTAAGTTTGTGATTGTGAAAGCTCTTAATTGCAAAAATTTGTTGTAAATTTCTGGTTTCAACCTCATGAATGCCACCTGTTCACGCGCAAGTGTGTGTTTGTGAGCTGTGATCGTTCGCATAATCTTCACAGCCAGATTGTTACATAACGTTAGCTGTTCTCTTCGTCTCGTCTCATTCACAAAAACGTTATCTGAGAGCAGAGCTTCAAGTATCAGCAGTGATTTTAGGGGATTTTAAAAAAAAGGAGAGGATGTTACTACAGCTGTAAAGGCACCAGCTGCACTGCTGAAGACATAAAGAACAAATGGTTTGACATTAGGTGCCATATAAACACAGTCAAGGGGACATGACAGTCAGGAGATGAGAGAATACTCTCCATTACAGCTGATGTTACCCTGGTGGTTGTTATAATGGAGGAGGTTCATCTGGATGATGACAGAAAAGAATCTGAAGCAGTTTTTCAGAATACAGAATATAAATTATGCATTACATTTTAATGTATCTTAAATGTTACCTCAGATTTCAGATGTGCAATTTATTCAGAGCAGACACACCAGCATTTAACTGCAAAACTGCACAGCAAAATCAATTCTTTCCAATGGAACTGCTGGCATTAGTGGACTCACTTGAAATCCATGCTTGTTTCTCCCATAAAGTTTAACCATGGGGTTTTCTGAATTTCCATTTTCATGCTCATGCATCACATTTTCTTTTTTTTTTCTTAGAAAAGCTGCTTTTCAATGTTAAGAAATGCATCCCCAACCCCACCACCTTTCTTTTCTGCTTATTATCGGTACATATTTTGTATTTTGTGTGAATTATGAAGGAACTACAACTCTAATTTCATTCAGATTTACCTTGAATTCTTGAATCCAAATCTGTTCATACAAAGGCTTCTCATATCAGGCCCACCACAGAGGAAAATCCCTAAAAATATCTAAAACTTGAAAATCAGGACAACATATGAATAATTATACATATGAATAGAGAGCATCTTCATCTGTAAAGGGAAGGATGATGGAAACTGCGTTGGTGAAACATCATTGTGACAGCTAAATAAAGACACAGCTGTGTTCTTTTACATTCATTTCTAAAATATAGAATGATCTGAAGTTACAGTGGAGGAGCAGCTGTTCCCACAGATGAGCAGCAGAGAAGCTGAGCTCTCCCAGGATTTCCACGTCTTTTAACAGAACTACATTAGATGACGGGGATGTCACACAGCAGGTGGGGTTTGCCAATTGCATGTGGGAGCTCCCTGCGCTGGATTGAGGAAAACAAGTGAAACACACTGCAAGTAATTGAGTACAAACAGGTTAAAGCTGTTTGATGTGTGCTCTTAGAAAACCAAACCAGCATGAGGCAAATCTTCAAAGCCTTCGTCTGTTTTCTACCAAGCGTGCAATGGGATCCACTGTACGCAGGGAGAGAGGAGAGGAGCACGACAGCCAGAATTGGAAAGGGGTGAGGTGGGGTCGTGACTCTAATGAACAAAATTAGATGGATAATAGTGAATGAAGGAACAGCAGGAAAATGGAAATATGGGATAAGAAGACGAGGTGTGGAAAGAAGAGGGAGTATTAGAGAAAGGCTGGAGATGGCATTAATAATGGCAAAGATGAAACTGAAGAAAAAGAGAGCTGTGATGGCTGAGTGGTTCAGGCGCTGGACATGAAATCTAATGAGGACCTCTGAGCTGGCTCAGACCCTGCTGAAATAGAGGTGAAATGGAAGATGGAGCAACATTAAATGTTTGTTTTTTATCTGTAAATCTCTGAGTGAAGAGCTATTCGTATGGAAGAGCATAGATTTCAGCGTTCTCAGCCATTGTAGCCTTCACTGCATGAAATTATCAACTGAATATATTCTTATTTCTCACATTTTTTCCAAGCTGGACCATCAGCATGGATGTATAACAGTCCATCCAGGATTTCGCAGGCTTTTTTTGGATTGTTGCAGTCTAAAATGCCTGATTTCACAGCAGCTTTTCTAAAAAATTGTGATGCATGTTGCAACATTTCTAGGATTTTTTCTTGGTGATGAAATTGTGGGATCAAGTGAAAATTTAAAAAAAAAGAGTTGCATTTTTACTTGCATAATTCTCAAAAAGTTCAAGGCAACTTGTTCCAAGGAGAATAAACTGCACTCTGCTGTGAGTGGTCTAAGTAACCTTACCCAAAAGGCTTCAAGTTATCTGTTTATGTTGGCACCAGAAGTGGTGCAGCCAATAAGCGTCCTAGGAGGGACTACTAGCAGCTATGGCCGTGGTTTTAGATGTGATGACAGCAAGAAGTGTCCATGGCAGTGACTTGTCTGGAGCAAGCGATGTTACATGGAACTATCTGGGAAGTTGTCCAATTGTTTGGAAAAGGGCAGGCACTTTCAAAAGACACTTGGCAGGTGATTGGATGCGTCTATCACATGTAACTTCAACCAATCAAATCAACCCTAGTGAAAGACAGCGAGAATGTCTTTTCCTCCAAGCTTTTTAACTTTTCTTAAATTATGTCAGGTTCCACTGAGACTTGAACTCGGATCACTGGATTCAAAGTCCAGCATGCTAACCATTACACCATGGAACCACTACAGAGCTGAAGCAAACTTTTGGAACTTATTTAACTAATATTAATAAAGCTAAAGCAACATGTCCTATTCTTCGAAATTAAAGATCAAACCAAAAACACCACAAAGCATTTGAATGCTGATTTGGATGTCAATAACCATGGCAACAGCAGAAGCCACAAAGTTTCAAAGGATTCCAGTCAACCCTATTAAATATTTATCTGAAATCAAAAGTAAAGTAAGAACTTGCAGCATTATAATTTATAAAGGACGAGTGCTCCATCTAACCAGACACACCAGATGGTTTCTTGTATGTTGAGGGTGGAACCATCTGTGAAGTCATCCTAGGAAACTGTAAGGAAAAGGACAGGCACTTTCAAGAAACACTAAGCAGGTGATTAGATGAACCATCACGGCTAACTTCAACCAATCAGATCAGTGAACAATATGACGCAGCAGGAGAGTGAGCTTGCGAGGCAGCCAGATTTGCGAGACCATGGCCACGTTCAGTCCTGAAAAAACATCTATTTAAATAGAAATGGTGCTGCGTTGAACACCCTGTTGTGTATGCAAGCATTCTGTGCTTAACGGCCTTTTTAATATGGTGGTGTTTACATACATGTCTGCTGATTGGGTAACACCACTGGCACACCTACCAAACAAGAGAAAACTTATCTCAAACCCTGTTGCACACAGCTGCAGACAATTTTGAGGAAACATGTAGTTCAATCTGGAAACCTTAGCAAACAGTGCTTACCATTTTCAGATTAAATGTGTCCCTGAGAACACTCGAGAAATCCTTCTGTTCTGTTGGAAAGTCAATCTCTGCCAGTCAGCAGAGGAGCAAAAACATCTTTTCCATGGAGAAAAGCCTTCAGTGCTGTTCTCTGCTCTTCTTTCAAAGAAGAAATACTCTCCAGCAGTCCCTCTGAAGACGCTGATTGGCCCGCACCACCTCTGGTGCGGACATTAACAAATAACTTGAAACCTGGCATGATGAATTCTCACAAGTCCAGCTGCCTCGCAAGGTAACTGGTAAACACCCACATCTATCAAACTACACACCCCCAGCTCAGCCCGAGCCAAGATAACTCCAATGACATCACTAGGGTCATATTCTCAGAATAGACAAAGCTCTTCAAGAGGCATGGAAGACAATATACAATTTGTTTTGTATAATAATTAAACTGATCTTGATGTCTAAATTTGTTGAGGTACCACTTAAAGAGAGCTGAATATAGGTCAGTGAGACAACCTTGATCCCACTGGTTCTGCAACTAAAACATCCACTGCTGCCCCAAAACAGAGAACACATCAACCAGCCAACAAAGATTTAACACTTCAATACAGTAGAACTTGTCTGTAACATCAAACAAAACCACAGAGATGCATGGTGCGAATAAAACGTGGGACTATACATTTACCTTATCTATACGTGAAGATGACATAAACTGACTGCAAAAATCGTCCCCAGTGAGTGATTGTTTCAGCTCGGCAATAGAGACAACAAGGCTTTAAGATTTGGATTTGTCCACATGTTGTTGCAGTGTGCTGCAGTGAGAGTGACGCTGTGTATATAAAGAGTATTTCAATCTATCCTAAACTAAATCTTCTGGGCCATCCCCTGTCTCACAATCAGAAGGTAAGCTGTTATTTTAATTAATACAGTTTGATGCAACATTTGATCTAAAAGCTCTAGAACCATGAAACATGCTGACACATGAAAACACCAGGGTGTAAAACCTAAAAGCAGATGATTATTTTAGTGAATAAGTGTTCTCATCTTCTAAAAAATGTTAGCTAAGTGCTTAGTTTGTATTCAAAATTTAAACACTTGCTTTTATTGTATAGAAAAAAACTGCATAATTTAAAACCCCAGAAAGGGTCACTACAATAAACTCCTGCTGAGGACAGAGGAGGAGGAACCTGGCACCACGCAGTCAGTACCTCCATGCATGCACACAGCTCCCATTAAACTGACACGCATCTGATCCCAGATCTGTCCTGGACAGTCCTGGCGATTATACAGACAGCCTCAACACTGGCACCAATCTTGAGAAATTAATTACACATTAAAAAATAAATGAATAAATATATGCACTGTAACAGTTTGATTTTTTAAGTGATGTGTTTCTTTCATGAGATTCTTTCTGAGTAAATATCCATGATAAGTCCGAACTACCAGATGGCACATGCGGTCAAACAAGTTGGAAACATCGCTATTTCTAATCTGTAAAAAAAGTCAAAATTTGAGAGCATTAACACAAAAAGTCAGTGAGTTATAGGTGCTGAGACAAAAAGTGTTATAACCGTCCCTGGTCTCCCCTACTCTATTTTAATTGAGTCTAATTAATTAATTATTTGTATTTTAATGTTGGGAAATTGGAAATCGAGACCACTTGTGAAGTTTTATTGACAGACACGATGATGGTTTCTAAGCAACCAAGATGCATCTCCAACTGCGCAAAAAGTAACAATATAACAGTGGCAACTTCCATGTGGTCAATATGACTGCCTATGGTTGAAATGGGTAAAAAATAATCACATTTTCTTTGCCTTTTGTGTAATTTAAATAAAAAACATTTTAAAATAAAAATACAAACACTTTTAGGAAAAGTCAGGTACCAACAGCATTGGATTTTTTAATTCAACAAATGTTCTGCCTCGGTCTAGGGGAACTTGAGACATAACATGATTTGTAGCTCCCCCATTCTTCCCACTCCCCAGAAAGGTCAACGGCACAAGTAAGCAAAGTTCAAGGCAGCCATGCTTAATTTAAACTTCAGAGAGAGCAGTGCCCGAAACAACAAACAAAACCTATTGCACATATACATTTGAAAATGGTTAAAATGACCACCATGGCTGTTGTAGTGTTAAGAAGCTTTTAATACTGAAAATAATTACCAATCATTTTAGAAATGACTAAAAAGTAATTTTGTAATTTCAATCCTATAATAGTATACAACTGTAGGACTGAAGAAAACACAATAACCAGTGGATGGTTGCACAGCAGACATTTTGACCCATCAGAGCAGGAAAAACACAGGTGGACTTAATAACAGTAATTACGGCTCAGTTCCATTAAGTGTCCCAGTAACACTGACAGTGACTCAGCATGCACAATAAGAGGACCTCCGCTAAGCAGAATGCAACAATCATTAATACACCCGTGATTTTCCTGGTATGACATGTCAAAATGTTTGCTGTGCAACTAGTCCATTATTTTGCACAAACATGTTGGTTCTTATCTAAAAACCTAAGAGGTCTTAAGAAGTTTTAAGAAGAAATTTCTGCTTAAGATCAGTTGGTGAATGAGGACCGTTGTTTCTTTATATCTGTGTTTTCTACAAGGATCATGAACATGCCATTTATCATGATATTTGCAAACATCAAGGGCATATTAAAAAAAAAAAAGCTAGCTAATTTTACAAGCTACAGCTGATAAAAACTGCTAGCAACAGATGCTAGCTGAAACTGAGGCTTGGAAATAAGAAGCCTGATTTTGTCTATCTCTTGAAACGTTTCAAGCAAATGGTCAATAGAACTTTTTCACAGCAGAAATATTGACATGAACTAGTCGAGCAAGCACAGGTGTTACCAATTGTACTAATTGTTCCATTTAGGGTAGCAGAGCCTTTCCACTGAGCTGACATGCACAATAGCAGCACCCTGACTCTGTTCGACCTGAATAGAACTGAACCTTAATTAGTATCATTGGTAAAACCTGTGTTTACTCGACTGTTTCATGTCTGAATGGCTGCTGTGAAAAAGGTTTATTATGCACAGCATATACTCATTTAGGGAGGGATGTTATATATACAAAAGACACATCATTTAGATAATTAAGGCTATTGTAAATTTTGTTTTCAGTATATATACTGTATAGGAACAGGAGAAACAAGCAGATGGTGAATATGAGAGACAAAAACAATAGAGATGCAGCGAGAAAGACATTAAACTACACAATGAGAGAGAATTAAGGTTGACTTGAGCTTCCCACAGAAGCCATTAGTCAAAAGAATAACACAATTTGCTCGGTTCACACCTTTTTGCTTCTTTTAGGGGGCGAATTTGTAATCAGTGAAGATGTACGACTCAGTCAGTCGACATGAAATGAGCCTGATACGCCACAGAAAGACGCTCCTCCTTCACACAGATACACAGGCTGTCGTCATCATGATATACACATGATATACATCACTGCACAATACATGACGCTACAGTACACACAACTGAGAACACTGCTGTGTCAGTGTGTCATTAGAAATAAGGGTTCTTCCTGAAGGGCTGAGGTTCTACCCACAATCATTTACCTCTAGAAAAACCTTTTTTGAAGAAAGTGTTCACGAATAGTTCTTTGTAAGATTAAGGGTTCCATTAAGAACCCTTTTCATCCAAAGAACCCTTTTTGGAAGAAAGAGTTCTTGGGACTGGAGGAGGGTTGAACTTGTTGAAGAAGTCTTTCATCAAGGGTTCATCATGTATTTTGTATCATAAGGGGTTCTATGTCAAACCCCCTGAGTGTGTCCTAGATAAAACCCCTTTGAGTATAAAAAGTTCTCAGAAGAACCTCCTGGATGGTGTCTAGATAAAAGCCTTGGAATATTATATAAAAAACTCCTATTTATGTAGACCCCCCTGAGTGTGCTCTAAATAAAACCCTTGGAATATAAAAAAGTTCTTAGAACCCCTTGTGTGAGCTCTAGATAAAACCCTTGGAATACATAAACGTTCTTGGTAGAACCCCCTGAGAATGTTCGAGATAAAACCCTTGGAATATATAAATGTTCTCAGTACAACTCCTTGGGTGGGTACTCAGTAAAACCCTAGAATAAAAAGTTTGGTTTAGAACCCCTGGGTTGGTACTTGATACAACCTTCAAATGTACAAAGTTCTATGTATAAAAAGGTTCTTGATAGAACCCCTTGTGTGAGTTCTAGATACAACCCTTGGAATATAAAAAGGTTGTCGATAGAATCCCGTCTGTGCTTGAGATAAAATCCTTGGAATATATAAAGGTTCTCAGTAGAACCCTGAGTGTGTTTGAGATAAAACTCTTGGAATATAAAAAGGTTCTTAGCAGAATCCCCTGAATATGTCCTAGATAAAAGCCTGGGAATATGTGAATGTTCTCTGTAGAACCCCCCTGAGTGTGTTCTAGATAAAACCCTTGGAATATAAAAAGGTTCTCAGTTGAGTCTCCTGGAAGGGTTCTAAAAAAACATTATAATATAAAACATTTTTGGTAGAACCCTCTGGGCGGGGTTATTGTAGGAACCCTTTGAAGGTAGAAAGGTTCTGAGTGGAACCTCCAGAGAGGATTCTGGGTGGAACCATTGCACCACAGACAGGTTCTATGTAGAATCCCTCATAGGCGGGCCTGGGTGAAACCTTTCACAGATGGTTCTAGGTGTAATAACCCTTTATGTTGGTTCTAGGTAGAGCTCTCTAGGTGTTCCAAGTGCAACCTTTATGAAAGATTCTACCAGGAACCAAAAAGGGTTCTCCTATGGGGATAAGCTGAAGAACCCCTTCTGGTTCTAGTTTATTTCTAAGAGTGCACAGATATGAATGTCATGGATTATTATTTTAATTAAAACATCCTGGAGATAGGGAGCAGACTGCATGCTATTAGCTCGACACAGCAGAACATCTCGCACTAAGAATTAATTGAAAGAGAAAGAGAATCTGACAGAGACGGAGAACCGAGAATCAGTCAGTCAAACAACTGCACATTCAGTAGGAAAGAGACAAAAGAAAAAAGAATTAGCAGAACTGACAGAGATAAAGACAGAATAATAACGAGGAAAAGAGAAAAAAAAAACAACTGACTGAAAGAAATGGATAGAATTGGGCAGGAATTAGACAATGATTGGCAGAGAGAAATAGGTTGGAGGGAGAGTTTGAGAGAAACACTTTTGGACAGAGAGAAATGGGTTAGGAAGAGCCTGAGCTCCTCAGAGAAACAGTAAGCGAAATGAAATGCTAATATTTAAAGGAGGAAAAGTGATAGCTCCCACCTGGGCCTGGGCTGTAATAGGCCACTGCATAATGCATGTAACCCAATGAGCACGCAGTGAGGGCCGAGATTTTAATTTAAGTCCTCTGCTCTGTCGGTATCTATTAGAGACAAGCTCTCTGGCTATCCCTCTGTTGACACTGTGGGCTTAATTATCACGCTGGAGGATGGTGAGTAGAAAGCTCTGCTTTGCTTGCTCTTTCGCAGCATTATGCTGCTGGAGGACGGTGATTTCCAACCACTCGGCCCCCCCGGGGATCCCAGCCAGGCACTCATGATAAAGAGACACAATGCTGCAGGGCTGAGCATCTCTTCCCAGGCTAATCCACACTTCAAAAAGACGTTTGCTGCTTCTTGTTCAGCAGCGCAATATGTTGTATTTGTGATGTGGGGAGCCAAAATCTGATCCTGCTCAATTACCTTGCTGATAGAAAATGTACGCACCCTGATTCGAGCTACAGAAATGTTCATGGAAATCATTAAATCATTAACACTAGGAGAACCAAGGCGATCATTTTTCAAATTTATATGTGCAATTACTTTGTCGAATTAAAAAATCCAATGCTGCTGGGGCCTAACTTTTCCTAAAACTAAACTAAACACAGACAAAACTGAGATAGTTGTTTTTGGCCCCAAAGAACAAAGATCAAAAGTGAGTGCTCACCTTGAATCCATGACACTAAAACCTACAAATCAAGCCAGAAATCTTGGTGTAGTTCTGGACTCAGACCTAAATTTCAATAGTCACATAAAGACAATAACTAAATCAGCCTACTACCACTTTAAAAACATAGCAAGAATTAAAGGATTTCTGTCT
This sequence comes from Lutjanus argentimaculatus, assembly GCA_034769285.1. Lineage (NCBI taxonomy): Eukaryota > Metazoa > Chordata > Actinopteri > Lutjaniformes > Lutjanidae > Lutjanus > Lutjanus argentimaculatus. Next base: position 1,578,330 of record JAWZSL010000052.1, read on the forward strand.
AAAGAAGATGCAGAAAAACTTGTTCATGCTTTCATTTTCAGCAGGCTGGACTATTGTAACGGTGTCTTCACAGGTCTGAGTAAAAAATCAATCAGACAACTGCAGCTCGTCCAGAACGCTGCTGCCAGAGTCCTCACCAACACCAAGAGAGTGAAGCACATTACACCAGTGCTTAAGTCACTGCACTGGCTTCCTGTGTGTCAAAGGATAGACTTTAAAATCTTGTTACTTGTCTATAAAGCACTAAATGGTCTTGGGCCTAAATACATCTGTGATTTACTTGTACGTTATGAAGCACCCAGACCCCTCAGATCATCTGGAACAGGTTTACTCAGTGTTCCCAGGATCAAAACCAAACAAGGTGAAGCAGCCTTTAGTTTCTCTGCTCCTCATCTGTGGAACAAACTTCCAGAATATCTGAGGTTGGCTGAAACCGTCAGCTCATTTAAATCAGGGCTAAAAACACTACTGTTTACTGCAGCCTTCCAGTGAAGTAGATATGTAACTTACTGTTAGAATAATCTGTAGCTGTTGTTTTTATATTTGTCAGCTGTTGCTTTTGCTTTATGTTTGCTTTCTAAATGCATTTTTGTATTTATTGTCTTGCTTTTAGCCTATGTCTTTAATGATCTGAAATTTTTATGTTTTATTTTAATGTATTTCTAAGTTCTTGTAAAGCACCTTGAATTGCCTTGTGTATGAATGATGCTATACAAATAAAATTGCCTTGCCTTGCCTTGCCTCAAAGTGTCTGTATTTTCATTTAAAATGTTTTAAAAAATGAAATGTTTTTTATATAAATTACACAAAGGGCAAAGAAAATGTGATCATTTTTACTTATTTCAGTCATAGGCAGTCATACTGACCACAGAAACTGCTGCTGTTAGATTGTTACTTTTTGGCAGTGGGGGAAGGAGTACTAAAAAACTGTACTTAAGCACAAGTACTGTTACATTGCTAAAATATTATTCAGTTACAAGTAAAAGTACTGCTATTAGAAATATACTTTAGTAAAAGTACAAAGTAATCACCACAAAGTCTACTCAGAGTATTAGTTACTTTTAACCATTGATGTCACGTCACCTCTCCAAACTAGGGTTGCATGTTTATTTCCTGATTTAAATTTTTTTGTTTCTTCTATTTTTTATAATTTATTCCTCATTTTAAATCTAAGTTTAATTTCCCGTACTCAACAAATATCTCTGCCAGACAAGACAATGTCAGATGAGGTGGAATATCCATGAATACATTTTTTATTGGTTAAATTCTTAACGGTAATTAATTGCTTAATGATTAATCTTTAACATCTTCACTCCAAACCTGCTGCTGCAGTGTTTTGTTTTTCGTCTCTATGTCTTTGTTCTCATTGGCTTGTTTGTGATCAGATCAGCTGATTGGCTACAAAAATGCAGATGAAAAGTTTGGATATTAATTCAAATTGTACTCAGTACTGAACTATGATTTTAAAAGTAACTAAGTAGATTACATCAACTAATGCATACTAAAGTACAAGTAAGTACAGGCTTAAAAATATACTCATAAAAGTACAAGTACCCCAAAAAACTACTGTAATTAATTACAGTAATTTGAGTATTTGTAATTAGTTACTTCCACCTCTGCTTTTTGCACAGTTGGAGATGCATCTTGGTTGCTTAGCAACTATCATTGTCACTGTCAATAAAATTCACAAGTGGTCCTGATTTCCAATTTTCTCAGCATTAAAATACAAATAATTAATTAATTAGACTCATTTAAAACTAAAGTAGGGGAGACCAGGGACGGTCCCCTAACAAAGCTAAGATAACATAAAAGATGTAACAAGACGGCTAGACGAAAACAGCGTAATCATACATAACAAGATACAACAAGAAAAAGACAGTAATGGGGCGTAACTGGGTAAAAACATAGTAAAATACTTAACAAGATGAAACAGACAGAGAGGCAGACTCTGGTGGAGAAAATATGAGTTTCAGTTATCTTTGCACAGACACAGTCAGTAGAAATGTCCCTCAGAGGATGACTTTTTACTTTTATACATTTCAGAGCTCAGAGTTGAATCAGTACTTTAACTAGAGTCTTTTTTACACAAGAATCTTGTACTTCTACTTATCTACACAATAGACCCCAAACAAGATTTTCGTGTCTTATCTTAAATTTGTCTCACTTTTGTTTGTGTGATGGGCTCATATGAGCATGTCATGTCAGATTCAACAAACACTCAACTTCAACCCACTAACTTCAGATGACTGTGTAAATTAGCAGCTTGTGCGTATTTCAGTGCACATGTATGAGACTTGCAACGGTAAAACCATATGCTGTACTGCCGTCCAACAGGGTCGGACTGTCACTGAAATAAAGAAGATAATGTCTCGATATGAAAATGACTTCAGAGAAAAAAAACCCCCAACAACTCGCCACAGTAAGGGGCGATTGATGACTGCAGCAAGGGGAGAGGGTAAAGGGGAAGTTTTCATCACGGAGACAGAGGACAGAATAAGTGAAGGTGTTTGCCTGGACAGAGATTTCATAAACCTGCATGTGAGGATATACGGCCAATACATCTGACAGCAGGTAATAATAGATCATTGAATGAATGATGAGAGGCTTTATATGTAAATTTATGATTATATTATCATTTGAAATGTAGTCAAACAGGATAATGTCGACATGTCAAGTGTAATTTATTTTTCAAACTCAAACTGTCTTCAGACTAATGAAATATACAGTCATGCTGCACGACTCTGTGACAGGTCTGGACCTCGTAAATTGTTTGAATTTGAGAGAAAATTGCTGAATGTGACGAGTTCTACTAACCTCAGTCGTGCACACCACCAGAACAAACCTGTTTGTATGAGTGGTTCTTGTATGAGGCCCATTGTTACCAATGAACCAAGAGGTGAGGTTTCATTGCCCCCAACAACACAACCCCTGCACTGTCTCAATGAATTAAACCTTTACCTGTAACTTTCTTTGAGATTAGTTTAACATTTTGTCATTTCAGCCAACGATGGTTGTTTTCCTTGTGAGGACAGTCACTTTACAAAAGCTCTCTAGCGGCAGTTTGTTTGAGCTTTGAGGAGATAACGTGTAGAAGTGTGGACAAACTGTTGCTTCAGCATAAAAGCACAGCAGTGAAGCAACACTGGAGCTGTAAACAGAGACATTTATTTTGCTAATGGGGCGTTGCTGGAGTCAATGTAGCGCACATGTCATAACCTTCTGTCTCTTTAGTAATTGCGTAGCCCGGGACACCTTAACAACCATTTTATGTACTGCTCAAGAAATGACGCGTGTGGGAATCATCAATGTGATTGATTCCTTTCAGAAGAAAAACAGTTGGCCCATGTAACCTTCAGCCAGTGTGAGGCTATTAACATCTGCTTATTAGCTTTGAAGGTTGTAACTGCTCCAGGACTTATTCAAATCCAAAGCAAACTCCTCTGCTTCATCCAAAGCCCTCATTAGACAGTGGGCTAAGTACCTCCATCTTTTTAATTATGGTTATTTATTTATATATTTACTGGATGACTGTACCACTGCAGCCATAACCAGCTCTGTTCTGTGTAATCTACTGAATTTACATCATCAAATGCAGGCCTTACGTTTGTATCTGCTTTTTCCATTCACTCAATAAATCTCTGTGTTCTGAATGCGCTGCATGCTGGGTATTCATGGCATAGAAAAGCTTCAAACAACCCCCCCTCTTCAAATGTGAAACAGTCTCAAGGGCTTTCAGCTGGAAGTTTGTAGGTCAGTAGACTCTCTTGGTCTTTGGGTCGTGTAGTCTCGTAGGCATTTCACTCTGTTTTCAACCCACTTATTGAAAATTGCTCCATTTATTTTCACAGGCAGCAGATGTTTTGACTCTAAGATGCTGTCTGAGATCATAGGTTTAGTTGCTACTAGCAACTAGCACTGATAAATCATGGTCCAGTGTAACCCTTAAATGGTTTCTGTATCGTGGGGGGCACAGTCATTTGACAGGCTGCGGGAGGGATGAACTTTATGTCGTGAGAAACACTGAAGATGCAAAAATCTACTCATTATTTGAGTTGAAAAATACAAAATGGCGGTGTATGTGTGTGTGACTGGGGGGCTCAAGTGGGGCACTGAGCAGAAATGGGATGTAACTAAGTACAAATACTTTGTTACTGTACTTATGTAGATTTGACAACTTTTTACTTTTACTCTCTACATGTAAACACAAATATCGGTACTTTCTACAACATTTTCAAAACAGGCTCATTATAGTTATAGTTATAGTTTTAATAAATTTGACGTAATGAGATGAAAACAATGTAAAATATGTAACAAGACAAATACAATGTAACAAGATGAAAAAGATGCAACAAACTGTAAAGACCTAACAAGACAAAAACAAGGTAAGATGCAACAAGGAATAACAATGTGAAAGATGAAACAAGACAAAAAAGACACGGGACAAAAATTATGTAACAAGACAAAAATGATGCAATGAAAAAATGACACAACAAGACGAAAAAGACATAACAAGATGAAAAAGATGTAACAAGACAATAACGAGATGATAAAAAATGATATAACAAGATGAAAAAGACATCACAAGAAAAAAATGATATAACAAAAGGAAAAAGACCTAACAAGACAAAAATGACATGTAAGATCTAACCAGACAAACACAAAGAAACACGCAACAAGAAATAACAACATGAAAGACGTAACACGACAAAGTGACGTGCCACGACAAAAAAGACATAACAAGACAAAAATGACGTAAAACATGTAACGAGACAAAACTTTTTACTTCTATACTTTGAGTACATTTCTGAGCCTGTACTTTTTCACTTTTACTTGAGTAAAGAGGTTGAATCAGTACTTCTACTTTTACCTTTTTTACTTCTACTTGAGTAAAGAATGAGTGTATTTTTGCCTCCTCTGGCACTGATCTATGCAGGTGTGGCACGTGCATGTTCATGCACCATTTCTCATATCTACTGTAATTACTAAAATCCCAGTATCTTACGGTTTCTTACATTCCTGTTGAAAATTTTCAGTCCCACCAATCACAACACAACAGATTGACACCATATGAATATAATATAAAGCCTTTATACTTTATTCTTTAATTGCTCATAAATAAATTGCACCTCCATTATATACCTCTTTCCTCACGTCCTTGTTTACGATTTATTATTTCAGTAAATTAACTTTATAAAAAGTTTAAGTAGGCTACATCAAACAGTTGGTTCAAACTAACGTCCCGCCTCTAACTGGACAGAAAACCTATTTTACTTGAGCATAATGGGCTGGCCTATCAGGGTTGGCCTGTTCTGAGTTCATTCGTGAATGTTCTCAACCATTGTTACCGCCATTTCCGCATCGCTCTATATTATCTTGACACTTTATTGAAAACATATCCACATGTTAAAACTTTAGAAATGAGACATAAATTAATTTATGATTATCAGGAAAATAATAAAGGACATTTTAGCCTCTTTCATACATGAGACAAAATTTAGATGTAATAAACAATTATATATGTACATATACACATTTTCAATGCTTTCTTAATTATGGAAGCCCATTTCCACCACTGAAAGAACAAATATCCCCATGGTAAGTCAAAATTATGAAATAAAAAATCTATTTTAACAATTTATCTGGGGACCCAAATAAAATCCCCTGTGACCCACCTGTGGGTCCCGACCCAGTCTGTGGCAATAATAGAGACAAAGAGTGTAAATTGGAAACTAAAGATTACATTTAAATCCTGATTTTTTTTTTCTTAGCCTAGATACATTAAAAATGAAGTGCCAAATAACCCATTTGCAGGTTAATGGATGCTCTCACATCCAGGCTCTCAGACTAATTTGTGTTGAAACTGTATAATCATCCACTGGCTTATTTGACCTTGATTAGCACGCAAATTTGGTGTTCAATCCAGATTTTTTTCCTTTTTCTCTTTCATCCTCTTTTAAAATACAAGCAGGATGTGAGTTTCATGCCTGTTGATCCCATCTTAAATTGCAACAAAGTCAGAAATTTGGAAAGCAGTCAAGATATCAGCATGAACACCTTAGAGCCGCTTCAAGTGGTTCTGCTGATCATTTTCTTAAAAGCTGCACTACACTCTGTAGCTTCAGTGCCTCCTGCACTCTCCTGCAAACTTTTAATTTGTCACTTCCTGTGAGCAGAACTGATTTCCTGCCAGAATTTCATTTGAGCAAAGAGACCTAATGTGGTGTACATCACATCATGTCTGTTATAGTGAATGTGAGAGTGCTGCTGCTGAAGGGCTTGACTGGCTGAGAGCTGAGGTCGGATAAAACGATGCACTGTTTGCCTTTTAGTTCTGCTCTGCTTCATGTTCACGCCGGGTTTTTACAAACGAGCCGAGAGCTGTAAACAGAGCAACACGGACTGACAGGTAAATCATTGATTGGACAGTTTTGGCGATGTCATCCCACATCATTAGTTCTAGATGGACCCATGTGGGGAAATCAAATTCTGGTGTCTGGCGGCAGGTCATGCTGCAATTCTCATTAACTGAGCATTAAAGATACAAGGGCCAAACGATTTTTAAAAAATATCTGGCAGTGATTATTTTTACTGATGCGATATGATTTGCAATAATAGAAAGAATGATCATTTTTCCAACATTATTCTCAACATTATTTCTCAGTTTTCTCGTTTGTACCAAACCATGTTGAACTGCATGATTTGCTGTTTAATCGATCAATCAATCAGTTGTAAGCTATTAAATCACTTGGCAACTACGTTGATAATCAATTAATTAAGTTTGGATCTTGTGAATTGTACAAATTCTTTGATTTCAGCTTCTTAAATGTGAATATTTTCTGGTTTCTTTACTCCTCTCTGACAGTAAACTGAATATCTTTGAGTTGTGGACAAAACAAGACATTTGAGGACGTCATCTTGGACTTGTGATAGTGAAAATAAGCATTAATTACAGCTCTGCAAAGATGTTTTCTTAAGTCTGTAGAATCTTTGCAGCACAATAATTTTACAATCAAATATTGGGTTTTATCAAATATTGCACCGATTTGAAAATATCACGAGACCATATTGCAATTTTTCAGAAAATTTTGATTAATTGTTCAGTGCTAAAGGTACAGTTCACCCCAAAATCAAAATAAATATTTTCTTCCGGCCCGTAGTGTAATTTATCCATTAGATATTTTGGTGTGAGTCGCAGAGTTTTGGCACTCAGCTTGTGGTGCTCAAAGCACCAAAAAAATACATTTGAGAAATTCAAAACCAGTGTCTCTTTCAAAAATCATGACCCAGTTACTCAAGATAATCCACAGACCTTGTTGTGCACAGTTTCATGTAGGAACTACTTTCTTTCCAGTTGAAAGAAAGTAGTTCAGTTAGATTCTACTGCAGAAAGAAAGTAGTTCCTGGTCTATCTCCCAGTCCCCTCCCATAATTTGCATGGCCCTCGATCTTTATTATGAATAATCCTCATACATGGATCTAGTAGTTTTGTACGTTTATCTGATGTCACCCATGTTGCCACATACAACATAAATAATAAACTAGACAGTGAAAGCAAAGATGGCACCCATTCAGTCCAATGAGAGTTGCTTGCCTGGTGCATTAGCCAAAAAAAGTTTTTGAATATGCACAGTAGTGTTTCCCTCGTTGCCCCGCCCATGAGTTGCAGCTAAATGGCTTTGACTGTCTCTAGAAAAGTTTTACAAATGTGAAAACTCCATGGATCAGAAATTCAAAGCAGACAGAGTCAAATCTGACCCTGTTTGCAGTTTGAAGTGTCCTGTCAACTGTTTTACAGACGTCTCTTTTATAATGGTTGACTATGGTGGAAAATGCTTTTTAGGCTGGTGGAGAATTTTTCACTGCAACACTGCAAGTGGCCACTGGAAAAAACTGTCTGTAGGCTGAGCAGTAAAACCCTTTCTAGTTCTATAATAGGTCTATGGTGTAAAGTTTGCATGCTAACATGCATACAGTAGCCCTACTTGCTATAAAATCACCTGCAGCTTCCACATCTTGCATCCCACAGAGCAAGTGCCCCACAGACTTCCACGGCCGGCTAACTTTCAGCTTATCTGTCTGCTAAATTGAATGGAAATAAAATGAATGGCAATAAAATTTAATTGTGTGGCACTTTTAACCTTTCTAAATGTTATTGGATCGAATGGATCAAATTTTAATAGTGACAGTGAATGGGTCGTGTCGCTGGAGTTGTGACTCTCAAAAAAAATGTATCCACTGTTTTACAGCTTCATCTTTCACAATGTAAGTTAATGTAGAAAAGTCTTTTCAGGCCGTGTTTTGGGCATGCTGTCAAGACAGCTTACCTTGATGTGGTTCCATGGTGTAACGGTCAGCGCTCTGGACTTTAAATCTAGTGATCTGAGTTCAAATCTCAGTAGAACATCTGACCTTAAGAATGAATACAGGAAAGAAAGCATCTTGAGGAGGAAGCAATGTTGTGAAAGGGTCTGTGCATATTTTGGCAATTGGATTTTCCGTTCTGAAACGGGTATTGAAAAACAAAAACGCGTGATTATTTGATTTTCCTTTTAAAATACAAAAATTAAAATTGAAATACAAGCGTTTTTTCTTGTCATGGTGAAAAGGGGATATGTGAAATTTTAAAAATGCTTTGATTTTCATTTTCTATTTGTAATAACAAAAAATAAAATCTGTATGAGACAGAAATGAAAAAAGGTCCATTTTTAAAGTGTCCTTAAATATTAAATATTGAAGTTAAAAGCGTGCGGGTGTGTGTGTTTGAGGTGCGCACACACATCTCCACAAACACCTTTGTTTATGTTTAACAGCCATATGGGTGTTGATGTTAATGTTAAAGTTAATGTGATGTCTGCCTGACATTCATTAAAATGAAGAACAACTCAGAAAGTCCTGAACACTTGTGGTGTTTATTGGAGTGCTGCAGCTATGTTATCAACAAGATGAAACATACACACGTCTGCTTGTTCACCGAACTCACGTACTTGTAAAACATCGTGGCAACTGTACTGATGCATTCCAGGTGACATCTGCTGTCACCAGATTCGTCACACATTCACAAATGTATACCAGTGATTTTCAAGTTGCATCTAATATCTACTGCAGCGAAAATTAGCAGCACTACATGACAGACAGCTATGAAAGCACCAATTTAAGAAAATATAATATTTGCAAGATCTGGCTGTGCTGGGTTCAGTCTCACAGAGTAACAGTAATACTGGCTCCAGGTGCAGCTCTCTGCACCAACAGCCACTCGAGCTCGACATTATTTAGTGATAAACCTGTTTAGATTAACTACTCAGCATCCAGGTAACATGTTTTAGCTCATCTAAAACTGGTTCTGTGTGATTTATCTTACAAAAAAAACAGACCACATTGATCGATGGCGTTTTAAGCACACTTAACAATTTAAATATTACTTTGCAGTAATGGAGTTTGATTTCAAAACTGTACATGACTTGCATGCGGCTTGACCCATGCAAAAATGAAACAACTAACAAAATTCGTTAAATCAAGTCATTTGATGTTTTCAAAGTCATAATATTGAGCTGAAACAGATTTTCTGTTCTGTTCGCTCTCAGAGGCTGCTGCTGAGCGCAGAAGACAGCTGGCACTGTGCACATTTCACTGTTTGATAGTCGGCTTAAAGTTAATGATCGCTCAAAGTTAACTTGCAAAAGTCTAAAAAAATAGCTCCCAGTCGCTTGGTGTGAGGCTTCGGTTGAATTTCTCAGGATATTTTGGCGTCTTTCAGCAATGAGGGGCGCTTTTTGCCAAATTTATTATCATCTATTTCACCCAGACATGTTCTGGATAAATCCAGTGCTCTTGAAGCTTTGGGCTTTCATCTGGAATTTTATCTGAAATTCCAAATGTCGCAGCAAACCTCAAACCAGCACAGAGCACAGTTTGCATCTTCCTTGTTTAATATTTTGAAGTATTTACATCAAAGCTAATGTCAGACGTCGGGTCTTATCTTATGCTGATGGATTTCATTTATTCAAGGTTTGTCCAAATACACCTTTGCCATCTTGCGCCAAGCGCGCAGGGGTATCCTGCCCTGTCCAACCCCTTGCGCCGGCAAGTGACTCTGATAAAGACGATCTGACAGCTGTGATCTCGTCCCATGCACACTATGTGGGTCTGTTGAGATTTATTAGGTTTTATACGTAGCAAGGGTTATCGTAGGTAACTGGACTTGATAGAGTCCAGTCCATAGAGATAACCCTTGCTACGAATACCGTGACCTGCATGACTGAGAATCTTTACAGACATTATGCTTTATAATTATAATAATAATTAATTTCTTTTTATTAGAGAAATTAACTGTAAGAACTGGAAATTCCTACGGTGAGATGTCACCTCGAATGCATCAGTACAGTTGCCACGATGTTTTACAAGTATGTGAGTTCGGTGAACAAGAAGACCTGCGTATGTTTCATTGTGTTGATAACGTAGCTGCAGCACTTCAGTAAATGCCACAAGTGTTCAGGACTTTCTGAGTTGTTCTTCATCTTAATGAATGTCGGGCAGACACATGGTTCGAATTACAGGGGAGCTAGGGGGAGCTGGGCTCACCTGAAAAGGACATGAGCTCCCCTGAAAGCCTCATTTGGGACATTTGGACGACAATAGGGCTCCCCCGAAAGCCACTGTGTAATTTGAACCCTGGGCAGACATCACATTAACTCTAAAGACACACCTGCATGGCTGTTAAACATAAATGAAGGTGTTTGTGGAGATGTGTGTGCGCACCTCAGACACACAAACCCGCACGCTTTTAACTTCAATATTTACACTTAATTTCTGATGGAAAATATGTTCAAAGGACACTTTACTAATCCACATTCCTGTGTTGGGAAAAGACTGAACATAAATGAAGGTGTTTTGTGATTGTGGAGAGTGCTTCGGTGGCGCACGCACACACGGTAGCCAGTTAAAAACCAGAAGGGATACAACATCGGCACACATATTTGGTGCTCTTGGTGATGACCACAATGAATGAGAAGAAGAAAGTTATTGGTGGGAGGAAAATTGGAGTCGGCTGCACTTTCATAATACAGTAAAAGATGAGGGCCACATGTGGAAAAAAGAAAGAAAGAAAGAAAGAAAAAGAAAAAAGAATACATACTTTTTCATGTAGCCTCTCCCGACTCCAATTTTCTCTCGGGTGGACGCTCAGCACTGCCCCTGATGTCTGTATATGCAGCGCGTTTGTACTTGTCGGCCACCGTAAATAATTGCATATTTTATCAAAATCCTAAATTGCACTTTATGTTAACATTATCCTGTTTGATTCTGCATTTTGAACTATAAAAACATTCTGATTTTTCTCCATGCAGCCTGATGATATAATACAGGATGCTTCATGCAGGTTTAAGCAAGTCTCTGTCCAAGGAACATCCTTTGTTACAACATCATCTATAACTTTTATGACATGTATTTTCATCCATGTTGAAATACACACAATGTTTCTATTGTCTTAAATACCTTTGGGCCTGGAAACACTTAATGATCAAACCTGATCATTAAGTAAGAACTAAATCTGTTGCAAAGTCTGATAAAGTGGTCTTATGTTTCCGTGGTGTAATGGTAAGCACTCTGGACTTCGAATCCAGTGAACCTATTCAGTGGATTCAGTGGAGCCTAAAACAAAACCAAGAGTTAAAAACAAGCGAGAGTTAAATGGCTCAGACTATGGTGCATTGTTGGGGAAAACTGAAAATCAGTTTCAAGATCTCCAGTTGAAAAATGAAGCCAACATGGAAGTGCCAAAAACTGCAGTTCTTTCAGTGGCCACTTGAAGCTGGCTCCAAAAGTGAGCCATTCTGACTCCCATAAAATGCTCAACTTTTGGAACAAAAACTGTTTTTGGTCTTTATAGTTATTTTCTCTGCATGTGGTCAGTTTGTATGCACCTAACCCATTTTAATTATTATAAGGCTTAAACTTATGCATAATTAAGGATGGATCCAATCTGAATGACAGGTGTGTACAGTCACAGATGGCGACCTGACAGGTAGCTGCTTCATTAGACTGCCTCAGCTCCACTGACTCATTGACACACCACCATGTTGTCCATTTGTAGTGATACCATGTCAGAAACTGTTTTAAATCACTGTGTAGTGGTTCCATATGGTGTAATGGTTAGCATTCTGGACTTTGAATCCAGTGATCCGAGTTCAAGTCTTGGTGGAACCTAGGTCAAGGAAAGTGACAGGTAAAAGAGACATTTGTTCAAACCATACAGGAGGTTGTGTTGTTGGGGGGTAATGAAACCTCAGCTCTTGGTTCATTGTTAACAATGGGCCTCATGCAAGAACCACTCATACAAACAGATTTGTTCTAGTTGTGTGCACAAATGATTTAGCAGAACAAGGTCCAGACCTGTCACAGAGTCATGCGCAGTCAGTCTGCTGTTATCCAAAGCAAAGTTTTTCAATAATGACTGTATATTTCATTAGTCTGAGGACAGTTTGAGTTTGAAAAATAAATTACAGTTCATAATTATGTCTATGCCTCTCATCACTAATTTAATGATGTATTACTACCTGCTGTCAGGTGTATTGGCTGTACATCTTCACAGGGAGGTTTATGAAGTCTCTGTCCATGGAAACATGGACCTGTTTCTGTGATGTGAACTTCTCCTCGACCTCCTCCTTTTGTTGCATCGCTGATCGTCTTGTTGTTGTGAGGAGTCTTTGAAGCTATTTTCATATCGAGACATTTCACTCTTTCACAGTATTAACAGTTTTTCCCATTTCTTGGCTATAGCAGATCTTTTAATTCCACTGTTGATGCTGTTAAAATGATCAGCTTTACTTTATGGATTTCTGAAAGCAGGATGTCAAACTCCAAACTGGTATGAGCCTTTCATACAAAAAAAGTAATTTATGATAAGAGTATGAAAATGTTCTTGCACAACTTAAACAACTTTGGGCCTGACAACACTTAACCTGGGTTATAACCCTGATCTTTAAGTGAGAGCTAAATATGTTGTGCGGCAGTTCCATGGTGTAAATGTTTGCATTTGAGGTCAAATCTCACTGGACCCTAATCTAAAACAAGTGAGAGATAATGGTTGAAACTATGGAAGGGCCTGTATCACTGATGAAAACTACCACAAAATCTGTTCCTCCAGGTGAAAGAGCAGTTTAATGCATTTAAAGTTGGGGTGACAACAAAAACCCGGAGGCTTAAAAATGAAGTCGCGCGGGAGTGCCCAAAACTGCAGGTCTGACTCATTAATGCACCACCATGCTGCCTATTTGTGGTGATACCATGTCAGAAACTGTTTTCAACGACTCTGTGGTGGTTCCATGGTGTAATGGTTAGCACTCTGGACTTTGAATCTAGTGATCCGAGTTCAAGTCTCGGTGGAACCTGATTTGAAGCAAGTAACAGGTAAAAGAGTCAGTTGTTGAAACAATGCAGGGGGTTGTGTTGTTGTCAATATAGCATTTGGCCACTGTTAAGGTTGCTTGCCTTGGAGTGGTTCTATGGTGTAATGGTTAGTGCTCTGGACTTTAAATCTAGTTATCCAAGTTCTGACCTTAAGCATGAATATGGGAAGGTATGCAACTTGTCTGTCTCATGCTAATCTTGACAACAGGAGGAATCTGGTCTGGCCTTTATCTTCTTTAATAAATGCTTTTCTTGTGAATGAAATGTTAGCTAGCTAACAGCTAGTATGCTGAAATAGACACAATATTTCTTTCTATTTCTTAAATACCTTTGACAACTCTGGACTTTAAATCCAGTGATCTGAGTTCAAATCTCACTGGAACCTAATTTAAAACAAATGAGAGTTAATGGCTGAAACAATGGAGAGGCCTGTGTGCCTGTTTTTGGTCTGTCTACTAACCTGTTTAAATTATATTAAGGCTTATAGTTATGTATAATTAAGGGTGTGGCAGCTTTGAAAGACATGAATGTACTGTCACAGGTGGCTAGCTGCTAGGTAGCCACTCCACCACGTTGTCCATTTTTGGTGATAATGCAGTGAACAACAAATGTGCTGTGGTTCCATGGTGTAATGGTTAGCACTCTGGACTTTGAATCCAGTGATCCGAGTTCAAGTCTCGGTAGAACCTAATTTAAAGCAGATGAAAGAGTTAATTGTTGGGGCAATGACAATGCAACCTCTTTCAAGATCTCAGCTCTTGGTTCATTGGTAACAAGTCAGAGAGAACATGAACCACTCGTGACCTAAAAAACAACAATGGGGCTCCCAGCCAGTGACAGTGGAAATGGGGGTCAGGTCCCACCCCTTCTGGGAAAAACAAAGTGTTGTTCCCCTCAACACATTCACAGATTACATTTTGTTAGGTCTGTGCCTTGCGGGCTGCTATATTGGTTAGGGTCTGCCACGTCTCCTCATACATGTATGCCAATGGAGGCAGGAGGTCTATCTTTGATTAAAATCACCACAACTCACTGAATTTTCCACCATTCTCAGGTAGTTCTTTTGTTACAACTGTCAGACATATATTTATGATACAAAACACTTGATAAATTAAAATTAGGTTTTCACACTAAACTACTTTGTTTTGTAGACAGACTATAATATTGAAGATTAACTTACACTATATAATTAGGTTCTCAATATATTCTTAGTTTTCTTAATGCATGTAAAATGTTTCATGATGTGATTTTGTTTATAACTTTGGGTAAAAAAAATGAAGACTAAATTCAGAAAAAAAGACATAATGACCATTAACTTTATGTTAAAATTTAAGTTTCTGTCAGGCTTCTAAACTTTTACACATTCAAATCAAAACACATCTTAATAAGAAATAATGTGCTTATGGAAATGTTTCATAAATGTGTCATTAGGCAACACAGACAACAGAGATGGACACAGAGAAACTGGGACAGTCAGACAGAGGCAGGGACAGTCAGACAGACAGGGACAGTCAGACAGAGACAGAGAGTCTCAGGAAAGTTTGTTGAGTTTTTATTTATCAGGATCATGAAATAAAGAGCCCTCTCTTATTTAGACTTGTAAAAAAGTAAAGACAATAAACTGGCTGTTGTGTTGAATAATTTATGAGTATGGAAAAAATTCTATATTATTATTATTATTATCAATATAATTATTTAAAACATTTGAACCTGCTGGTATCCAGTATATAGTTGTCATAAGGGTTTCTTCTGTAATACAACAGCACTTTGTGTGTACTTTTCAACGATTGCTGTTGAGAATTTTTCTGTTTATTTTGTTTTTGTTTTGAGATAATTTACTTTCCCTCTTTAGATAAACTTAAAACATTCTATTTTGAAAAATACTGAGTAAATTCATTGACGTGAAAGTAAATGAAAGACAAATCAGGTTCGCAGCTCATTGTGATGAATTTTTTAAATTCAAAGATTCAAGTTTCTGAAGAAAAAAGTTACCTCAACTAAAGATTATTGGTCAGCAAAACTTTTTAAAGTTTATTTCATAACTTCAAACAGAATTTGAGTTGGGCTCAAAACTCAAAAATCTATTGCAGTGCCTTTGAAATTTTGAGTTGTCTCAACTTTTTGTGTGTGTGAAATGGAATAATGTGTGATGTGTGATTAATGTTGATGGAACTTTACTGCTGGTTGCATCTGTCAGTTGTGGTGGCATTGCAGTAGGTGCTTCACCATCGGTTGCCTGGTGAGAATCTGCGCTCTACTGAGTGACCTCTTCTAGTTCTCTGCTGTGAGTCTTTATACTGATAAGCTCTTAAGTGTCTGTAGGAGAGCATGTGACGTGTGTGTGTGTGTGTGTGCATGGCAGAGACGGAGACAGATAGGCTGTCAAAATGATTAATTCCCTGTTTGAATGACCCCACGCTCACCTCTGTCTTCTTCCATCTACTCTGCTCTCATCCTCTTACCTCGCCTTTATTCTCTTCTCGTCTCTTCCAACCTCGTTCTCTCTAGTCCTGTTCCCCACTTCGCTCTTCTTTCCTCCCTCCCTAATCACCACCTCCTTCCACTCTGTTTTTCTTTTCTTTCTCTTCCTCATTTTCTTTGGCTCAGTCCTCTCCTGACATTTCTCTTGTCACTCAAGTCAAACTGGTCTTTAGCTGCCACCTCTATTCTCCCCAAGGCTTTTCTCCACCAGGAATAAAGCGGAGAAACACCCAACTTGTATTGATTTTTCCTGAAGATGTCAGCAGAACTGATCATTTATAACCAGACTTCAGTCTAAAACCCATCTGGACTCGAGGTGAAGACTACCTCCTGCAGGCTGGAAACTTGCTTGTAAAATGTTGCAGCTGTAATTCACACAACATAATCCAGTTATCATCTGTCCATTAATATGCTTGGCATGCTCAAATCATCAGTCTGTTGATTTACTGATAAACATTCTGCTTCTGGGGGACTTATCTGTAACCAATCATAGCTTATGTCAGTTTATGGAGGTTGAAGTGGCAAATGACAGTGATACTCTGTAAAAGTTTGGAGTATTTTGTCTTTTTTTAAGCTTTACAACACCAAGAACTCAAGAGCAAAAGTTTAAAGAACTGTTTTAGATGGCACTGACAAACAACGCTGTCCTCACAACGGGGGCATCCAATGATGCCAATTCTCATGTCCCTGTGAAAGCCAATGAAAAGCAGATTTCATTTTTTATTTAGAGCAGTCATTCCCAAACACTGGGTTGGGACCCACATGTGGGTCACAGATTTTATTTGGGCTTCCATATTTTATAAAGCATTATTTCCTATATTATTTCCTGATCAGCCTAAATTAATTTTTTCTCATTTCTAAAGTTTTAACATGTGTACATGTTTTCAGTAAAGTGTCAAGATAGTCTAGGTTGACGTGGAAACAGCAATTCAGATGGTCATTTATGCACAAATGAAGTCAGAATCCAGAATTTATTGATAAGGCTTATTGTGACTTATTGTGGCATTTCGTCCTTTTTAGAAAGTGGGTCCCCAGGAAAAAAGGTTTGGGAAACACTGATTTAGAGCACTGGTTCCCAACCTGGGGTCTGGGCCCCTCTAAGAAGGGCAGCAATGCATGGGGTCCCCAAACTTTGTCTGCTCTAAGGATGTCAAAATTAGATTTGCACATGTTAACTAAAATCACAATTTGTGCAAAAGACTGTACATGAAGGAATTTAAAAAGATAATTTTTGTCCTCACTCACTGCAGTTATGCTACAATAAAACATGTTTAACAATAATAATTGTTTCCAAGGAAAAAAGTTGGGAACCACTGATTTAGAGGACATGTTGTCCTCATAGTCCACTGGGAATTTGTTGGACCTAGTAAAGTTGTTTCTTATACATTTTAAGGATTAAAATGTCGTCTATTGGCCCAGCAGATGAAATTCAACTTGGCTGTTAAATGCTGCATGTTGGGCAATTTGAATAATTAACACACTGAGTTAATTAATTGTCTTGCATTGGAAAAAACTATGATTTTGCTTCTTGTTAACTTAGAAAGTTGATCTAAGAGTCTAAGTCCATGTTTGTCATGCTGGGCTAGTGGTTTTCAAATGGTGGCCCAGGTCCCCTAAGGATCCATGGCGGTCTGTCAAGAGGTCTGAGAAAAATGCTGTGATTCAGTTGCTTAAATTGTCATGTTATTAAAATATATAGATAGAATTATTTATTTATTCAAGGGCTTCATTATAAAATGCATTTATTTTGCAATTAGACAAACAATTAGAGTAATTAGCAGTTTATTTGAATGTTAATGAACTGTTAAGTGAAATAATAACAATAAAATAATGACTTCCTGTTCCAAAATACTTAAAATCTCAAAATAATAGCTTAGTATATCAACATAATGACTTTATCTTAAAATAGTGAGCAACCCTCTTAAAATAATGGGTTAGTTTAGTTAGTTTTTACTTTAAAAACCAAGTATTAGAAAGCCTGCGGCACTATCACATAAAGGCACAAAAAAGTCATAAAAATTCATCTATATGTCACAGAAAGCCTTTGAATTTGAGGTGGATCCAGTTGTACATTTGGCTACACTCACCTCTTGTTAAGGCGTATGTGGTCCAGTCAGCGGGCAAGGCAAGGCAAGGCAAGGCATCTTTATTTATATAGCGCATTTCATACCAATAGGCAACTCAATGTGCTTTACATAAAGACAGAACATTTAACAGTGAGAGCAGAAAATGTAAAAAGAAAACATTAAAAAAAAAAAATTAAAAATTAGAAATTTAAAATATTAAAAATACAGTTAAAAGAAAGAAAGAGAAACGAATATAGGAAGTACAAGAAAGAGTGCAAATCCAAAAATTATAACTCTTAAGAGCTCAGCCATACGCACATGAAAAGAGAAATGTTTTTAACCTGGATTTAAAAGTGCTTACAGTTGGGGCTGATTTCAGTTCTGCTGGTAGTTTATTCCAGTTGTGTGCAGCATAACAGCTAAATGCTGCTTCACCATGTCTAGTTTGTACTCTGTGCTCCACTATCTGACCTGAGTCAGTAGATCTCAGAGCTCTACTGGGTTTATACTCTACTAACATGTCCCTCATGTATTCTGGACCTAAACCATTCAGTGATTTGTAGACCAGTAGCAGAACTTTAAAATCTATTCTGTAGCTGACTGGGAGCCAGTGTAAAGACTTAAGAACAGGGGTGATGTGCTCTGATCTCTTTGTTCTGGTTAAAACTCGAGCGGCTGCGTTCTGAATGAGCTGCAGTTGTTTAATACTTTTTTGGGGGAGTCCAGTCAGAAGACCATTACAGTAGTCAAGTCTGTTGGAGATGAAAGCATGAATCAGCTTCTCCTGATCTTTTTTGGACATGAAGCCCCTAATTCTTGCTATATTCTTCAGTTGGTAAAAGGCTGTTTTGGTGACTGATTTGATATGACTGTTAAAGGTTAGGTCTGAGTCTATCAACACGCCAAGGTTCCGGACCTGGTCTTTAGTTTCTAGTGACAGTGACTCAAGGTGTTTACTGACAGCAACCCTCTTCTCTTTATTGCCAAAAACAATTACCTCTGTTTTTTCTTGATTTAACTGAAGGAAATTTTGGTTCATCCAATTTTTAACTTGCTCTAAACAGTGACACAATGACTCTAAAGGACTGCAGTCATCTGGGGACAGTGCAAGATATATCTGTGTGTCATCTGCGTAACTATGATAGTTGATATTAGAATTCTGCAGAATTTGACCCAGAGGCAGCATATATAGGCTGAATAGAAGGGGTCCAAGAACTGACCCCTGAGGAACTCCACATGTCATAGCCACTTGATCAGATTGATAACTTCCAATGGTCACAAAGTAACTCCGCTCCTCCAAGTAGGACTTGAACCATTTTAGGACTGTTCCGCTGAGTCCTGCCCAGGTTTCCAACCTGTTCAGCAGTATACTGTGATCCACAGTGTCAAACGCCGCACTGAGATCCAACAGGACCAGAACTGACACCTTGCCTGAGTCAGTGTTCAACCTTATGTCATTTAACACTCTAATAAGAGCTGTTTCTGTACTATGGTGAGGTCGGAAGCCTGACTGAAATTTGTCAAAAAGACCACTGGAGTTCAAGAAGTTACTAAGTTGATTAAAAACCACTTTCTCAACGATCTTTGCTATAAAAGGAAGATTTGAGATAGGTCTGTAGTTGGTTAATATGGAAGTATCCAACGTTCTCTTTTTTAAGAGTGGCTTGATGGCAGCTACTTTTAGGGGTTTAGGAAACGTGCCTGATTGAAGTGAGCAGTTTATTATTTGCTGCAGATCTGTTTGGACAGAGCTTACAACAGTTTTAAAAAAGTCAGATGGCATTGTGTCAAGACAGCATGTCGATGGTTTAAGATGCTGAACTGTTTCTTCTACAGTTTTTTGGTCAACTACATTAAACTCTGACATCATATTTGATGTATACCTAGGTGGTTTTAATGATTGCATCATTTTATTATTTTGCTGATTTGTATTGATATTTAGCCTTATAGATTTGATTTTTTCATTGAAAAAGCAAGCAAATTCATTGCATTTTTCTGTGGAAGAGAGTTCTGAAGCTATCTCTTTCGGTGGAGTTGTAAGCTTATCAACAATAGCAAACAGAGCACGAGTATTGTTAATGTTCTTATTAATCATCTCAGAGAGGTGTTGCTGTCTAGCCTTAAGTAACTCATGGTTAAAATTACAAAGACTTTGTTTGTAGAGGTCATGGTGAATTTGAAGTTTAGTTTTTCTCCATTTACGCTCTGCTTTCCTGCATTCTGTTTTCAAGGCCTTTACCATCATAGTATTTCTCCATGGAGTTCTCTGTCTACTTAAGGTCATCTTAGTTTTAATTGGTGCAATAGTATCCATGACATTTGAGATTTTTGAGTTGAAATTATCCAGGAGTTCATCAACTGTCTCTGCACTCACAGTTGGTGACATAGCTATAGCCTCAATAAACTTAGCACTGGTATTCTCATTTATGTACCTTTTCCTGACAGAAACAGAGGGTAGCTGAGTGTTTGTCATTATCTGTAAGTCAAAGAACACACAGAAATGATCAGAGAGAGCCAAGTCCTTAATATCAACAGATGAGATGTCAACACATTTAGAGATAACCAGATCCAGAGTGTGGCCTCGAGTGTGTGTGGGCCCTTTCACATGTTGGGAGAGGCCAAAGGTATCTAGCAGGGAAAAAAAGTTCTTTGGCATTAGTGTCCATGTTATTGTCTATATGAATGTTAAAATCCCCTGTTATGATTAAAGAGTTGTAGTCAGTGCAGATAACTGACAGCAGTTCAGCAAACTCATCAAAGAATTTTCCTGGGTATCTTGGTGGTCTATAAATGATAAGAAAAAGAACCTTTGGATCCCCCTTTACTAAGAAACAGAGATATTCAAAAGAGCTAAAATCACCAAAAATAGTTTCCGTACACTGAAATACTGATTTAAAAATGGCAGCAACTCCCCCACCCTTCTTGCCACTTCGATTCTTATTCATAAAACTGAAATTTGTTGGTACTGCCTCATTGAGAATGGTATCACAGCTACATTCAGTGAGCCATGTTTCACTAAGAAATAAAAAGTCTAGATTATAGGTCATGATGATGTCATTTACTAACAGGGATTTGTTGGCTAGTGATCTGATATTGAGTAGGGCTAATTTTGTGGAGATAACAGGAGACACTGGTGAGTTTTGAGGTTGACAAGCTATACTTAGTAGATTGGTAGAATTAATTGAACCCTTTTTATTTCTCACCCGTTTGACCACTTTCCTGTTACCTGTCGTTACAGGGATTGAGAAGGATTTCTGACCTCCATAGGGCCCTGACTTTATCTGGGGAAGAACATTCTTGATATCAATAATGCAGCCTGGACCCGGCACACATCAGTCAGACTCGCAGATATGATTCAGAGGTGGTGGGGGGGCTCTGTGACCTTTGGTCGAGGGTTGTTTCCGAGGTGGTGGAGGGGGAGGGGCTATAGGAGGTGCCCCTCCCACTCCACTCCGCTGGGGGACAGGTGGGAGGTTAAGGGGGGAAAACATGGGATTTTGGCGTGGTGTGAGTTGGATTCCGATATTGACAAGGCTCTTCATCCTGTCGGTGAAATCCAGAAGTGGGGAGTCCAGACTGAGTGGAGAGAGTTGGGGGTTGCTTGGGGTCTGGGGGGGTGAAGGTGAAGGTTGGGAGTCTCCTGTTGGGGCTGGGGAAGACTCCACTTGTCGGGCTGTTGGGGCTGGGGAAGACTCCACTTGTTGGGCTGTTGGGGGTGGGGGGGGACTCCTCTTGTTGGGATGAGGATGATGACGTTGCAGGTTCTTTCTGAGTCCGCTGTCCTCCATGGTCAGTCCTTATTTCAGTGCTCTCACCAGAGCGCCGTCTTATCTGTTGTTTTGAAACGTCTTGTCTCTTGTCCTTGACAGAGACTGCTAGTGTCTGACGCAAAGAATAGAACATGTTGGAGCTTAGCAGCTGTACTCCAGACTTGTTAAGATGAAATCCATCTGCCTTGAAGAGGTGCCTGCGTTCCCAAAAGATGTGGAAATTGTCAATGAAGTTCATTGATTGAGCGGCACACGTATCTTTGAGCCATCTGTTTAGCATCATCAGCCTGCTGAATCTCTCATCTCCTCTCCGAACTGTCGGAAGTGGTCCACTGAAAAACACTTCAGTATTTAAACATCGAACTTTGTTTATCAGATCAATAAAGTCTTGTTTTAATACCTCGGATTGTTGCTTCACAACATCAAGGGCTCCTGTGTGTATGATGAGAGATCTAGCTGATGGATGCTCAGCAGCAATGTTCAGGATCTTCTTTGAGATATCAGACACCATGTCGTTGGGAAAACAGAGTACTTTGGTGTTTTTCTTAATGCAAAAGCGTTTTATCTCATTCACGGCTCCGTCCCCCACTATCAGAGTTTGAGGCCCAGTAGTTAGCTCTTTCTGCAGCCTTTTAGCATGTGATTTAGCCTCATACCTTTTTTTGGTGCTGGAAGCTGAGCCTTCTTTTGAGGAGTCAGGATTTTCTGAAAGTGGAGCAAATCTGTTCTGTAGTAGAATCCCCGTGTCTTGAGGAAGTTTGCTCCTAGTTTTTGTTGTAGCCTGGGTCCATGGTTGCTTTCTCCTTGGTACTGGGGTTGAAGAGGCATTCCTGTGTGATGGCAGTGCAGGCCACTCGGTGTCTTCATGAGTCTCCAGGTGCTGGATTCTGCCTGATAACCGTCTTCCCATGTCCAAGGGAGGCGATTTGTAGTGCTTTGGCTTTGCACCAAGAGAGTCCCAGGGAGGAGTGGTTGTTTTAGAACCCTTTACAACAGGCTCCTGCCGCATTGTGGTGGTGCTAGTTAGCTTTGTGTTAGCCTGCTCCCTTTCGCTGTTTTGGGACATTGGGATAGTAGTTTCATTCCCATATTGTCCATTTATCTCCACGTTCACTTCGAGTCGATGAATTTTTGTTTCCATTACTGCTATCTTCTGGAGCAGTTTGTGATAATCATCCGCGGAAAAGGGAGGCATCTTGCTGCTAATTAGCTTCTGTTAGATTTCTCAACCCAGTCGTGATAGTGAAGGCTTATGCTGCTGATAGGCCCCACTGAAAAAGTAAAACAGTTTAAAATAATAGCAGTCTTTGGTATAACTATCAAAAATTAAGCTCCCAGTGATATGTAGGTATCCAGGAACTGCTTTCCATAAATTGTTTTGAAAAATAAAAGGATTGCACCGAAAAAAAGAGGGTAAAGCAGAGAGCAAGAGAGTGAAGCGTCTGCACTCAAGCAAAGCAGGAAGTTTTGTGGGGACAAAATGTACCAACATGAAGGCTAACCAACATTCAAAACCGTTTGTTTTACATAACTTTATTACATTTCACTTAGAGCTAAACTTTTTAGTAGAGGGAACTGGAGAATGAGCACATGATTCTCTCCAAGGCTCTTTGAGGCAAAGCTCAAATCAGATCTAATGGATGTTGCAAATGTAACAGAATCACTAATTACAAACAAAGAGAAGAGTGTAATTTGTCTCTTGGCCTTGAGGATCATACTCATCCTCTCCTTTAACACAACTCTTTGGATATTATTATTTAATGCCACATCGAAATTAAATGAAATCTAATAAACAAGTCCAAATGGTCTCTGGGTTAGTTAATGAAAGATTGTCGTCACAGATCAATTATTGTGTGACTGAGTGGGAGTGTGTATGTCTCTCTGTGCGTGAATGTGTGTGTGCCTTTGTGTACTGGAGTCAGTCTGTGAGATAGGATATGACTAATGAACTGTCACTTTCACAACACACACACACACACACACACACACACACACACACACACACACACACACACACACGTGTACTGTCCAATCTATTAGTAAAATGTCAGCATGCTGCAGAGCATTCAAAGTCTTTGTGAAGACAGTCATTTGTCATATGGAGGTCGTATCACACCTCTCTGTAGCATCTCTTTGCTGCAAGTGTGAAGGTCACTCTGTCACTGCGTCGGATGTAAATGGAGTTGATGGCCTTTTGTGAACGGTGTGGTCACAAGCTGACATATAATAGACTGCAGGGTGATATTGTTGCTGATTGGCTATTAATGAACATCCATACTTGAAGCAATGTTATTTGCTTCTGCAAAATGACTGAAACAAACAGAGTAAACATTGAAAAGCTAACAAGCACCTCACCTCAAAATCAAAAATAAGTATTTTTTTTCTTAACTGTAGTGCTACTTATCCGTCTAGACCTTTTTTGTTGTGAGTTGCGGAGTTTTGGTGATATAGCTGTAGAGATGTCTGCCTTCTCAACAATGGACTACATGACCTAAATGGCCAATAACCTGGTTTGTTACACCTCCCCTTCCCCTCACCCTCCCTAACAGTAACAGCAGTTCACTTCAGCTCACTTCAGTTCCAACAGCCTGACACAGAAGAAAAAAGAAATACCATTCTGTCATTGTCCTCTGGCTCTGGTGGCTCAAACATGTCTGTACATGTCCAATAAAGCTGCCAGATGGAACGTCCATGTTCCAGGTGGTTTTCAGGTCGTAGTGGTGTTTGACACTGAGACAGAGGAGCAGACATGGCTGCAGCAATTCAGAGCAGAGAAAACTGCTTATTTTTTCATGATTTATGAGCCATTTCGCATTTGGCCACGCCAAGCCAAACTGTACTACACCGAATTGCATTTCCATCATCGCTTTCAGCATGCTAAGCTGCGCCGAGCTGCGCCCGAGATGGACCTACTGTAGAGTGGAGCCAAAGCGAGCCCGACCCTCCTCCATGTGGACTGTGGTGACGTCTCACTGGCTGCAGCCAACATGTGACGACCCTGTTCAACTCTCAGCACATTTGTAGCTTTGCATCTTTATGTTTTGAAATGTAGTTTCTCTCCTGATGCCTTTTGTACTTTCAGATATCTGCATTATTTTACCATTTCATATTCGCTTCCAGCTGTGTCGGAGTTGTCTCAAGTTACTGCTTTTTGCGACACACATTTATTGTTGCTTTACAGTAGATTAAGATAATGAATTCATTAATTAATTATGAAGCAAAGTATTGAATATGCCATTTTATGTTGTGTGTTTTTGCATAATGTGTCATTATCACTTTTTTGTACCTTTGGTTGCTGTTTTTATTATTGTTGTGGTTGTTGTGTGTCTAATTGTTTTGCATTTGATATAAAAGTGTAAAAAAAAAAAAGGAACATTAAGATAATGTCTGACTTTGCCCATGGCCCCCCAAATCACTACTTCAGCCCCTGTTCAGAGCAACAGGCCTCTATAAGTATCATATTTGTACTTACTGAGACAAATGTATGAGCTCTTCAGCTGAGTTTGTGCAGCACTTATTTTGTGTGTGCCTGTGCAGTCCATATGAACGTGTGAAAACAGTGTGGATTACTGTAAAACTGTATGTAAATGCTGCCTGTGAATTTCCAAGCAACAAAGAAATCTGTTGCTGACAGCGGGAGCCAAAACAGCCAATCTGTTGTGCAACAGCTTCTGAGGAAACTCACTTAACAAGAAGCTAGAGCACGAGAGAGGCTGGCCTGGATAACTGGATAACACACAGGTACACACTACACTACACACACACACAGTCAAAGGTGTCCAATTTTGTTTTTGACTCTATAACCTACACATACACCCACAACCAGTCCACAGTCGCACAAACACAGGCGCTCGCGTTTGCCCTCGATCTCTCATATCGTTTTCTCACACACAAACACAATCTCACCGTACACATGCTTTCCATCCCTCTCTCCTCTCAGCATACTCCCAAATACACACACACACACACAACACACACACACACACACACACACACACACACACACACTCACTCGCCAGGACAGATGGCCATGCTATGTGCTCTCGCTCAGCAGATGCACAAGAGCATTAATCATGAAAAAAAAAACTCAGAGGATTTAACTCTTACTACAGTTGTGCTGCTTCCGGTAAAAGAGCCCTGATTAACTTCTCTTTTGAAGAACATCGACAGTCCAACCTTTCTTAAATAGTGCTGATGCAAACATGCCACATAAGACAGAAAAGAATCTGCTATTTGAAGATTTTAAAACCAAGAAATCACATGATATGACTCCTCAGATATGAAGAGTTGGAGAAGAGAAGAGCAGATTGCAAGGAAAATCTTGCCTGTTGCTGATTTATCGAATATACCACTATAAAGTATGTATTTATATTGGGGTGACACATAGCAGAGCTAATGACAGACCACATTCACAAACCCTGTGGCCCTGTGTATCTCAGAGGGTTAACACTGGCACAGTGAGCAGGATTCCTCCCACCAGGTGCAGCTGCAGTCATATTTATGCACACATGGCAATGTGAGACTCTTTGGCTAAAAATGGCATGTGATTAGTTCAACTCTGGCCAGTAGCCTGATCAGTTGGCACTCCCGCTCAGTCAGTTTCATTACGATACGTCTTGGGCCTGATGAAGTGCTGCAGCTCAGAAATCCTCTGCAAGAGAGGCAACACCAGAAGCCCGGGATCACCAGAGCAATTCACAGACGTGAATGAGTCTGGAATCTTTCAGTTCAGTTTCCAAGGGGTGTTATTGACTGGCACGGACCAAAGTGTCTCTGCACACAATTGGATGGACCTACAAGCAATCGGGGCAACGAAAACCTGTGACGAAGCACAGTTGGTAAACATACAAAATTCAGTCGGAGGTGCGGAAAAGACATGTTTCTTATTAACAAAAGCTTTACCTGCAGTCTCTTGTTCTAGATCAGGGTCTGCAATGTTTTACAGGCTGTGGACCCCTGAGCTACAAGAGAGACAGAGGAGGGACCCCTGTACTACGTATAGTGTATTGAATATTTTCCAGTCTTCTCTCATTTGCATGCAAAGGCATGACCTGCCCTACTTTGCCTTTGATTGGCTTACCCTGGTATTCTTACCCTAACCAGACCCAGTCTCACTCATTGTGCCTAAACCTACACAACCCAGGCAGCCCAAACAAACAAAGGCAATGAGTACTAGCCAGAGTCAGAGTATGGCAGCTCATGATTTCACTCTCACAGGAATTTATTTTTCTTGCTACCTGTAGCTGTTGAGTCAGCAGCAGCTGTAGTATGACTAAATACAGGTATGTTAGCTTCACCCTCTACACTTTCACCAGTGGTCTCTAAAGGGGATGTCAGAATCTCGTACATTTTGGCTCACAAGACTGTACATGTTTTTTAGGCATCACACATTGACTACTGCAACTCCTTGTTGCAAACTCCAAACCTCCGCAGATGATCCAGAACACTGCGGCATGTCTGGTTTTCAACCAGCCCAAAACAGCAAATGTCACCCTGCTGTTCAGGTCACTTCACAGCTCCCAGTCACTGCCTGCATCAAATTCAAAACTCTGACACTTGCCTTCAAAACAGCAACTAAAACAGCTCCCACCTACCTGAAATCCGTCATTCAGGGCTATGCTTCCTCCCGCTCACTGCGCTCTGCTAATGAAAGATACCTGATTCAACCACCACAACAAGGCCCTAAGTCACTCACTAGACTCTGATTTTGTAGTTCCCCGGAGTTACCAACTCTTTTTGAGTCCCTCTCCGTCTTTAAGACTGACTAAAGCCTAAAGACCCAGCTCTTTCGGGAACACCTCTGCAAATGATTGACTACCAAAAAAAAAAAAAAAAAAAAAAAAAAAAAAATCCAATGTATTATATTCACTCTATGCA
This sequence comes from Lutjanus argentimaculatus, assembly GCA_034769285.1. Lineage (NCBI taxonomy): Eukaryota > Metazoa > Chordata > Actinopteri > Lutjaniformes > Lutjanidae > Lutjanus > Lutjanus argentimaculatus. Next base: position 1,605,928 of record JAWZSL010000052.1, read on the forward strand.
CTGCCTCTTGTACTGCCTGTAGGCACCTACATCCTGTCAGTCTTGAACTTGCTTTTTGGCACTTACTCATGTTGTTCGCTCCTGACTAGATCCTTCTTGTGTCAGATATACGTCGCTTTGGATAAGAGCGTCTGCTAAATGAAACTGTAAGTTGTAAAGTAACAACACGTTGTATTCACTAATTATCATTGCTGTTGCTTGCCCCCACTGCAGATACTAGTGCACACCCACAAATTCCAGATGCATCCCCAGTGATTTGTGCTGGAAATGGTCCTGCATAGGTGCTTCAAAAGTTTACAGTATCAGTTTTAGGAAACTGTCCTTGGATCCTGGGCAACCATGAATGGATTACTGAACTGGCCTATTGTGCGTAGGCCCAGGGGCCCAAGTGGTCAGGGGGTCCCTGGGTCTCAGTTTGAGGGGACAGTCAATCAAACAACAGCAATGTGAGGCAAAGCAACTGTAAAGAGAAGCTAAATGAGCACAAAGAGCCAAAAAAAAGGGTCCCCCAAATGAGACACAAAATGACCACACAGAGTCACAAAATGACAACATAGAATCACAAAATGACTGCACAGAAAAAACTTTTTCTCTGGGTGCCTTGCTCACCAAAACACAACACGCTCAGATTGTGAATGTTGACTCCACACCACACCAAACCATGTTTTCTTTAAGTGGCACTCCAATGATTTCATATTGTATTTCCATAACATTGGAGGACTTGCAGTGCATTTGCACTTATTTTCTCAATAGGTGGCGCTAGTGTTGCATCGCTGTACCCCCACTAAGGATAACATACTGAGTCCTGCACTCAAGCTCCATAGCAACCTCTCACCTCCATAGCAGTCTCTCATGCACTGGAATACTCTGGGCTATTTACAGGAGATGGTGCATTAGCAGCATGTCTTTTCAACATCACAGACAAAATAGTGAATATGAGAAAGTGGAAGACATTGAGACAGAGAGTTTCCATCTGTCATCAGCTAGAATAGCTCATCAGGTACTATTCAGTCCTGGCAGTGGTGTTAGCGATGCCAGCTGTACTGCAGCCAGAGGAAGGACCCCAGTGTTCAGCCTTGAAAAAGATACCCTCCCAAGAATTCCTCAACCAGCAGAGGAGCGTCATTCAGAGCTGGTATGTGACACCTGGTTGGAACAGTGACAACAGACGCATCTTTTTGTTGGCATTTATTGTTACACCTGGTGGGGATCATGTAATCATTCCGTGTGTGCAAGATCACTGAATTTACAGCTTGTCTGCAACTGATCTTCAATACGCCTGGTCTGATCAGCCTAATTTTTTTGTGCATGTTCATTACTGTATGCTGAAGGATCTCTGTGATTCAGAGTTAGTGAGCAACCTTCAAAAACCTTTTCTTTATGTCTTATGACAGTGAGCAGGAGCTGGGGAGAAGAGAGACCGGCTGCGAAGCTGCACCTCAGTCCGGCTGAACACCCTCCTGAGCCAGATTGAAGCGCAGTTTTGTGGCCGCCCATTCTCTATCTCCAGCTCCTCTTTCTTGTCATTCTTAACTCCAAAGGTTATATCCAACCAGCCTCAGGCTCTGACAGTAGTACACGTACCTTTTTCTCCTCAGGTCGGACTGGTCTCATGGCCTGATATGACATCTTGTTCATTTTGTATGTTATAGATCACAATTGTTTAATCCATGTTTTTCTGGATCCCAGTAAACATGTAGACACAAACACCACAGCTGCTCCAGCTGTCATGTGACCAATCTGTTAAAGACAATCTGACAGCTGTGATAAAGTCCTTCAAAGTTACAGGTGAATATAGTGGTAAGTTCCATATTAAATTCCCTGAAAGTCTTCACTACAGACATTATATGAGTCTGGACAGACATGGATGTAAACTGTAACTTGACTGGTTGGCGGAGACAAACAACTGTGAGGCAGTAATTCTATTTTTTGACTGCTCTGTTTTATAGACCACTGACAGCTGACTTCTCACTCTTCTTAACTGGCCACTAGGGGCCGTAAGTGATCAACAACTGCTTCAGTTTAAAATCTCGTTTCAGCTCAAGACAATGTATGTAGGGGTCATGTTTGTGTTGGTGGAACTTTGCAAATCTACGCTGCTTGCATCTTGCAGTTGTGGTGACATTGCAGTAGGTTCTTCACAGTCTGTTGCCTGGCAGGGATCTGCACTCTGCAGACTGACCTCTTCTGGTTTCTGTCTGTTGCTTGTTTGGTTTCTCTGTTATTTGGCAGATGTTTTCAGTCAGTTTTCAAAGCTTTCCAAAGTAGAAAATAAAGTACAGCTTCTCTATTTCTGCCTCTCTACCCCTGTCTTCACCTCAGTCTTATCTACATGCTCTATTAGATTGCTGAATATTATCATTTTTATTGTATAACTTCAAGCCCTTGTCATTTTCCACAATAACATTAAATATTCATGACTAAATAAGCAAGAATCAAATAATAAAAAGATTGTTAGTTTTTACTTTTAAAGAGTTTAACAATGAAAAACTCAAGTTCATCGGGGCTGTGTGGATGTGGTTTGATCAGATTTGAATGACAGATTAAACAAGAGGAGTTCAATCTCAGAAGACAGCATTATTTGCAATCGATAAATGAAAGAGAACACGACCAATTGTGCTAAAACCATCCCACAATGGTAATGCAGAAATACTGGGAAAACCCGAGCACACGGTTTCACAGTTCATCAAAGCACTTCTGTAATACAGCCAGCCTGGCTGCCACAAAAGAATTTAAACTCTGAACCACTGTTAAATAAGGAAGCACACAACACTGTAACAAAACATCTGTGTGCTAAAACCATCCCACAGGACAGGTCTGGTTAAGCCTGGTGAGGTAAACAACATGGATTGTGGATTTGATGCATGGCTAGATTAAGGCCCCCTGGAGCCCAACTGGGACCACGCCACTCTGTCTGAAACCATTTTGGACTGGAACCCCAGGGGAATGGAGAGGTGCTAAGAGTTTTTACAGCATAAAGTCGCAGGCTGTTAATGCCTCCATCCCTGATCCCAGCAGAGAGCTGAACACATTACATCATTATAACACCCAAGGATAATAGTCAAGTCTTTAAAATGAAACTGAAAGTTGTTGCTAATGCTAACTGATATTCCATAAATTAAATACATTTACTCAAGGAGGCAGAGGGGTTGTTGAGCTGAATTAGTCTGATGACTCACTGATCCCTCATCTGACCGAGGGTTGTGACAATTAGAATCTGTGGCCCTGACCATGACCCTGAAATATCAGTAGCCTAACTGTGTTGTGTTCTGATAAATCCATGGTGCTGTCTGCAGTGCTGAAGTATCACACAGATTTGTGATAAAATAATATCACATGAGAGGGAGTGCTGTTGGACTGAATATCAGCATGCTATGATGTGGTCGTAGATGATCACAGCCATGCTGATATTCAGTCCAGCAGCACACCCTCTCATGTGATATTGCTTTTATACAACATTAACTAGCACCATTTATTAGTTTAATAGTTATAACCAAGCTCCGATCTACCGCTCAATCTTTGTTCCTACTCTTCACCTGTGTCATGAAGGTGATCATGACCGAACGAAACAAGACTGCGATACAACGCCCAAAATGGGTTTTTCTCCAGGAGGTGGTAGCATCTCCTTAGGGACTCAGAGTAGTGCCGCATGCTCCTTTGCGTAGAAAGGAGCCAGTTGTGGTGGTTTGGGCATTCTCGTAAGATGCCACCTGGTTGTCCTCCCAGGGAGGTGTTCCAGAACACTGCCCAGCTGAGAGGTTCACGTGGGCAGACGAGGACTAGGTGGAGGATATATTCTCCACCGCTGGCCTCGGGAACGCCTCTGTGATCCTCCAGTCAGCGCTGTATATTGCCGAGGAAGGTCCAACATCAGCCATCATCGAAAGAAGGAAAAAAAACATAAACCTGCATGCACAGCAGTCTAACCTGAGCATTTGCTCATAGACACTTTGCCATATTTAATATACATCCAACATGTAACATTCTACATACTCATGTGTCAGAAAATAAGAAAAACATCACAATAGGCACCCTTTAAAGTTTTGTTTCACTGACTGTACTGGGCAGGAAGTGGTACAGTGAGTTCCCGGAGTGAACCAAAACAGTAAAGCTGCAAGCTGGAGAACCAAATCTTATGATCTGAAACTGGCTTTAATGCTGTGTAGAGCTTATGAGAGTGATAATTCTCCATTTAAGCAACTGTTTCACATCACACATAGTCATTTGATCAATTGCTTGTTATAAAAATATTGATTATACCCCTTTAAGCCATTAAAAGAGAGCAAAAAAAAAACCTTTTGGCAAGTCAGTAGTAATGAAAATGGATTGGTACATTTAAAAAGTATTAATGATGCATTCATGTCTTAATCATGACACATGGGCAATAGTTTTATGGTACATTACCATTTTCAATAACAAAATGTATTGGTATCTCTGATTCTGGTATTTCTTGGTATCAGAATGTAAGAACTAAATTTCAAAGTCTTTGGTTATACCTCTGGTTTGAGGTTTGGACTTTAACATCAGCGCCGCTTCAAGATTCTCAGCATTTCCTTTGGTGATACAAATAGGACTGGAATGTCATCATTAGGGGCCCTTGGCCTCTGTGTCAATTTTTTTGTGGGCACAAAGGCCGAATGGCAGCGCAGCAAGGCTATCAAAAAAAAAAAAAAAAAAAGATTTTAAGCCCACAGAAATAATATGATGAATCTAACTTAAGGGTTAAAGATGATTTTATTTTATTCAGTTTTCATAATTTGTTCAAGCTAAGTACAGGGACACTGGAAATCAGTCAGAGTCAGTCTATATAAAGATGACATACTAAATAATTTTGTGATATATATTGTGAGTTAGTATCACAAAATAAAAAGAAATGTTCTCAAAATAGTCATTGAATTATGATGAGAAATTTTCCCATTATTTTGAGAATCTAAGTCATTATTTTGAAACATTAACTCACTATTTTGAATGATAAGTCATTATTTGAGAAGGAGTGCTCTGTCTGTGCTGTGAGTCATCACACTTAAAGCCTGAACTGCAACATAAGACAGTGATGTCTAAAAAAAAAGTATTTATAGAAGGAAACAGAAGAGAAAACAGCTAAACGAGCTAGGGCAGTACAGGCGGGCATCGAGGCCAGAAGGCCAAACTGAAGGAGCACAGCGGTTCATGGCCATCGTGAAATCCTGCCCTGAGCACAAAGTTATCATAACTAATAGATTCATTGGCTGTAACTCAAAAGTGACACTCAAACTGGAATAACCCAGATTTCCTTCAAGCCTGTTTGTTAAATGTTTCATTTCATTGTACCGACAGTAGATTTTAACCATTTATAAATGTGTGGTGTCTGTTTGGCTAACCCTGCACAACATTAGACAGCTTTGTGAATGGCACAGTTGCCCAATCAACAGTTCATTTTATTTTATTTATTCATATTTTTCACTATGTATGACCCACATTTTTCTGCATGATCTGTACAAGGTCATATTATGTTAATGGGAGGTTGTTTTTGAAGTGTAAACATGTGTTTTGCCATAGTTTCTGTCACACATGCAAATGCGAAGAAATTACAAACATATAAAATTGCTCTATTTTTGCAACAAATTAGACCACGAAGGGAGCTGCAGTGTGCATTTGCACGCATATTAGCAAAAAAAAAACCTCCATGCAAATGTATTTCAAATGAGCTCTGGCACAGTGTTTCAGTAATCCAGATATTTCATTAGCCCGGGCGACCTACATTCCCCAGTGGTTTGGATTAGCACAGCCTGAGCTTCTGCTGCCACTCATCTGATCTCGGACCATCCTCGTCTGAACCGCAGCGTGCCGCGGCGGCCATGATAGCGGTTGACACCATTCTCTCGGTGAGTAACACGGAGCTCAGCCCGGCGCCACTTCTTCTTAGCCCTCATCATCGTGAGCGGCCTCTCAGGGGGAATTACAAGGAAAGAACCTTCTGAAGAGGTCATGGACGGGGCTAATGTTCCCTCCAGGTTTCTGTGTGGCCTAGGGGACAGTGTTTAGCCAACAGCAGCCAAAATAACACAAGTGAAAGGACCTGACTGATCTTGATGCTTGTGTTGTGCATCACATTTACATTTCTGAGGCCCCTTTATGTCTACAGATTATAGGAAATAATTGTTGGGAGGGTTAAAGGTTAAATGTATTTCAATACAGTAACTAACTACCTGTTAAAAAATGGTAGTCAGTAACGAATCCAAGTACCACAATTTAAGTAAATGCTACTTGATTACTTTCCGATACTTTTGGATTACCTCAATATCAAATATGTTGAAATTGTTTAACCTAATATAGCATTTTTAAGGGCTGCAACTAACGATTATTTTCATCATCGATTAATTTGTTGATTATTTTCTCAATTAATCGATTAGTTGTTTGTTCATGAAATGTCAAAAATGGCGAATCCAAGAATTTGGATTTTTTTTAATTCAAAAAAGATTAATCAATTAATCCGTTATATTCTTGTCACTTGAAAAATAGGTCCAAACATGTGATGTACGTCCATGTGCTCCACATGCTTGGGCCTATTTTTCAAGTCTTTCCTGTAATGATTATTTCATTATTGATTAATCTGTTGACCATTCCTCCATGAATCAATTAATTATTTGATCCATAAAATGTCAGAAAATGGTGAGAAATGTTGATCAGTGTTTCCTCTGATTCTAAGATGACGACGTCCTCAAATGTCTTGATTTGTCCACAACTGAAAAATATTCAGTTTACTGTTAGAGAGGAGTAAAGAAACCAGAAAATATTCACATTTAAGAAGCTGAAATCAGAGAATTTATACTTTTCTTTTATTAAAACATGACTGAAAATGATAAATTGATTATCAGAATAGATGCAGATTAATTTAATAGTAATAGATCAATATGTTGCTAGCTGTGTTTCATGTTGGTTGTTAGGTTTATTAGTTTGTTCAGCTGTTCCTTGTTTTGTTTTGCACATTTATTGACTGATTGATTGATTGAAAGACAAACAATGTTGAAATTTCCACCCAGTGAATCATTTTTTCATAAGGTCATGAATATTGAACTGTCAGCTGTGTGTGCACTGTGCTTGGCAGGATATCGTTCTTTACTTTAAAATTTGAATCCTACTAATAATCCCTATTTTCACTTCATATATTTGTAATCTGATTACATCTTTTTTCACTTTAACTGTAATAGAATACAGTGACCTTTTAGTGTATCCAGATTATGCAAGTCTGGTTTGTAGGTGATGAGGAAAAATTTGAACTGGATTCTTTGTTCGGGGTGGGCTGCTGGACAAGGTGATGTGGTCTCTGGTGTGGGAGTGTGTGAGCAGACGGGCAGCTGAGTTTGGGATGTACTGTAGTTTGTGTTGTACCATTGATCCAGAGGGAATGACACGTATAACACCTTTAGTCTTTGAGCCGACAGGAGCTTGGAGGTTGATTTAGAACTCGTTGGATCAAATGGAACTGCTCCTTGTGCCAGAGGCTCAATAAGAGGCTCACTAAAATGCAACATGCAAAGTGGGTGTGAATGTGCCTGGCTCTGTCATTTAAGAGATGGAGGAGGACCATCTCCATTACAGTTGTTCTATTAGTGTTAATCAGCCCTCCATCGACCCTCGACCACAATCTTTTAAATACTTAGAGGGTGACACATTATTGTTTGAATTTAAGAACCATTCGATTGGTTAACCACACTGTCGCCAAATATTACAAGCTGTGGCTGACAAGGACCATGATGTTTGCTATGTGGTAACGCATTTGATCCGTACGGTTTCACTCCTCAGAGCTCAGCATGTACATGAACCTAAATTCAATCATCATAGTGTGAAACACGGTTTTTCTGCCGCTGTTACTTTTCAAGTAATAATTCCTGAAATCTCGATGCAGATTTGTGGTGAAAAGACGAGACACATGCTGCTGTGTTTCACCTGAAGCGCTCTGTGTGGCAGCGGAGTCTTAACAAAAGGAAGAGCAACTGATTAAAAGCTGACAGTTTCGCCTCCATCGAGTGAAATCCTGCAGCTGAGACTTATTTTCACTGAGACACTGGGCACACTAGACATCTTAGAAACAATTATCAAGATTGTGATGGTTATTTTGTTCTATTTTAAAAATATTGATATGTAAGTCATAACATGAATGTTGTAAGACATTTCTTGAGACATTTTCATATTGTGAATACCCCCCACCAACCCAGCCCTCCCTTTATCTCCATAACTTAAAAAAGCAACAACTGAGAATATTGAGAATTTCAATATACAACAGAACCAAAAATACAAACAATTGTTTGTGTACAAACAATTAATTTTATTTATGTACAGTACATAAATAAAGAAATAATCATGATGTGTGATGTGTAAGATCAGTCCGTGGACATTATTATTAATATAGTCCAAGACTGGGCTCCATGTTTTAATTGCAATAGTTATTTTAACTTCAGTGACAGTGTTGTCCATGAACTCGGCGTTCATTGAACATGCTCATATTTTTGGTGAACATGAACTGATCAAATCAGTTTGCAATTAATGAACATGAGCATCGTTTCACCTGATAGAGATAACAACGTTCACATCATCAGCTGATTAAAAACAAAGTGTGTGATCGCAGCAGAGAGAGAGAGAATGTGTGTGAATATGGACAGAAGTGAAAACTTTGTTTGATCACGAAGCCTCATGTTTCTCTATAATTCTGTGGTTTATACAGTGAAGTTGTATGAACCACGCTGCAGGCTGGATCTGTTAACACAGAAACACACATATAGATCCACCTTAATACACTTGTCCTCCAAACATCTGTATCTGTCGAAACACATTTCTGATGGAAATAAGAAGTTTCTGTAAGTCAATTATAATGAGAAACTTTGGCCAAATAATGTCTTGGAATCTTAAGATAATGATTCAGTATTTCAACATATAAAAATACTGACTGTATATTCATATGTATGGGGCAAGTGTAATATTTTCTTTTTTTAAATTTCCTACTACTACTTGAAATACAATAGTCACCTTTTGATATTAGAAACTGTGCACTAATTAATGATACAAATTTAAATATTTTCAGCAATAAAGACAAGACTGATAATATTAAATATCATGCAATAAGTCAGGTGGAGGAGCTGTTACAACCACTGGGGGCAGTTGAAACACTGAAAAAGTAAGTTATATTAATGCACTGTCTCAAATAAAAGCACACCTCAAAGTAATCACATTACTGCTGCAGTATCTAATAATGCTATTCAGTTTTTAAGCTACTATTTTAAGGTTTAATGATTTGAAATGAGTTAAAAGTAATTTACATTTACAAACAAAATAAACACAAACACATGGATATTTGTTTTCCTATTTTAGTAGTTCTACTTCAAATTAAATAAATTAATAAAAATAAAATAAAACAGAGGAAATTAAAAAAAAGTGAACTATGAATGTAAACTGGTTCATTTTATTTCTGTGAACTGAACTTGAGCTAGCTCTTTTTAAGTGTGAACTTGATGGACACACCCATGTCATTATTTGTTAAATCATTAGTAAAATGGAAAATGTGGCAGGAAAAATGTGAATAGATGAATGAGGAAATGTGTGAATTACTTAGTCATGCTGGTGTGCTGCTCGAGATTTTGTACATCACATTATGTATTTTGCCTCCATCCCTGTTGGAGAGGACTTGAAGAAGATGATGATGAGGACACTTGCACACAGTCAACATCATTCATTCAGCATTTTAATGACTTGAATTTCATCTGCAGTATCACCACAATTTTATGGCAAAACAGTCCATGATCTGTAAAATCCATTTAAGGAATCTCTAAGATAACACAACATTGTGTTACATACACATACGTATCCTAATGTATTAAATGAACATAATGTGTTATCAGGAGCATGAATTATTCAAAGTTCACACAAGTTTGTTTGTTCATGACACCTTCATGCTCCATATTAAAGGAATAGTATCAAGCTTTATATTATCTTCACACTCCATTTTAATTATCTACCACACAATATTTTTATTTGTATGAATTTATATGTTGGACTTTTCTGATAATCTCTGACTATATTTTGTCCATGTCAGGGCTCCACTGAGAAAATGCATCATTCTCCACTTTACAAGTATGGTGGTGAGTCTTAAAGCCTCAGGTGATGACATTTTGTAGGAGAAGGCTTCAAACATTAAAAGCAAAGCATCAGTATGCAAACATTCCAGCTGTTTCTGGACGGTTATGAAACACATAAAATAATCATGATCACCTCAAACCTGTAAGCCATCCTTAAACATACTTTGAGAGAAGTGTGCATCTGGATTATGGAAATCTCTTCAGGGAATATGAAAATGTAACAACAAACCTCCATATTGTTCCTCGACAAGATCAAAGCAACCTGCCATGATCAAATTTTGATAGAGACACGATGTGGTGAAATAATGATTTATGACTCACATTCTGCCTGTGAGAGATGGTGAAATGTGCCTTCAGTTTGAAGTTGAGTTCATTTTCAGGATGGGTCATTAGATTTAATGGATTTTAAACACCTGGGGCCATTTTGTAACTAACACTGAAAAGTATATGTAGATCATGTAGATGTCAAAAACGAGAGGTTCTTTAAAGTTTAGACAGAAAAGGCAGAGCAAAATTTGGAATAATGTAGTTTTCCACATTCATTTATGAATATATATACTTGCCAAACCTCCCGTTTTCTTTTCATTATACAGCCTGATCATCATGTTTAAGCCTTTTGAGTCTAAAAGTCTACTCTTTTCACCACATAACATTAAAGCTACAGTGAAAAGAAAAATTCCTGTTTTTTAAGGGAAGTTTTAAAGGAAAGGGGCGTGCATTTTGTAAAATCTCATGTGTCAATTTTTGTTTAAAGGCAGGGAAAAAAATAAATGAATAAAAGAAAACTGATGAATGTTCATTTATGCCAGAGATTTAGCACAGTGCACACCAGAGAGGCAAGTTATTCTGTATTCTTTCCTAAAAATTAAAAGTAAAATTAAGAGTTAAGGATTTAACACAAAAATGCAGTTGCAGCATACTTTAATTTGTTATTTTCATTCTTTAAACGTCACCAAAATGCAATAAACAAAGTCTTAATCTTAGATTGTCTGGTTTTGAAATCCTCCCTATTTTTGAGGTCTTCAAGGTTGGCAAGGATGCTTTTTAGGGAAAATCTCACCCCCAGTTCATGCGGTTAGATATTATCACCCTGTGACAAACAGGATTAAAGGTTCTGTTGGACTTGGTGATGCACATTTTGTCAAGCTTTACTTTCAACTTTAGGCCTCATGTGGCATGAAATGTTGCTCAATCTTAAGTTCTGACGCCTCAACATTGGGAATTTTTCAAAAACATTATGTTCCAATGCCCGCTAAGTTACAAGTTATTTTACGTGTTTGAAGCTGGTGAGAAGCTGATGTTTACCATTAGCTACCATCACATACCTTGCTAATGGTAATTACACTGCTGATGCTACTGTTTGTTTTTTGCAAAATATTAATATTTAGGGCCGGGCAGCCTAAGCTGCCAGGACCCTATTGTAATCCTGCATGTTCTTCATCTTCTCTTCTTTCTTTCTTTCTTTTTCCGAGGAAATCCTACTTCCAATGCAACGAAAAATGACCAAACTTTGCACAAAGGTCCAGTCCCATGTCAGATTGCCTCAGCTGCAAAAACAGGCCAATATCCTGATGGTGGCGCTACAGCAAGCCTCTAAAGTTCAAAATTTTGAAAATTCATATAAATCAACCATATGTGCTACAGATTTACAACTTTCACCACAATGTAGCCCCGATACTGAAGAAACTTTTGTACATTTAAACCTATTGCAAATTATGAAGTCCATCACTCTGTTTTTTTCCAAAAACTGTAAAACTTATTAAATCTATCTCCTCCCCAATTTTTGTTCAATTGACACCAAACTTGCTACAGAGCATCTTCAGACTGTCCTACACAAACGATCCACACAGTTTTTGATTTATCAAAATTGAGCCTACATGCATCAAAATGTTTGACTGTAAACGGTATTATAAACATATACTTGCAAATTCTTGCTAAAACATTTTCAATGTCATGAAAAAAAAATGACAAAATTTTGGAGTCATGGTAGATGATGTTTGGAAAAAACAGACATTTTATCTCAAAAACTGAATTTTTTACAGCATTTTGAATTTCACTCTCATGCGAACAATTGGAGTCAATGCAAAAATGGCATTTTTAAACATCAGTTTTTTCACTTTTGGAGCCAATAAATCATTGTTAAAAACTAATGACCAACATCTCCATGCTGTCTAGATGCAATTTGTGTATTTTGGGATTTTTGTCTCAATAACTGAATTTTGACAGCCATTTGAAATCTGCCTTTACATGCTAACAGCTGCTGTCTTGCACACAGGTGACTGGCTTAGTCAATTTGTGAAGCTACAATGTGTTTCCATTGTCAATTAGCTCAGTGAATAGAGGATGGTTCTTGGTTGAAGGTTGTGAGTTCAAGCCTCAGCTATGTACAAATTTCCATATGAGAAATCTACCCAAACTTTTCACAAAGGTCCAGTCCCATGCCAGATGTCCTCAACTGGAAACACAAGACAATAGTCCTGATGGTGGCGCTACAGCAAACCTCTAAATTTCAAAACTTTGAAAATTCACAACAAATCAACCATATGTGCTACAGCTTTGGAACTTTCACTTTGAAATGTGCTTTTCCATGGCATGGATGGCTGCTGCCTGGCAACCCTGATCCTTGGCTTAGTCAATTTGTGAAGCCACACATGAACTGTCACTTGCCAATTAACTCAGTGAGATAAAAGATGGACTTCAGTGTCAGAAGTCGTGAGTTTCGAGCTTCAGCTAAGGCAGGACGGACTTTCAAATGTGAAAGTCTTATGTTCGGGCATCATGCTATGAGGATTAGAGACTACTAAGGTTAAAATAATTATGATTCAGGGAGTTTTGGGAAGAGACAAATATCTTTATCAACACGTTTCCCTGTTATCCCTTGTCTCTTTTCCCTGTTTATTTGGCTTAGCTATCAGTCAATATGCAGAGTCTCTTGTGCCAGAAATTGTGAGTTCAAGCCTCAACTGATGTAAAATGCACATTAGAATGACACCTTTTTTTCATCTTCCTACACTCTGCTTGTTTCTCAAATTGCCTAATTTTGCCTAAAATTGCCCGGCCCCGACCATTGCTGCGCACAAGCATAATATTATTTGTACTGTGACAGCTTCAGAGATGACAACATTATGGCCAAAATTTTAAGATGTTAAATGAGACAATATGTAATAATTGTACAACCAACCAAAAATGAGCACAGCAGTCCTAATGGCTAGTTGAGCCACAGACTGTATATTAAATGGGTTGAAATCCTCTTTAATATATACTTTTTGATATACTTTTGTTTCCATTCTCTCTTAATGACTTTTATGATCTCAGTACTTGTTGTTTTCCACCTGATCCAGAGGAACAGCTTCTGAACAGTCCTTCAGAGAGGCTGCTGTCAGAGGGACAACAAAACTGTGAGGGAGTGCAAAGGTTCTTCACAAGAATAAGTCAGACCATGACTTCACATAGTTTCCTGTGTCCAAATATCCTATATTATGACTACCTTCAGTAAAAAAAAAAAGTTCAATTTTGTGTATTAACGCTAGAACAGCCTGTTCTAGTTCATTTTGGACCGTTTTCAAATTTATACGTGCAATAACTGTTGAATTAAAAAAAAAACAATGCTGCTGGTACCTGACTTTTCCTAAAAGTGTCTGTATTTTCATTTTAAATGTTTTTTTTTAATAGAAATGACACATTTTGACCTATTTAAGCCAGAGGCAGTGACACTGACCACACAGAAATGATCACTGTTACATTGTTATTTCTTGCACAGTTGGAGATGCATCTTGGTTTCTTGTCTCTGTCAATAAAACTTCACAAGTGGTCTTGATTTCCAATTTCCAACACTAAAATACAAATAATGAATTAATTAGACTCAGTTAAAAATAAAGTAGGGGAGACCAGGGACGGTTGTAACACTTGTTGTCTCAGCACCTACAACTCACTGAATTTTTGTGTTGCAGGTCTCACAATGTTGAAACAAAGTTCCCTTACTTATTACAAACAGAAATGTTTCAACTTTTTTTGGTTTTTATTTTTGTACTCGTTTCTCAGATAACTGATGGTTATTATCTTACAGAATAATACTGCTGTAAAATACATGCAATCTGGTCTGGTTTCTGCAATGGTCTGGTTTCTGACACATGATGGCATGTGTATTGATAAATATATAAATACTTTGGTGTTTCAGTGTTACTTCATTTTTAAAAAGATAAACCAACAGAATAAATGCATTCATCTCTTAGTCTAGTATTCCTCATGAGAGATAATAGAGTTTGGAAGTCAAAGGTCAAAATGATGCTTATGACCGTAGTAGTTTTGGAATTCTGACACTTCTAGTCTTAAAGCTACCATGAGGAACTTTGACATTTTGTTGAGTTTTGAAGCCTCTGTGGACAAAAGCGGGCAGCGTTTCCACTGATATAAGCACAAAAATAAAATTATCTAAATAAAAATGTCCCTCTTTTTCACTGGCTAATATACTACTCACTGTAACTCCACCAAATAAACACAGACTTGTTTCATCAGATTTCAAGGAGAATCTGACCCGGTGGCACTCGTTAACAATAACTATATAAAAGAGTCGTTCTTCTTGCTGACGGACTTGTTTGCTCATGTAGGTCATACAGGGGAAAAATAAATTGGGACTGGTTTCATTACCAGTTAAAAACTACTATTAGCTTTAAAGTGTCTACTTTTTTCCAACCCCCCACCCCATTACTTGCTGCTCTGCCTTACAGACAGAGCATTATAATTCTAAGCAGATAATGACTTCTCAGTATCAGAAGGTTCAATCTGAAATCAGATTTTGATATTAGAAGAATATGCTGAGGAGACTTGTTGTGTAACTTTACTGTATGTCAGCTTTGCTATCTAAGATGTTTAAACTGAACCTCAGTATCTCAATAGCTCTCAGATCACTGATAGAATCTTATAATCTCAAAGACCAACTATTATTTGTGAAAAGGGCATGTAAGAGATGTAGCCAGTTCCCTTTTCTTTGAGCTGAAAATACCTCAGTGTGACTGTATTTCATCTAAATATGGTCAGTAACTAGAATACACGGCTAAATACCAAAATTAATCCAGAATGCAATGTACAACATCAGCAAAAGCTGTTTTAAACTGTGATTGGGGTGCTTTAGAGAGGATTTTTCCTGTAAAGATTAACTGTGATTGCCGTGTAAAGGGCTAAAATTGTAATGCCTCCTGAGCCCAGCGCAGTCAAATGCAGCTGGGAATTGTAAAGCCTTTGGATATGGATGAAAAGCTCATAGTCTCTCTCGGACAGAAGTTTCTCTGTGTCTTGATTGAGAGAAAGTGTCCTGTCCTGCTGTGTTCTCAGCCACAGTGATGAATTAAAGCCCCGCGCTGTCTGAGCAGGACGGCCCTGCTCGTATTGGAACGTTTGATGAGTTCTGTCTCCCACCGTCAGCAGGTCTGTTTCGAGGATCGAGCCCCCGAGGATGTGTTAAGAGACATTTCTCACCCAAACACAGATGTCGGGTCATCTGAGCGGTGGCGGGCCTTACCTTGCGTCCTCCCGTGTTGAGCTTCAGAGGAGTCAGGTAGGGGTCGAAGATCATGTGGCTGGTCTCGATGTCGATGGGTGACTGCCGCTTCCCTATGGCGCACAGGTTCCAGGCCGAGTGCACCAGACCCCAGAAGGATGGGACTGGAGGTGGGTGGGATGAGGGCGAGGAGAAAGGGAGAGAGAAAAGGATAGAATGGCAGTTAATTAGTGTGTGTGTGTGGTGTGTGTGTGTGTGTGTGTGTGTGTGCTCTGGTGCTCCACAAGATCAAACCATAAAAACAGAGAGACAGCGAGCAGATGAGCTTCATTATGATGGGACAGGAGAAATGGGGAGTTTAGGGAGATTTAAATTTACATATGGCTTCATTAAAATCTGACTAAAAAAAGAGCTTTCATTAAAGTCTCCAGGTTATTATCTGCCAGTATAACTAAGGTAGAGAAACTGACTTTATTAAAGTCTGTCTAAAAGTTCTCCCACTAGTTTTTATTGCTTATAATCTACTCAGTGGTTTCCAACCTTTTTGTCTTGTGACCACTTCAAATGAAGCAGTGTGTTCTCGTCACAGGTTATGACCTCGGGGTGGTCATAGGTCACGGATTTGTCTTATTAGAAGGGTCTCTCGAGGCCTGAGTTTGATTTCATAAGAATGCAGCAAGAAAATTGGGAAAAATAAGAACATTTTCTTTATCCGTTCATATCATCCCCTGACCCCTCAGATCTGTTTTGGAACCTCATGGGGCTTCCATAGATGATGATGATGATGACCGCATTACCGTGGTCACATGATGCCTACTGCGGGGCTGAGCTAATGACCGCAAATTTTATTTTGAAGGGTCAATCTCATGTTGAGATCAGCACATCGATCTATTATGGATCATCTTTGGACTGCCTATGTCTTTTACATTGTTTTCAACTTTTTATATATTGTTACATGATTTTCATCTTCATACATCATTTTTCTGTTATGTATTGTTATATTGTTTTTGTCTTGTTGTCTTATACATCATTTTGATCTTGTTACACTGTTTTCATTTTGTTACAGCTTTTACATCATTTTTGTCTTGTTACATCTTTTTCATCTTGTTTTGTTGGTCTTATGTCGTTTTTGTCTTGTTACGTCAGGTGACTGTGTCCTGTGTGAAACTAGTAAGGAGAGTAATTTTCTTTTTAACTTGCTTAAGTTACATAAGATAAGTAACTTGCTTTGTTAACTTTCATAATGAACCTAAGTTACATTCATTAGCTTATGTAACCAATGCACTTAGTTTAACCCAACCCAGGATCTTTTCCTAAACCTAACCAAATAGTTATGTTGCCTAAAGATTGACAGATTTTTTTTTTCAATTTTCAAATTCAAAGTCTTCATACTCAAATGATGCTGACTTAAGTGACATCACTGGAGGACATTTACACAGCTCCATCTGGAGGCAGTTATACTCCAAAAAACACATGTAGACACACACTGTGATGGGTAAAATCAGCGAATGTCCCCTGAGTGATGCAATAAACTAGGCCTGCAACTAACGAATTCATGAATAATGAATAACCAACGATTCATTGATCTTGTCACAATCTTGTCACTTGAAAAACAGGTCCAATACGACCGTGTGCTCCACATGTTTGGGCCTATTTTTCAAGTTTTTTCTGTAATGATTGTTTTCTTCATCAATAATCTGTTGCTCATTTTCTTGATTAATTGTTTGGTTCATAAATTGGTGAAAAATGTTCATCAGTCTTTCCCAAAGTCCAAGATGATGGAAGAAATTCTCTAACCCTAACCCTAACCAGAAAGACACCGGAAAATATTCGCATTTAAGAAGCTAGAATCAGAAAATTTGGACTTTTTTTTCTTTAAAAAAAAATACTCAAACTAATTAATCAATTATCAGAATAGTTGGCGATTAATTAAATTATCAAGTAATAATTGATTGTTGTAGAATTTAATAACTGTTGCAGCTTTACACTAATCAGAGTGAGTGGAAGTTAAAACATACAGTAAATGGTCGTTTGCAATTGCCTGAATTTTCAGAGCTTGTTTCGTTATGTGATTGGTCTGTTTCCTGTGAGTCGTATCTCTGAATTTGAACGGTGAAAATAAGATGAGAGCAGGACAGTATGGATTTAAGAAAAACACATGTTCTAACGCTATGATCCATGGGTCTATGTTATTATGATGTGTGAGCCCACAGTAGGAGGTGGAAACATCCAATCTGTTTCGGACACTGCAGGCTCGCTCTCTACCACTAGCTGATCCTTTACAATAATGTGATTACTGAGATCTTCTGTCTTGCGGCGGTGGCCCTGGAATGGGATTGGAGGGGAATGTGGGGCTGATAGCTGACCTAAAAGCCCGCTTTATGTAGGTTATTTGACTTGCCATGACACTGCAATGAACAAAAAGGAAGAGGATGAGCGTGCGCATGAAAACGTGCACGCACATTGTCAAAAGTGCATACACAGAGCCTTAAATGACCTTATTAAAGTCATGGTAACTTTAACACATTCACACAAAGAGGCATTTTCTCTCTCCGTCACTGTCACACACACTACACACACACAGATGAGAGGGCTTATCACCAGCTAAACTGTCATAATGCTTGTCAGAGACAGGCTTAATGACAACTCGGGGTGTAAAACAGCTGTCATTACGATCAAAAAAACTCATCAGCAGCAGCCAGTGTGCTCAGCTCAGGCTCGGCTGAATGAGAAACACGTTTAAATGCTTGATGGAAGTGATCTTATTTCATATGATTTTTCTCTAAAAGCACATCAGGCTGTTTTCCAGCTGCATGCCATTTTCTCAGTCATACACACTGATTCACACCGGGGCAGTGCTCATTTTGTCAAGGAAAATTTCAGCGATAAGTTTTCATTGACGTCCATTTATTTAATGACTTAAGTGTGACAACAACATAAATGGAAAAAAAAACATTGACAACAAAAACGACAACAAAATCTCTGTTCATTATGCTCTGAAGAATAAAGATGAGATGAAATATTTGGCTCTGAGAACCTAATTAGATCACAGTAATCAGCATCTCAGAGCACTAATAAATCTGGCAAAGTGCCTCATCCTCACCAGCAGCCTGTCAGGTGGAGTAAAAAGAAAAGAAAGAGGAGAGACTGTCTGTGGACACTTTTCTCTTGTATTCCAACCAAGACTGATGTATCTTTCCAATTAAGACGAGCGTCTTGTGGGTTAAAGATGTGCGCCAAACACACCTGAAAACACACCATCCTGGGTGTTGGATTGGGTGTTGGATTGACAAGGCTTCTGAAAGGGAAACAACTATGCAAGAACTGAAGTTGTAAAGGTACAGTGCTAGCATTAGCATTAGCTTAATGTTAGCCTTTCCTGCTCAGCTTACTTTGGGGCTAACTTCATCACTGTTTCAGCAGTTGGGAAACTAAAGACAAGACTTTTCTTGGTGTTGAGAAGCTGCAGTGGTTATTACCTGATACACTGTAACCTGAACTGTACATTTACTGCCACACTGACAATGTTTAAGTTTCTGCTCTGCTATGAGCTGCATCGTTGCTCACCTGCTGCTTGCACACCACACACCACTGCCCTATTCCTTAAAAGAGCTACACTATGCTAATGACAGTATGCTTCAATAAACGGCAATAAAAATGGAAGTATTAAGGCATCTGTGGTAAACCACCATCCCACGCTAATTTGTTGCTTTGTCACCGTGGTAAGAAAAAATCCATACCATCACAGCTCAAAGCATCAGTAACTCAGTAGTTGTGCTAGATCTCAAAACTTTGATACGCAGTACCCGTACAGTATTTATCTACTACAAAGAAAACTCTTTTGGATGTCCACTACACAATCACATTTATTTGAGTATTATGTGAGTTAATGTCAACTACAAAGAGTTGCGTTGTTACAACCTACCCCACCTCTGGGGATAGGTTGCAACAGTAGCTCAACTGATGCAACAATGAGAGGTAATTTGCTGATTTAAGATCCACACTGTCCAATTTATGAAAGAATTTTGTTGAAGGTTAAAGAATAAACGGTTTTGAAAAAACAATTTAAAGTAATAAAAAAGACTAAAATTAGAGACTGAAATTGTGACTAAATCTTGACTTAAACAAAACAAAAATAAAAGACTAAAATGTGACCAAAACTCACTAAAATTTTCAGTAAGCAACTAAGACTAAATTAAATATTCTTTTCAAAATGAACTCTGCACCGAGGAATTGCTTGGAACAACCAGAGCCCTCAACTCTACCTCTACCTTTGATCGCTCCTCCCATCCCTCCCTCTCACTCCATCTATTCATCCGTCCCTCTCTGGCAGCGCTCAGTAGACGAGTGAAGTGACAGATGTGGCAGCCCTGACCTGCAGAGTGCAATCCTGACCCCTGCTCGGCACACAGCCACATGTCAACACGCCTGTTATATCACCCAGCTGTGTGTCTGTGTGTCTGTGTGTGTGTGTGTGTGTGTGTGTGTGTGTGTGTGTACTGTAAGTAGGTCTGTGTGTGAGAACCAGACTTCATGTCAGGAGGTCCATGTAGGTGTGTAGAAACAAACAATTTGGGGCTAAAAAAAGAAGAGAAGCTGAATGTGTATATCTTGTTTGATTAAGCCAGCATGTGTATGAAAGACTGCACCTAAAGGCGCCTGCACTGTAAGTGATAACAGCAATCTTGAAGGTTCATAGAGCCGGAAGTCAAAATCCCATTTGTATTCTGAATATAGGATTTAGATTAATAGTCATAATACTGTAACCATCCAAGGTAGACTATGAGATTGTGACACGATGGTATGTAAAACCTTGTTTTAAGAAAAATACCTTTTATCCGCAATTTCCTGGAAAAGTACGACACCACCCACAATACTCAAGTGGTGGAGATTGCTAACCTGATGTAACAGATGTACCTGTGTAACAGATTGTTACACAGAACAGGGCAGGCACTTTCAACAAAAAAAAAAAAAAAACATTTGGCAGGTGATTGGCTGAATCACCTGTCTATCATGTCAATCACAGGCTAACTTCAAGCCACGCCCGTAGCTGCCAGTCCTCCCCTCTTAGGACGCTGATTGGCTGCACCACTTTTGGTGCGGACACAAATAGAAGATAGATTCTCGTGTGATTTCGCAAATCCAGCTGCCTTGTAAGAAAAGAAGCTCGCTGTTAGCATGGAAATGTTTACTGCCCAGGAAGTTCTGCTAGCAGGTTGGCTAGTTTGGTAGCTAACATGAATCATACTAATAACGTTGTTATTGCCACAGTGGATATAATGTATATACACAGAAAACACAAACAACATATTACAATACTGTTATGAATAATATAAACACTATAATCATGACAAAAGTTTAATTTAAGAAGAAGCAGTATCATTAGCAATGTTTTATGGGATTAGTAGTTAATTCACTCTTTAAGTACATACAGTCTTGTATTTTTGTCTCTTCCCCTTTTTTCCTTGCATCTTTTTTGCTCTGAATCAAATGTTTTATGGTCATGATTCATCTTGCAGTTGGTTGGTTTGGTTCCAGGCTTAAAACTCTTTCTATAAGGATTTTCTGAAAGGTCAATGCAGTGAATGAATTGGAAATTCACTTTCGAAGCCAAAGCAGTGCTGCTGAGTTCTACTGCATGCTACATTAGCCGTGTTTGCATCTAACTGTCAAGCAAATTTGAAGCAAACTTTCGAAATGTTGCAAAAAAGAAAAAAAAAAGAAGATGCAAATTAGAATATAAAGAAGATATATAAGAAGATATAAAAAGAAAAATTAACCACTTTCATTATATTGAAATATGCTCAAATTCTCCAGCACAAAATGGAGCCAAAATTAGACAATGAAATATATTACTCTGCAGCACACTACTGAGGGTTATAGGCAGTGGTTAAAGTGGGATTTGACAGGTGGGGGAGCCCTAAAATTCGGTGCTGAGGCGCAGTAGGGAAAATGACGTAAATGATTGCAAAAAACTATATTGGCTTTATTCTCAACTAGACTTGCACCGATTACAATTTTTTGGGCCGATCCTGATTTCCGATTTGCAGAGTGCTTGGATGGCTGATACTATTTCGGCCGATTCTGATTTCATTTTTTCCAAACCACTTTACAGCACACAAGATATTGCAAAATTTTCAAATTTTCCTTTATTAGAACATTTTAACCAAGATTCAACCAGCTTTTCAATAATCATGTCTTTGCTAAAACACACTCTACAATAATAAATAATATATAACTTTTTGTCTATAACATCATCATATCATAGCATGTGTTATATTATTCTTAAGATTTTATTTTCATTCAGGTAGTGTGTGTGTTTTCTGGCTCCTATTTGCTACCAGCTGAGTACACAGGGTGCTTTTATTAATTGGTTAACGATCACAAATCGCCATGAATTCAAGCATGTCTGATTATGAATGCACTTAATACAATAACTTTTGTCTCTACCATCTTAATGAGACACATAACACACTGTCTGCCACCAGCTTTGTGTGGAAATACTTCAAAATATTAAACAATGAAGATGCAAACTGTTGCTGCAACTTTTAGAATCTCAGATAAAATTCCCGGTGAAGCTCGAAGCTTCAAGGTCACTGGATTTATACTTTAATCCAAAACACGTCGGGGTGAAATACTGCATGTGATGGATTTACCATCAGCAGCTGGTGTGGCAAAAAGCGCCCCTCACTGAAGAAAGACCCACATCTCCAGGAAATGCATACAAAGCCCTCGACCAAGTGAGTGAGAGCTTTCTTTTTTTTTTTTTTTTTTTTTTAGAGTTTTGCTTTTTAACTTTCAGTGATAATTAACTTTATTAAGTCTACGATGTTGAACATCGCAGTGCGCGCGGTGTGAGCCGTCTGCTCCACTCAGCAGCAGCCTGTGAATGCGAACGAAGTCTAGAACCTGTTTCAGCTCAATATCATGACTTTGAAAACACCAACTGACTTTTTTATACGAATTTTGTTAGATTAAAATATGTAGAACTGTAAAATATCACTTCCATGAGGTTGTTCAGTCAGACAGTAACAGATCACAGGCTGAACTTGGCATTTCATCCGCCTGTGCAGCCGCAGCAAACGTCAAGTTGCACGCAGTTTATAATGTTGATTAATATTGAAATGGCGGTCTTCTTCCTCAATAATAATTATTGATATCAGCAGAAAATACACTGAAGTTGTCAGGTTGGGAACCTACATACATCGGGATATAGCGCCTCTGTTTCCAGGATAGAAAATGTAATTTTCGGGAAAATATTCATCCCGACGCCCCCCAAAAGGCTCTGTCAAACTACAAAGTACGAAATTGTACAAAAACAACTACAGAGAATAACAATAAAACAGTACCGAGCAAACAAATAAATCAACAAAGTCAGGATCAGCACCTTGGAAAGCGCCGCGGCATCCGCGCCTGTGAGAGCGCAGCGGTACCAAACACCTGGGCAAAGCATGTTATAGCACGCTATAACATAGTGTGTTTGGTTTTTTGTTTTTTTGTTTCTTTTGCTGCCGCAGCGCGATGGGAATTTGACCGGCGCTTTAGACCGTCAAATTTAGACTGACCGGCCGGTCGCAGGTCATGGATGACCACGTGAAAACCTGCCCGAATCCGAGCACTGCCGATAAATCCGTGCAAGTCTATTCTCAACAGAAAAATACAGGCCGGATTAACAGGTAAAACACACACATAGCAATCTAACATGGCTAACAAACAGAGAAACACAGCAAACTAACAGCTACTGGCTACTGCCAGTTTGAATTGAAAAATTTATTTATTTGAATAAGGTGGCGGAGCTGAGCTCCGGGGTGGCGGAGCTCAGCTCCGGATGAGGGCTCCGGCCCACTTTAACCCCTGGTTATAGGGGAACCCTTGGACCACTCATTCAGTGAGGTGACCTCAGAGTCATCAAAATAATAACAATGACTATCTCCTATTGATCAGGTAATAAAGTTAAGTGTTAACACAGTTAACTTTGAAAATTCAAAGTCAAAAGACAGCAAAGCAGAACCTTTGCATACAAGTTAGGGACTGATTTGCAAGATATGGAAAACAAACCATGACCTTTCTGTATATTTTCTGACATTTATTCTGACAATAACTAAGGAAAAAAGACACAACCATAAATAAGACAAATGCTAAACCAATACAAGTCAGAATGAATACTGCGAACAATTAATAACTCAATCCAACACCATGTCTCCACAGTTTGGAGCAAATAAAGTAGCCTATGCAAAGTTACGCATGCCTGTAATAATTAGAGTAGAAGAAGTAGAGGCTGCAAGCTGAAAACAAAACCAGTTGTTTGCCAAAAACCTCACAGAAGAACAAGAAAAGGAAGAAGAGCAAGAATTTTGCCATTTAAATCAACCTTTTCAAACACAGTACTTCAAAATGCAGATTAAAATAAATTGAAACATGGCTACTGTGCCTTGCATGTGTCAGAGCAGTAGCTGCAGTGTCACAGTTTGAAGCGTGCAGCCTCTGGCCAAGCTGACATGTTTCATACCATATCTAAACCTTCACACCAGCAAAATAAATATTAGAAGAAAGTGACAACATGATTCCAACATTTGAGGAATTCTTGCCTCTTTTTTTTGCCACATTGGCTGGGCATCTGGGTTCCTGCTCCATTTTTTAAGGCAGTGGTTCCCAACCTTTTGTCCTTGGAGCGCTGCCCCTCCTTGTATCTAAAGAAATCTGAGCCTTTAGGAACCAGTGTTTTTTTTTTCCTTTTGTTTTGTTTTTTTCAGGCATTTTTGCCTTTATTGACAGGACAGGCTAGAGAGTAGACGGGAAACAGGGCAGAGAGAGAGGGGATGACACGCAGCAAAGGGCCACAAGCGGGAGTCAAACCTGCTGCAAAGAACTAACAGCCTCAGTACATGGGTCGGACGCTCTACCAACTGAGCTAAACGTCCACCCCGGGAACCAGTGTTTTAAGGCTTCATTTTTTTACATCAACTACATTATTGGATGGAAGTAATAATGACAATAAATGGACGAACAGGCTTGTTTAAATTTGTGAGAGGCTGCTGCTCCAATGCATCACGATCCTCATGCACAATATTTTTGCAAGAATTTTGCACAAAAGACCATCATGATGACATTTCAAAAGTGTCAGATAGACCACTGGGCCTGTTGTTAAAGAGAGCTGAAATGTTCCTCGACATTCACAATGAATTTTCACACATCACAGCGGACAGACCAAATGTTTATCAGTCTCGTTTTTTTTTTGTTTTTTTTTTTTTTCTTTTTACTTGACAATTTGTTTTGGGAGGTGGTGGGACAGGGCAGGCATTGCTACAGGGGCACTCTACCACTTTCTGCTTTGACGCTGAACATTGGTACCGGACTTGTCTGACATGCATGTAATTCACAGGGATACTTGGACGGATTTCCTAATTGGTTGATTGGACGTGGGTTGTAGCAGCAGTCACAGATTTTTGGTCTTCAAGTTCTTACAGAATTTGATGCAGCCTGCAGCCGTCAGTCTGCAAAGTGACCATGGACGATCGATTAATGACCACAGATTTCATCATGATCCTCTCTCAACTGGCCACTGTCCTTTTGGACAACATGAATTGATATCTGTTTTTGGGCGTGTGTGTGTTTGTACTGTATCCTGACTCGGGCTGCAACTAACAGTTATTTCCATCATTGTTTAATCTGTTGATCATTTTCTCGATTAATCGATTAATTAATCCTGTCACAATCTTGTCAGTGTGCTTTAAATGTTTGGCCCTATTTTTCTGTATTGATTATTTTCATTATGAATCTGTCGATCATTTTCTCCACTCATCAATTAGTTGTTTAGTCCATAAAAAAGGTGAAAAATACTGATAACTGTTTGCTAAAGTCCAATATGACGTCCTCAAATTTTATTACTTTTATTATATTACTTATATTATATTTTATTTTATTACTTTAATTTTTTACTCTATAATTCTTATACAAATAGATGAGACTACAGACAAATGAATTTCCCCTTGGGGATCAATAAAGTATTTCGTATTCGTATTTCGTATTCAAATGTCTTATTTTGTCCACAGCTCAAAGATATTCAGTTTACTGTCAGAGAGGAGTAAAGAAACCAGAAAATATTCATATTTAAGAAGCTAAAATCAGAGAATTAGGATTTATTATATTAAAAATGTACTAAAATGGATTAATCAATTATAAAAAATAGTTGGAATTTAATTTAATGATGGATTAATTGTTGCAACTCTAATCCTGACTGAGCATGTCTGTCTCTCAGTGTCTGAGTAATGACAGAATTACAGAAAGATCCACAGCTGCCAAACACAGACAGGAGACAGCAGGAGACAGACGTGCTCATGAACACTGCTAATATTTAACCTTTGTAGGGTCAAGTAGTGGAGAGAAGAGAGGGGGACACGGAGACGGAGGGAGAAACGGGGACAGGAAGCAGGCAGAGGGATGGAGATAGTGGGAGGAAGGCCCTGAGGAGTCTCCATCCTTTTTAATATTAATCAATCTGACTGGGTTCAAATGTTGGGGAAAAGAGAGAGAGGGAGAAAAGACACAGAGAGAAGAGGGAAATAAAGAGTGAGAGAGGACAGCCTGAGGCCCTGCTTCTTAAAGGAAAATACTGAGTCTTCAGGACAATCAGGAGTTAAGTGATAAGAATATACTTAATTCTGCATTTCAGCACACACAGCTGCACGGAGAGCTAAATGAAAAGTTATGTTAAAGCATCAGTGTGCTGAGATTCATTTGTCTGCTGTCAACAAGTCTCATTAAAACCAAACCAAATATTTATGTATCCTGCCAACAAGTAGTGTGCAGAAGTGAGAAAAGTTCACACATTCTGTACTCAAGTAGATAGTGTTAAGAAAAAGACTCTGGTAAAAGTAGAAGTCCGATTCAACTTGTTTACTGCAGTAAAAGTGAAAAAGTACAGGCTCTGAAATTTTAAGTTTAAAAGTAAAATTTGCCCTCTGAAGGACATTTCTATCTGCTGTTTTCTGTGGAAAGCTGCCTGAACTTTTATCTAGGTTGTTGTTTTCATCTTGTTCCATTTTTTATGCAGTTGTTAGTGTTGGCATGTCTTTTTTGTCTTATTATTTTTTCATCACATTACACCTTTTATGGGTTTTTTTGTCCTGTTACTTCTTTTACGTTGTTTTTTTTTTTTGTGTTGTTGTTGTTTTTTTTGTCTTGTTAGACATTTTTTGTTGTCTTGTTAGATCTTTTTATCTTTTTTCATCTTGTTGGTGTTTTTCATCATGTTACGTTGATTTTAGTCTTGTTACTTTTCTTGTCCTTTATATTATTATTATCATTATTTTTCTTCTTAGTACGTCTTTTTTGTCTTGTTAGTTTTTTGTCATGTTACATCTATCATGTTGAATTTTCATCTCATGTTTTTTTGTTCTGTTGTGTCTTTTACATGTTTTTTTGCCTGGTTACATGTTGTTTGTCTTGTGTCTTTTACACGATTTTCCATCTTGTTGTGTGTTTTTCATCATGTTATGTTGATTTGAGTCTTGTTATTTCTTCTTTTTTGTCCTACTACATTTTTCATAATATGACTAAAAAAATTGTTGTTGTGTGTTTTTGTCTTCTGTCTTTTACATTGTTTTTCATGGTTGCATGTTTTTCATCATGTTACATTGATTTTAGTTTTATTATGTTTTTAGTCCTGTTACGCCTTTTACATCATTTTTCTTCTTGGCATGTCTTATTGTCTATTACATTATTTTTCATCTTGTTGCATGTTTTTCATCATGTTAGGTTTCATCTTGTAATGTTTTGTAGTTTCTAACTGAATCTCTGTGGTTTGAAGTTTACTTTCCCTCCTGTGTTGCTGTTTGTACTTTCAGGAATCTGCTTTATTTTACTCTTTCATGTTCGTGTCCAACTGTATAGGAGTCATATTAAGCTACTGCTGATGAAAACCCAACACTTCATGACTTTACTACTTCATAGATCACAAAATAACAGAGGACTTTTATTGTGAAGAACTAACAGGACCTGGGGTTGGGGCTCGCAGGCGAGCGCCTGGTGGCCGGGTCTGTGCCCACGGGACCCGGCCGGGCACAGCCCGAAGGAGCGACGTGGGCCCGCCTTCCCGTAGGCCCATCACCCGCAGGAGGGTTCAGAAGGGGCCGATGCATTGTGGTTTGGGTGGCGGTCGTGGGCGGGGGCCACGACGGCCCAATCCCTGGACACAGAATCTGGCTATAGGGACATGGAATGTCACCTCGCTGGGGGGGAAGGAGCCTGAGCTAGTGCGGGAGGTTGAGCTGGTTACCGGCTAGAGATAGTCGGGCTCACCTCCACGCACAGTCTGGGCTCTGGAACCCAACTCCTTGAGAGAGGTTGGACTCTCTTCTACTCTGGAGTTGCCCGCGGTGAGAGGCGGCGGGCTGGTGTGGGCTTGCTTATAGCTCCCCACCTTAGCCGCCATGTGTTGGAGTTTTCCCCGGTGAACGAGAGGGTCGCCGCCCTGTGCCTTCGGGTTGGGGGCAGGTGCCTCACTGTCGTTTTGGCTTATGGGCCGAACGGCAGTGTAGTGTACCCGGCCTTCTTGGAGTCCTTGGGAGGGGTGCTGGAAAGCGCCCCGACTGGGGATTCCATCGTTCTACTGGGGGACTTCAACGCTCACGTGGGCAATGACAGTGTTACCTGGAGGGGCGTGATTGGGAGGAACCGCCTCCCGATCTGAACCCGAGTGGTGTTCTGTTATTGGACTTCTGTGCTAGTCACGGTTTGTCCATAACGAACACCATGTTCAAGCACAAGGGTGTCCATCAGTGCACGTGGCGCGAGGACACCCGAGGCCGGAGGTCAATGATCGACTTTGTAGTTGTGTCATCTGATCTTCGGCCGTATGTCTTGGACACTCGGGTGAAGAGAGGGGCTGAGCTGTCAACTGATCACCACCTGGTGGTGAGTTGGATCGCCGGCGGAGGAGGAAGCTGGACAGACTTGGCAGGCCCAAAAGTGTTGTGAGGGTCTGCTGGGAACGTCTGGCGGAACCCTACTGTCAGAGGGGTTTTCATCTCTCACCTCCGGGAGAGCTTTGACCAGATCCCGAGGGAGGCTGGAGACATTGAGTCCGAATGGACCATGTTCTCCGCCTCCATTGTTGATGCAGCCGTTCGGAGCTGTGGCTGTAAGGTCTCTGGTGCCTGCCACGGCGGCAATCCCCGAACCTGGTGGTGGACACCAGAAGTAAGGGATGCCGTCAAGCTGAAGAAGGAGTCCTATCGAGCTTGGTTGGCTCGTGGGACCCCTGAGGCAGCTGACGGGTACCGGCAGGCCAAGCGTGCTGCGGCCCGGGCGGTTGCGGAAGCAAAAACTCGGGTATGGGAAAAGTTCGGGGAGGCCATGGAGGAGGATTACCGGTTGGCCTCGAAGAGATTCTGGCAAACCGTCCGGCGCCTCAGGAGGGGGAAACAGTACCCTGCCAACACTGTTTACAGTGAAGGTGGGGAGGTGTTGACTGGGGATATTGTCGGGCGGTGGAAGGAATACTTCGAGGATCTCCTCAATCCCACTGACACGCCTTCCGTAGAGGAGGCAGGGGCTGGGGCCCAGAGGTTGATTCATCCATCACTCAGGCTGAAGTCACCGAGGTAGTTCGGAAGCTCCTTGGTGGCAAGGCACCAGGGGTGGATGAGATCTGCCCTGAGTACCTCAAGTCTCTGGATGTTGTAGGGCTGTCTTGGTTGACACACCTCTGCAACATCGCGTGGCAGTTGGGGACAGTGCCCCTAGACTGGCAGACTGGGGTGGTGGTTCCCTCTATTTAAGAAGGGGGACCGGAGGGTGTGCTCCAACTATAGGGGATCACACTCCTCAGCCTCCCTGGTAAAGTCTATTCCAGGGTACTGGAGAGGAGAATTCGGCCGATAGTCGAACCTCGGATTCAGGAGGAACAATGCGTTTTCGTCCTGGTCGTGGAACACTGGACCAGCTCTATACCCTCTGCAGGGTGCTTGAGGGTTCATGGGAGTTTGCCCAACCAGTTCACATGTGTTTTGTGGACTTGGAGAAGGCATTTGACCGTGTCCCTTGTGGCATTCTGTGGAGGGTGCTTCGGGAGTACGGAGTCCGGGGCCCTCTACTAAGGCCTGTACGTCTCTGTATGACCGGAGCAGGAGCTTGGTTCGCATTGCCGGCAGTAAGTCAGACCTGTTCCCAGTGCATGTTGGACTCCGGCAGGGCTGCCCTTTGTCACCGGTTCTGTTTATTATTTTTATGGACAGAATTTCTAGGCGCAGCCAGGGGCCGGAGGGAGTCCGGTTTGGGGACCACGGGATCTCATCTCTGCTTTTTGCGGATGATGTTGTCCTGTTGGCTCCTTCAAGCCAGGACCTTCAGCATGTGCTGGGGCGGTTTGCAGCCGAGTGCGAAGCGGCTGGGATGAGAATTAGCACCTCCAAGTCCGAGGCCATGGTTCTCGACCGGAAAAAGGTGGCTTGCTCCCTCCGGGTTGGAGGAGAGCTCCTGCCTCAAGTGGAGGAGTTCAAGTATTTTGGGGTCTTGTTCACGAGTGAGGGAAGGATGGAGCGAGAGATTGACAGGCGGATCGGTGCAGCGGCAGCAGTAATGCGGTCGTTGTACCGGTCTGTCGTGGTGAAGAAGGAGCTGAGCCGAAAGGCGAAGCTCTCGATTTACCGGTCAATCTACGTTCCTACCCTCACCTATGGTCATGAACTCTGGGTCATGACCAAAAGAACGAGATCTCGGATACAAGCGGCCGAAATTAGTTTCCTCCGCAGGGTGGCCGGGTGCTCCCTTAGAGATAGGATGAGAAGCTCTGTCACCCAGGGAGGAGCTCAGAGTAGAGCCGCTGCTCCTCCACATCGAGAGGAGCCAGCTGAGGTGGCTCGGGCATCTATATCGGATGCCTCCTGGACGCCTTCCTGGAAAGGTGTTCGGGCATGTCCCACCGGGAGGAGGCCCCGGGGAAGACCCAGGACACGCTGGAGGGACTATGTCTCCCGGCTGGCCTGGGAACGCCTCGGATTCCCCCGAAGAGCTGGAAGAAGTGTCTGGGGAGAGGGAAGTCTGGGGTCCCTGCTTAGACTGCTGTCCCCCGCGACCCGTCCCGGATAAAGCGGAAGAAGATGGATGGATGGATGGAACTAACAGGAAATTAAATGTTTATCCACTGTTCAGACGATCGACCACAGACAAGTGAAAATCAGTTAAATACACACCTTCAAACCTTCAAACAGGTGCAAACTCTGCTGTGTTGGGCTGAAGCACCGAGTCAAACTGAGTCAAACTGAGTCAAGAGTCAAGCCAAGCAGCACATGCATGAAAAAGGGTAAAAACAGTGACAGCAGTTACCGACAAAAGTGACAAGCCTTCCTACCAATAATTTGCGTCCACCCAGATGTCATGTTTCTATCGCTGCCATCGGAGCTGGAGCCAATAATCACCCATGACAACTATCATTTGTCCCGGGTGTGGATGCAGATTGTATCCTTTGAAGACCGAAAGCCAGATGTTCGTGGGTTTTTTTGCCCAGTGTAAAGAAGCTTGATTTTTTTTCACCTGCCCTTTGTTTGCCTCCCGGTGTATTTAAGCTTGTTTCTTTCCCTCCTGTCTTTGCCAGTTTGTTTTCGCCCTTGGTGCCAAGTGTCCTAGCTTATCCCATAGTGTCCTCCCTGTTTGGACTTTTGTCTTTTCTTGGACTCTGTCTGTTTTATGAGGACTTTGGGTTTTTGCCTGTTCATTTGGATTTGTTTGCCTTTGGATATTTTGACCTGATGCCTGCCACTCTCTCTTACAGTTTTACTTTGTGTTCTGAGTTTATAATTAAATCTTCTTTACATCTACTTGACACAATCTGTGACAAACACTGCATTATAACTATAATCAAAAATGCATTATAACTAAAAAGTACAAAGGCATTATTAGCAAAATGTGATGAAAGTAGTATTTCACTGCTAAATACTATAATATTAGATTATTATTACTGATGCATTGATGCCTAAGCAGCATTATATTGTTGTTAGTCGAGGTGGAGCATACTGTTGGTGGGTTTAACCCAGGTGTCAGCAACCTGTGGCTCTTCTGCTCCTCTCCAGTGGCTCCCTGTAGCTTTGACAAATGAATAATAGTCCTTACAGTTTACTATTAGATTACATTTTAGTGTTATTTCATTTTTTTAAAAGATAAATTAACAGAATAAATGCATTAATCTCATAATCCACACCAAAGACAAGACTTTAACGACATGAGCACCACACTGATGAACATAATGCAGCAGCTGGAAACTTAGGAAAATGGAGAATGATGACCTGTCACTGCTGTATGTTGCACAGAGAAACAAACAAATAAACAGAAAGACATGCAGACAACATTCTTCAAAGACGAGAGGAGAGTCCAACACTCTGTTACAATCGTCTTTATCCTGTCAATTGTCAAGGAGGCTCTGATGGGTTTTTTACGTAATTTGCAGCCTAATATTAAGTTATATAAGCCTTCATTAAGTTGCATGATATATCCTGTAAATTGAGATGGATTCGGATTGGCTGCCAGTGTTTCATTCATTAAATTGCTCTCATTTGTTGTCATTATAGTCATCCACTTGCGGTCCATCCTCTGGTTGTGAGAAAATTGTTCACTTACACATAGCTCACAGGATTAAGGACATATGCTCCGTTTATCCACTCACCAACACACCACTGCTCCATCTCTGAATCTGACATCAGTGTATGAACAATGAGAATAAGATGTGAGCAGGGCAGTGTGAGAAACCACTAGAGAATACCTTTTTATTGGCTTTAAACCAAAACATATGTTCTAACTCTATGATCCATGGCTCTATAATATTATGATACGTGAGTCCACAGTATGAGCCCGAAACATCCAATCTGTTTCGGACGCTGCAGGCTCGCTCTCTACCACCAGCTGATCCTTTACAATAATGTGATTACTGAGATCTTCTGTCTTGCGGCGGTGGCCCTGAAGTGGGATGGAAGGGGAACGTGGGGCTGATAGCTGACCTAAAAGCCTGCTGTATGTATTTGACTTGACATGTCACTGCAATAAACAGAAAGGAAGAGGATGATAGCGTGCACGCTCACATGCACACATAATGTGCATTGTCAAAAGTGTGCACACAGAGCCTTAGATGACCTTATTAAAGTCATGGTAACTTTGATGCATTCACACAAAGAGACACTTTTTCCATGTGTTTAAATCGCTCTGAAGGGGATCCCAATGATATCGCAGCTTGGTGCAGTGAGCCTCAACTTCTTAAGGACAAGTGGTGTGGTGCTCGGTTGCTCTTGGGTTGCTGGGATTTTTATTTAAACACCAGTCTGGGCGGTGTCCCAGATGGAAGCTTCCGTTCACATCTCCCCCTCCACCAGCGCCATGCCCCTGCTTGGCCTGGGGCCTCATTTATAAAATGGACTTATGATCAGTGTTGATCTCAAGTATGACAGATTTATCAAAGGGTTCCAGTGACGTCATCACCCTGTCCGACAGCCTGAGTGTTTACTTAGCCCTGTTAGGTCTTCAAATATAATATTTCTCAGGAATAATTGATGTGGCAAGTTGGGCAAGAATGGGAAAAAGGGAATGAAACAGCACACAGACGCTGGTACAAGATGGCGAAGCTAGCAGTGTGAATCTAGCCAGAGTTTAGTCAGAGAGGAGAGACCAGACTTTTGCAATAACAACAACTTAGCGATATTAAGGTGAGCTCTCCGATGCTAAATAAAAAATAAAGCCAGAGGCGGAGACACAACTCAAAGTGGTAGAAGATCGTGTTGAAAACATGAAGCAGGTGCTGACCAAGAGGATAAAAGTGATAAATCAGCAGGAAGACAAATTGCTCGACCGAGAAGAGAGGTCTAGATTGGAGAATGCAAGGATCTATAATGTTCCAGAATGTGTGGAGGGATCGTCTATGGTGGACCTCACCTCACTGTGAGGCTCCACATTGAGACAGTACACCATTCACTCAACCCAAAACCCTCTGTGGATCCAGATAATAGTCAGATTCCTCCACAACAAAATGAAAGATGATTTAAACAGAAAACCTTATTTTGACTTGATTTTCCTGCTGGTTATGTTAGGGTATTGCCATTTGAGAAACATACGTTAGCTCCCATGCTTTGTTTGTTAACTCATCATTTAGTCCACAGAATACCACAAGTTGCTTGGCTTTAATCTCCTCCACCATATCCAAGGTGCCAAAAAGTTTGCTTTTGGTCAATTGCCACTTCTAACTGAACCCTCATATGTGCTGCCACTGGGGGAAATCACTGGTCGTAAAGCAGGTGTCATAAACTTTAATTGAATTTGAGATTTACTGTATATATCACAGGTGCATGAGTACAAATTTTCCTCTGAGAACCTGCTTAAGTTTTTCATGCTCAGTACCTTTTATGAATCAAACTCAAGCCAACCATCAGAAATGATCTTAAGACTAAGTTCAAGCACAAATCTAAGGACATTTTTCATAAATGATGCTCCTGCTCCGAGAGGCTGATGGACTTGACATGTTGGGTGCACTCATGGTAGATTGTGAGGTCTTAGTCTGATGACACCAGGCCTGACCCACCAATTCGGAACCTTGGTGGGTACCCTCTGGGGTACCAGGCTACTTGGTTATGTTGAGGAAAAGATGGTTTGTCTCTGCCCCTGGCAAACACATCAGTTACTCCTCATCCTACAGTAATTAGCTGTAGAAAGTTTCATAGGAACAATGGGCCTCATTCACCAAAATCTTTGTAAGGTTTTATTTAAATTTGTTCCTAAGAAAAATCACACATACATCAAAGTCAGATTCATGAAGGTGTTCTGAAACAGCAGATCTCTTGTACTAATGAATGCCATTCTCCCCGCATCAGCATACGCCCCACCAATACCCATATGGGCACACAGACAAGTTGAGAGAGAAGTCAAGAATTTCCAAACAACAAACCTCCTGTTTCA
This sequence comes from Lutjanus argentimaculatus, assembly GCA_034769285.1. Lineage (NCBI taxonomy): Eukaryota > Metazoa > Chordata > Actinopteri > Lutjaniformes > Lutjanidae > Lutjanus > Lutjanus argentimaculatus. The sequence goes on from JAWZSL010000052.1 coordinate 1,640,470, forward strand.
GAATCAGAAACTGTTTTTTTCTGAATTGATAAATTTGAAAGAACATTTGATCTAAAAGTTGTCAAACCATGAAACATGCAGACACATGAAAACACCAGTGTGTGAACATAAAAGCAGGTGATTATTTTAGTGAATACATGTTCTGATCTGTGTTTAAAAAATGTAAGCTAAGTGCTTAGTTTGTATTCAGAATTCAAACATGTGCTTTTACAGTTTAGACCAAACATTGCATAATTTAAACCCACAGAAAGGGTCACTACAGTGTTTCTACTTTTATCATTTATTTACAGATGAAGTCCTGCTGAGGCAGCCGCCCTCTGAGATGTGCTCCGAGGTCTGCCCCATGTCTGATGTCAGGTGTAGTCCTGAACAACCCCAGAAATTAATACAGATTAAATAAAATAAAGATGCACCAGACCTGTTTTTATGAGTGACGTGTTTCTTTCTTGCGATTATTCGTTAGCTTTTAACAATCACACTGTAAAGTCAATTTAATTATTAAAGCCACCCTCTGTAAAAATCATATTTTTAACCTTGTTAACATGTCCATGTGGTGTTTTTCGTGTGTTACAAGACATATCAGATGGTAAACACCATGTCTGAGCATTTCTTGCTTTGAAACTGCAGTGAGCATGGGCTGTCTCAAAAAAACAGATTCAGTCAGGCTGGAATATGATGTCATAAACCTAAGGAACCAATCCCGTTAATTGAGGAGGTGGGGCTACACATATCATTAGCAGTGATGCCCCGCCCACAGGAGAAGCTGGATGTAGCCACTTACTGTGATTAGCCAGCAAATCAGGGGAGAAGCAGGTACAGCTGCTTAGGGGTAGAGGTGGGGGTTAGAGTTGGAGTTTGGGGGTTGTGGAGAGGGCAGGGGCCTACATTTTCCATTGAGTAAAGAAAATCATGAAATCCTCTATCAAAAAAAATCCTTTATTATTTTAGTGCTTATAACGATACATAGTCTGACTCACTGGATGCACACTGCAGGTATAAGTCCTGCCACTGGTCTTTTGCAGTGTCTGCGTCCAGGTTTTCAAATTATAAACCTACACACTGAAAACTGTAAATTAGAACCTGGCACACAAATGGTACAAAGGCAAACAAGCTAACGGTTGTTAGCTTTTCTTCAGGGGTGATGTAGTCATTTTAATGCCAGAGTTCACCTCCTGATGTGCAAATGTTCCACCAAAACAAGTTCCCCCTCAACACTATTTTGCAGCAGTACCGTTTGTGCATCCTGGGCTTTGCACCACGCAAGACGTTTGTGAATTGTTTAAAGAAACGTCAACGAGGCAGGGCTTTTTTTCTTAATTGCACAAATGTGTATGTGTGGAGCCAGACCTTTCTCCAACACTGAGCGCTGTGGAGAGTGATCTGAGAGTTGTGTGTTCAAGCTTCACATGCAGCTGATTTAAAGTCTGATGACAACCCAACACAATGGGAACACAAATGCTACGTTTAACACGTTGCTAAACGTAGAGTGCCAATAGATTCTCATAAAAATGGCAAAGAAAATGACTATGTTAGACTGAATGATGCACAACGTTTCTTACAGCAACAAAAGTGTAAATGGTGAAAACCATGAAAAAATAAACACATTCCAGAGTAAAATCTTAACATCTATATGCAATTTAGGGCACCTATTTATATGTAATACAGACTGATGTCAAAATTAAAATTCACAGAAAAAAAAGCCTGTTGTTGAAGAAACACACAAAAATGAAAAGGATTCAAAACAAGAAAAAAAACAAAAACAAAATATATATGGTTGGGATATATATCATATAGTTAAAAAAGAAAAAGTCATTGTTTTGATTTTGACAGAAATTGCGATTACAATAAGCGATACAATTAGTGGGAATAATCACTTTTGCATCACAATTTTAATTTTTACTACAAAAAACTACTAAAGTCACAATGATGGGATTTGTTGGGGTCTCTAACAAACAAACATGTTTTCTTTCATCTGGAGGAGAAGATTTTTCGGCCAGGTCATCTATGCAGCTCTACAGTGCCTCATTATAATGCTGTTTTCTCACACATCTTTCCTTTTTCAAAAAATTGTGATTTGGTTCTGGGTCTTTGGTTATTGCACTTGGCCACAGTGCGATGTTGATAATATTGTGATGTATGCTTATTCTTAGTTATAGTTGTTGGTGTGGACGGTCCTGCTGCAGAGCCACAGAGATGACAGCAGTAAGAGTTACACACAGAGGGTGTGAATGAATGAATGCTCTCAGACAGCTGGGGAGGGAGGAACTGCTGTTTTGACTGGACTTTGGAAGGTTGATCCAGTATCAGGGAGCCAAGAGCTGAGGCCTGGTGGGTGGACGAGCCAAGCAGGTGGTGGTGGATATCACAGGCTGGGACGAGGTGTGAGGCTGGACCATTTGTTTGGCCACAGCGCACTCACAAAAATGAATGCTTCGCCGTGCGTGTCACACTGTGCTTCAACTCGCCACGTCAAATCCGTTCGGAGCGGCCCACCTCTCTCGGAAAACAAAGGCCATTAAGCAGATTGGTTACTTGTAAAAATATGAGTTTTGCCACTCTCTGAATTGATGTGTCACAGCGGGGGGAACACGCACCCAAGTCACAAAGCCTGCAAATGCTCACATTAACCTTTCTTGTTCTTTATAGAAGCAATTTATCCCCCAAAATGATTTCATTATCAGCTGCTGCTTCACTGGAAGCCATAATAGAAGTCCCTTATCAGACATCCATTCTGTTAGTACCGCAGCATCCACTGCAGCTATCACAACACACACACACACACACACACACACAAGCTAGAAGCACGGGCACCCTCTATTAAAAAATTGGGACGTACTTGTTCTTGCTCAGCGTACTTTTATCTGTATTTATGTCCTTTGTGGCTCTGTAAACCGCGTCACAACAACTCGTTTCCTAAAAGAGCTTCATAAATAAATGCATTTGACTTGATTTAGACAGAATAAAGCTCCTTTCACTCGGGGCACCTTAAAAAATTCATGCTTTTTAAATGGTGGTAGCTTATGATGTCATAACCATCTAATCTAATTTAATATAAAAGAGAAGCAAAGTTCAACTCGAGTTCAAGTTCAAAGGCTGACAGCAGCCCAGAATAACAGACGGGGGACCCTGGGGACACGCAGCTATGGGCCTGATTCACTACCCACCCCACGTTGTTTCCACTCTTACTACATTGTGTATGTATTAGAAACAAATTATCAATTATGAATTAGTTTGTTGTGGCTTGATAAAGCAGCAACGGGGGGCAAATTGACATTTTTTAACACATTAAACAAATGAGATATAATGTGTTAATGAGTGAGCTGTTGAGGGGCTGGAAGCTGGGTTTTGTTTCCACTCAGTTCTAGCTGCATATTTACTGAACACTGGACATGAGAGAGGTGTCATTCATCTGCAGAGTAACCCTGTTTACTTTAAAAATGTATTCAGATACAGTTACTAATTACTGTTAAAAAATGTAGCCTGTAATGTAATCCAAGTATCACAATATTAAAGTACTGTTACTTTTGCATAATCTCAATAAAAAATACAGTGATTTTTTTATTTTTTTTTTTTGGCCTATAATGTTTTTAGGAGCTAACAATTATTTTCATCATTGCTTCATCAAATAATTATTTCCTTAATTGAAATATTCACTTTTAAGAGGCTGAAATCAGAGAATTTGGATGTTTTTTAATTAAAAAACGACTCAAAATGATTAATCAATTAATTAATCCGTCACAATCTTTCCTAGAATCATTATATTCAATATTGATTAATCTGTTGACCATTTTCTCCATTAATTGATTAGCAGTTTGGTTCATGAAATTTCAGAAAATGGTGAAAAATGTTGATCAAAGCTCAAGATGACGTCCTCAAATGTCTTGTTTTGTCCACAACTCAAAAATATTCAGTTTACTGTCAGAGAGGAGTAAAGAAACCAGAAAATATTCACATTTAAGAAGCTGAAATCAGAGAATTTGGACTTTTTCATGAAAAAAATGACATGATTCAATGTTCATCTCATCTCTCAGCAAGAAAGCAAATAAAAACTCTTCCTTTGAAGCCCTTGTCATTTAAGTTTCTAACATACTTTAGCACAGCGTTAAGTACTGTATTAAAGCCCCTGAAAATGTAGTTTCAAATCAAAATATTACATATTAACAACCAGGCTTGGGGAGCAAAGATTAAATGTAACAGGATTATGTAATCTGGATTTTAAAAAAGGTAACTATTCCATTACAGTTACAGATAATAAAAAAAAAAAGACGTAATCAGATTACAGATACCTTCAGGAAAAATGTTTTAGCAGGATTACAGTTTTAAAATAAGGAATGATATCCTACCATGCACAGTACACACACAGCTGTCAATTCATTATCATGACCTCTAGTGAGAAAATGATTCACTGGGTGGAAATTTACAACATTTTCCATCTTTAAATCAACCAATCAATCAATCAATAAATTGTGCACAACAAAGGAAGGTACAGCTGGACAAACAATAAACAGCCAACAAACATTATTATCTATCAACTATTAAATTAAACTGCATCTATTTTTTTTTATAAAAAAAGGTCCAAATTCTCTGATTTCAGCTTCTTAAATGTGAATATTTTCTGGTTTCTTTACTCCTCTCTGACAGTAAACTGAATATTTTTGAATTGTGGACAAAACAAGGCATTTGAGGACGTCATCTTGGACTTTGATCAACATTTTTCAACATTTTCTGACATTTCATGGACTAAACAACTAATTGATTGATGGAAAAATTGTTGACAGACTAATCAATAATGAAAATAATCCGTTACAGGAAAGACTTGACAAACAGGTCCTTAGGTAAATGTTTATGTTAATGAATATTTTTCACCAAGTTTTCCAAAAGCAGGTTTCATTATTTCTCCAATACAATGACTTTTCTTGGCAGAATGGAGAGCACTTTGAAACAGCATTTATCTTCATGCTGGGAAATAAAACAGAAACACTTTATTTTACAGGTGTATAATTTCCTCATTTCTTTGGACGTTTCCTGGAGAGAATTGTGTAATCTGGCACTAATTATAGGAAATTAAGTTCAGAGACAGTTATTTCAGTCGGAGTCTAGTTAGTCATGCTGAGCTCAAAGTTTGAGAGAAATTTCCTTGAAAGAGCAACAGCAACATTTAAATTAAAGTTAGAGAAAACAGTGGGGGTGGAGGACTTTAATTCATGACCTCAGTATTTCCAGCTATAGAACTTGTGTTGATTATCATACTGAGCTGCTGCAGAAGAGGCTGCTGCAAAAGGCAGTGAAATGAAATGATATCTGTGTCAGTGTGCGTCAGCTTTAAACACAGTGAATCAGCCTCCATTAGAATCCTACTAACCAGGCATTAGCCCAGCTCACAGCTTAAGAGGCTGTTGCTCATGCTGACCCATATTGCCCGCACAGATGTAAACTTAGATGTGCGTAGAGACACATGTATGTACAGTGCTTATACACACATCCTACAGGGCTGTATGTTTAAATGGACAGCATGGATTATATACATGGACAGTATATGTGATTTCCTCAAGAACAGATTGTGAGCAGGATGTCCGGTGTGGACTTTATATCACAGGCTATCACTTCTGACGGGGTGTTGATATCATGATCACATCTACAGAGGACTGCAGATCATGTGTTGTGGGGAGTGGACGATGAGATTACAAGATCATGTTAATAGATTAAGAAAGACTAAACTACAGCAGGATAGTGGACGCAAGATTTTCACGTTTATCTGTTAAAAGCTGAAGGGGAAAAAAATGACACCGAATTATTGTGTGTGCGATGATGAAGCTTGTCCGCAGCTAATCTCCCACACTACTGGACCCAACTGCCTAACATATTTTTGTGCGCATTCATGACTGTATTCTCAAGGACCTCTCCTGGTTGCAGTGATTCACAGATTTTGAAAACCCCTGAAAAATCTTCATGAAAATGATGTACCGTATATCCTATACTGCCTGTTGACTCTTCACTCTTCTTAACTGGCCACGCCCCTTCCAGTGAACCACCATGGGATCTTACTTAAGAATATATAAACTGTGGCCAATGGTGGAGACAAATAATGTTTTGATTCACTTTGAATTGAGCCACACATTACACATGTTTGTCTATTTTCAAGAAAGTTGCCATTTGTCATAAAACTGTTGAAAATACATAATTAGAGGGACCGCACATCCAACGGTCATTTAAGGAAGACTTTCTCCATCCAAAAGCTAATGTTAGCTGCTGAAGCTGCTTTCACTTTAACTACTTCGGCTGTAATAACTATTTTAAGATGGCAAAACACAATAACAGCTGGCTGCTTGCATTCTCGCAAGGTGTGCTCACATGAGTGACTTAATAATGTAACAGAGCTTCCCCACTAATTTCAACGACTGCCTACCCCTGGTGGCTTTGAGTCCCTTTGCTACCACAAATAGCAAGAAACAGCCCTAGTCAGGACACATACAACCAGACATCAACTCTGATTCTGGATTTGCTCTATTAGAAAAGAAATTGAGTGCAACTGGGAGTAATTAGGAGTGCAAGCAGTGTGGCTCGCTGCAGACCTCTATTGTTTTTGTTTTCATTATTCATTCATTATTTTCTTTCTTCTAATTTTTCTCTGTTAAGTGTTTGTGCAGCAAAAACCACAAAACAAAAACTTGTCATAATTGGCAGGTTGATTGCAAATTCCACCCTTTACAAAAAATGATGCTCATTGACCTCAAGGTGGCACGGTAACAATAAAATTTACCTTTCTGCAATTATTTTGAAAAGGGCTTGGCGCAGACTAAAAATTCTTTCACCAATTTCATTGTTCAATTCATCTGCATCTTTTCTCAATTTGTCTTCTGCTTTAAAAATGTCAACTTTTATGACTTTTTCTCGATTTCATCCAAATCCTATTCTCACAAACTTGTCTTAGATCGTTGGGCCAATGAAAATCAGTCAGCATCATCTATAGACTTTGCTGATCTAAAGTTATCAAAGGAATTTTGATTCGTCAATCTGTTTGGATTTTATGAGCCACTCAATTTTTAGAAACATTTTCATTTTCAAAAATATGCAATAACTCATGACCACAGTGAGATATCAACATGAAAATTGAGACAAATGCAGAAGTGTTCATTAAGCTAATGTATAAATGCCTATATATACTGACACTCATGACCTCAAGAAAATGTTGTAACATCGAGTATTATTATTATCTCAAAAACATCATCAGCGTCTGGTCTGCTGCTCTAAAAATGTCTTTTTCATGACCTGCTTGGACCCTGTTAAAACCTGCTCACAGGTCTTGTTAAAGTAGTATTGCTAGCAGTTCAGGCTCTTGTTTGTTTAATCCACATACACAAAGCAAAGTGTAGAAACTTCCTGGAGACTAACAACTTCAGGTATAACATGTTAATTAGTGAGATTTAGAGGCGCTGGCAGGTGGATTTTGTTAGCCGTTTCCAGTCACATTACAGTAGTATTAATCTTCTCATCTGACTTTTGGTTAGAAAACAAATAAACATCAAACTATTCCCTTAAAACTCAAGACATAAATGTGGGAAAATGTAGGTTTTAATCAAAGTCTTTGTATCTGTGATGTGCACAGACAGTTAGAAGTCCTTTCCACTGTGCATATTTCATATCTTTTATATTATGTTTGCAGCAGCACGGGGCTTTGCAGGATTTCCTCTTGGGGTTGGTTTATTGTGCAAGTGCAGTACACACAAGAGTGCTCAAATCAATTTAGGATTCAAAATTTAACATTTGACTGGCAGTGGTTGTCAGTAAAAAAAAATAATGATAATAATGCGAGCCAAATAAAATTCCTTGGTGCTTTCAAACAATGATGTAACTCCACTGTAATCCACTTTGCTTCCTTTCCCCTTTACTGTGTCTCTGTTCATCTGGCTTTCTCTGTTCATCATCTGTGCATCTCTGCACTGCTCACAGATTCCTTTACCTCCAAGACAGCGAGACATAGACGCTCACACAGTCAGAGATAAAGACAAAGAAATATTGACATACAGTAGATGAAGAGCAGACAGTTTTCTGACACAAGGTATACGTTTATCCTGTATGTCTTTGCACAGGTTTGTAAGATTTTATTCTTGTTTTACTCAGAAAACCGCTGGCTTGGTTAGTTGATGTTACACAGTGTTGCTACACTTTGCTTTTCTTCCTCTCTTCACCCCTTAGAAGTCTGCAAATACATCACCTGAATTTACCTGAATTCTTTACATCTTATCACTGATGGTAGTGACTTCTTTAAATGAATGATATCATACACTCAACAAAACTACAGTATAAATGCAACACTGTTGTTGTAAAATATCTCAGACTTCTTCTGTGCACACAAAAGGCATATTTGTTAAAAAATCCATGTTAGTGAGCACCTCTGCATTGCCAAGATAATCCATCCACTTGACAGGTGGATGGATTAAACAGCAGGATTATTGCACAGGTGAGCCTGAGGCTGGTCACAGAGAAGGAACTCTCTAAAATGAGCAGTCTGATCTTGAAAAAGACATTTATTAGGCACTTAACCACGGCTATTTCACATAGGGGTATAGACACCATTTTTTTCCCCAGGAGGGAAAAATCATGGCCCGTCCTCCTCTGCCTCTGATTGGCTTACTCTCATATTCTCACCCTATAACCACAACCAATCACTCCTCATGCCTCAATCTAACCAACCCAACCACCAAAGGCAATGAACACTAGCCAGCGACATTTGGACAGTCAAATTAGCAAGTGGCTACGCTAAAAGTTAGCTGTCTTGGCCTGTGAAAGAGGCACACTTGCTCTATAGCATTGGTTCCCAACCTGGAGTCCAAAGAAAAAAGGTTGGGAACCACTGCTCTATGAAACGCAAGATGCAAAAGCTCCAGGTATTTTTTCATGCACCACTGAGAAGCTTTCCTAAGAATGAATGCTAACAGCTAACTTTACACACGTCGCTGCTAGTATTACTCTACTTTGTCATATGAATTGCTGACTTTTCTTTCCTAATATCATCTTGCTGGCAACAGTTCCAGTGAAAATTATGCTGCCAGGGGCGGGGCTGTAACCCACACCTCCAGAGGGGACTGCACCCTTAACGGAGCACCTTAGACTGCTCGGAAACACTTGACCCTCCTCAGCAGCAACTGACTCTCAACTTTGAGTCCACTGATTTTCTTCCAGCAGAAAACCATGGCCATGAAAGTCATAAACAAAATTGGTGACAAGGGAGTGCTCTGACAGAGGCCAACACCTGATGAAAATGTCTGATGTCCTGCAAAGAGTACTGATGCAGCTCTCACTCCGACTTTAAATGCATTGGTCTTTTCATCCAGCTGGTAGTTTTGCTGTTGAGACCACCAGCACATCTCTTGCTTTAAACTAGGTTCCACTGAGACTTTGAAACTCAGATTACTGGATTCAGATGTCAGTGTGTCAACCATTACAACCATGGACCAATCGGTGATTCTGCCAAACTTCTGCAACCTAATTAACTCTCACTGAGAATAAGTTTTTTTAGCCAAGTGCAATCAGGTGCTAAGGTACTTAAGACAAGAGAACCACTGTGAAAAGCAGTAGTACCATCATTCCATCAATATGTGCTACTTAGTGGTTCTCTGGGTTAGGGGGTTGGGGTTAGGTTAGCCATTTAATAAGATTTCCAAACAAGGTGATTAATGATTGGTGAGAATTGGTCAGGTTTTCAAAATTAGGCTGGAATCACTGGACTACAGAGTCGGCTGCATCTGAGCCAAAGCTGTGCATTTTCAAACTAATCTAACCCCAACTGTTGGTTTGTTTTCTCTCGATCAGATCCTTGACTCAAAACCGTGATACAATCTGAACCGCGTGTTTTGTGATCCCTTGCACAAATAAAAATAATTTCAAATTTGCAACAGCTTGTTTCTTCTCAAAAAAAAAAGTGGTGGGAGTCACAGAGAACTGTCTGATGTTGGCCCCTTTCCAGGAACATCCTGCCCTTCCTCTCCTTTTTCCTCACACGCTGTTCTCAGTTTGTGTTTATTCCAGGAGTCAGAGGGTGTGTGTGCATGTGTGTGTGTGTGTGTGAAAAGCAGGTGCACTTTGTTGTATTTCTGACCCAGGTGTGCATGTTCAGCGTGAACATGACCCAGAAAGATGCTCTGATGATTTGTCTGTGACATGAGTTATGATTAAACATACACAGGATAAAACAATTAATTATCTTTCATGGAATACATAATATGACTTCACAAACATCAAACATTGTCCTCTGATGCAAAAGCACTGTGCTTCATGTTTTTATTGTAGTTAACTTAGGGACCATATTCAGTGTCAATGTACAGTGAAATTAATTTAAGAAGACCAATCATTCTCCTTCTAGTATTAAATCAGAAGTTATTACATTTCTGTCTTTTCTACTGTTCCAACAATCACAAACTCCGGTTTGGTTAAAGTAAACTTTTAATTCACTGTATCAGATGTGAAAATATCAGGAGAGATGAGATATTAGAGAAGCAGTGGGAGAAGCAGTGTGCACAGCCATGCAATATTTTCACATGTACCGTGGTAAATAGAGGTCCCTCCCCTTCCAGTGTGCACAGTGAGACCAAACTTCAGGAAAAATATGATCTACAGTCCATGTCCAGAGACAAATTACTTTTCAGTCACTTTTGACTTGTGCCAGAAATTGCACATGTGATGTTTGTCTATTTCACACATTATTTTTTCACTCCTAATCCCACTTTGAACGTGGATTGACATTTTACTTTTTCCGTGTGTTTCTGTGTTTTCTGTAATAATCATGTTAGCAGTTTGAGTAGGCTCAGTAAACCCACACTTCAGTACCCTGTTTATATAGAATCTTCAACTAATAAAGAAATCGGGATGTTTGTGGAAATGTAATACTCTGTTGGCGAACACTCGCAGTATTGGGATAAAAGTATAAAAAGGAATATTTGGTGGCCAAAGAATAACTTTTTGTGAAAGCAGAACCCTGCCACCACTTTAATTTGTCACCTTTGAGGGGACAGTTCAAAAACAAAAAATAATATTTTTCCCCTGGCCTGTAGTTCTATTTATCCATCTAGATGTTTTTAGTGTGAGTTGCGGAGTTTTGAGGATATCAGCTGTAGAGGTGTCTGCCTTCTCTCCAATATAATGGGACTAAATGACACTTGGCTTGTGGAGCTCAAAGCAGCAAAAAATACACTTGAAAAATTCAACACCTGTGTCTCTTCCCAAAAATCATGACCCCATTACTTAAGGGTAGAGTCACGTAAGAACTGATCGACATGGATGACAGAACGCCACCTTCAAATTAACCTCTCCAAGACTGAGCTCCTTGTCATCGCAGTCTCCCCCTATACAACAAGAAATCAGTATCCAACTCAAACCCACCCAGCTCACACCTACAAGGTCTGCCTGAAACCTGGGCGTCATGATTGATGACCAGCTAATCTTCAAGGTCCACGTGGCCTTGATTGCTCGGTCATGTTGTTTTTTCCCTGTGCAACATCAGGAAGATAAGACACCACCTATCAGAGCACACAGCACGACTCCTGGTTCAGGTTCTCATAACATCACACATTGACTAGTGCAGCTCCTTACTGGCAGGCCTCCCCTGTATGCACTTTCAAACCAGATGATCCAGAACACGGCGGCACGTCTGGTTTTCAGTCAGCCCAAAACAGCGAACATTACCCCGCTCTTCAGATCGCATTCACTGGCTTCCGGTCACTGCCCACCTCAAATTAAAAAAACCCTGATACCCGCCTACAAAACAGCAACTAAAAAAGACTCCTGCCTACCTGAACTCCCTAATCCAAGTCTACGCTCCCTCCCGCTCACTGCGCTCTGCCAAATAAAGACGCCTGATTCAAACACAACAACAGGGCTCAAAGTTGCTAGTTAGACTGATGGTGGAACAAGCTACCAAACCATGTTCAATCTGGATAGTCCCCCTCAGTCTTTATGAGAAGACTGAAGACCAGCTCTTTACTGAACACCTTTGCACTTGATTGACTGCACAAGATGTTATATATATATATATATATATATGTATATGTATATGTATATGTATATAATATATATATATATAATATTATAAATATATTTATTTATTTATTTATTTTATTTTTTTTTTAATCAAATGCATCTTATTCACACTATGCACATTGCCAACGGCACTGCCTGTGGGCAGTCATGGTCTGAGAGGACAACAAAGCAAACAACTCAGGTTGCTCTCTCCTGACTATATCCTTGCTTGTATTGTATCAGCTCTCAGATGTACGTCACATTGGATAAAAGCATCTGATAAATGAAACTGTAAACTTTCTTTCTCATAGAAAGAAAGTAGTTCCACTAATTCTACTGCAGAAAGAAAGTAGTTCACAACAAGGTCTGGATTATCTTGAGTAACCAGGTCATGATTTTTGGAGAGACACACTGTTTCTGAATTTTTCAAATGTATTGTTTTTCATGCTTTGAGCACCACAGGCCGAAAGCCTTTTAGCCCAATTATACTGGCTTTTTACGGTTGGTACCTCCAAAACTCTGCAGCTCACACCAACAAAAAAATCTAGAGGGATAAATAACAATCTCAAAACTTTTGATACAATAATTGCTAGTATGAAAAATGATAACTTAAACCTGTAGGTTTGTCTCGCATTCTCCACACAACCACTCAGTGAAATGCCTCAAACCATTCGGTATTGTTAGCACCGATACACACACTGAAATCATTCCTTCAGTCTTCACAGATTTGAATTGCCATCATGTCTTTTTTGCCTGCATCTGTGAAACTGTAGCTCACTTTGGTTAATTGAGTTTTTCAAAGTGCTGTAATCAAAAATGAGTTAATGATAGTTCAAATTTGACAAGATAGTACCAATGGTCAGGAATTTTATCAGTTTATTGTGAAAGTAATAATGGTACAACAATAGTTGGACACATGTTTTTAAAAACAGCCCTTGATGTTTAAAGAATGTTCCAAAAAATGTAAATCTTGTAAAATATTTAATTAGCTGGCTTATTTAAATAACTACTGACAGAGAGCATAAGAAGTGAAAGTTATTGTGGTGATATGTGCATTTTTACTTTGATTTCTGAAGAAAATAAGATTGATAAAGACTATAAAAAGTAGGACTTAGACATGTCTGAGCCATATGTTAGTGCTCTAAGCTTTGTTGAGTAATGAACCTTTGTTTTAGTCTGATTTATTCCCAGATTGCCATAGAAATCCACCAGGACTCAGCTGGAAGGATTAAGTTTTCCAATTTTCCAGACAGCAGTCTGAAAAATAGCAGTCAAAAGTGGGGCAACCTGCTTCCTTTTGAACCTATGAGTCTGACTGTCAACACAGCAGACAGGCACCAGGGAAAGGGATTTTTTGGTCCTAAAGTTTGTATGAAAATGTAGGCCGATAAACTACTTACATATTTTCAGCCCAGGACCCAAATTTTTTTGCAAAGTGACAAGTCTTTCTAGGAGCCAGGCTCCAAGAACACGGGAACACAGGCCTGCAGCACATCTCTGTTTTCATAGCTCTGGTACATTCAGTGGAAGGCAGTGTCTATGAGCAATGCTGTACTACTGTGAATCTCAGGTTTAGCAGAGTAAACTAGTGAGGTAAACCATGTTTCCAACCACAGTACCTGCAATTTTTAGTCCTAGGGACTACTTTTCAAGGAACTAAAAGGTTACTTCAGCCTGTTGTTTCCACTGACCCACAGAAATCAGTCCACTGATGTATGAAAACATGATGGCTGTTTTTACACTTGATTTTTGCTCAATCAATAAGCCTGGACTTCCAACCAATCAGAAATGTTCATTGCTGCAAGCCCCATTCCCAAAGTTCATGTACTCTTGAAATGTATTACTCCCTCAGCAGGTAATTTTGGTAGGGTAAAATAATGTCACTAGAACTTAATTTAGACCCTGGTCCCTGTGGAGGAAAAGCACTGAGTTCCTCCAAAGGTTCCTCGTCCCTTGGGAAAGTTTCTGCAGTGGACACGCAGCTTTAGACTCTACTGCTTTTTAACTTTTCTACAGTGTATTAAATATTGCATTTCCTTAAAATTGGATCTCACAACAAACAGATTAAACTGAATGAGTGCGCTCAGCAGAGGGCAGAAACATCTACTGCATAACACAACTGTCAGTTACAACCAGCAAAGATCTGCAAAGTTTTGAATAAAAGTTTTTACATGTAAAGTTTTCTTATGACATATTTTAAGTGTTTTCGTGCAATATAGTTTAGTTTTCTTTAAGATGCATAGAACAGTGTAATGGTGTCATAACCAAGAGTCCTGGGTTCACCTAACTGTAGAAACTTCAGAAGAAAAAGTCCAAACTTCTCCATTTAAACATTATTTGTTTGCATGTATTTAGAACATTTTATTATATATTTAGATCACTTTTTTAATTTATTTAGAACGTTCTGTTATCTATTTAGGAACACTTTATCTGTTAATAAGATTATCTTTATTATTATCTACAACATTATGTTATATATAGAACATTTTGTTGTGTATATAGAATACTTCCTATCTATTTAGAACATGTTGCTACGTAGTTAGAACATACTGTTATTTATTTAGAACATTTCATTGTTTATTTACGTTACAAGTGGCCAGGTTTTACAACTATATAACAGACACTGAAATCTACATTTCCATCAAAACTCACAAAAGCTGAAATTCTAAATAACTGACACTAGATGTTACATGTTCACAGGTCAGAACCTGCATGTCCCAGTGGAAGTTTGTGGTTCTTCAGAAGGTTTGTGTTTTGGCACAGAGCTGCTTATATCACCCCCAGTAACTACATTTATTTCCAACAAGTCACAGCTATCATGTTCAATTTTTCACTTTTATAAAAAACTAAATTTCATGAAATCAGTTCAGAACGAAGTGAGCTACAGTCATTTTGCGGCGAAGTCTGCATCTCTGATTTGTGGACCTTGAACGCTTTAATGTGGAAGTTCACAGACACTATGCTTCTGTCTTCACAGCATTATTTTCATCTTCAAGGGCATGTCTCTTGTCTTCATCAGGGACCACAAAGGAAATAAGGACAAGAATAATTCATTCCACCATCCCATTTTGCCTTGTTTTGGCAGCAATACATTTGCTTAAAAAATAGGAGTGAATGATGGCTGTAGTAAGAATTTACTGCAGCAGCTGTATCAGGCTTCAGCTACACCCACAATACGTGATAGTGAGATCAATTCATTGTTGGTTTTGGTCTTGTAATGGTTGACAACAATAAACTTATCCTTTGGGAGGTTCATGTCTTGTTTTGTCCACAACTCAAAAATATTCAGTTTACTGTCAGAGAGTGAAGATACCAGAAAATATTCACATTTAAGAAGCTGAAATCAGAGAATTTAGATTTTTTTTAATTAGAAAAATGAATCGAAACAATTATTTGATTATAATAGATGCAGATTAATTTAACAGTCAATTAATAATAAATGAATGGTTGCAGCTCTAAATGTTTTATGTTTGTTGTGTTGTTGTGTGTTGTGTTTATTGATTGATTGATTGATTGACTGAAAGACAGAAAATGTTGAAATTTCCACCCAGTGAATCATTTTTTCCACTAGAGGTCATGATAATGAATTGTCAGCTGTGTGTGCACTGTGCATAGGATATCATTCTTTATTTTAAAATTGTAATCCTACTAATAATCCCCATTTTTACTAAATGTTTCTGTAATTTGATTACATATTTTTTATCTGTAGCTGCAACAGAATATAGTTTTTGTGTCCAGATTACATTATCCTGTTGTAATCTGTTACTCCCCAAGCCTGCCGCTTATCTTGAGTAACCAGGTCATGATCCTTTAACCACCACAAGCCAAGTGCCATTTAGTCCAATTATACTGGAGAGAAAGCAGACATCTCTAACGGCCAAAACTCTGCAACTCACACCAAAACTACCTAAATGGATAAATAGCACAACAGGCCAGAGGAAAAATATACATTTTTGATTTAGGGTGCACTGTCCCTTTAAACAATAGCAGAAGAAGAAGGAGGAGGAGGAGAAGTCTGAGCTTTCTAATGACATTCTAAATGAAGCCTAATAGACACTCACTGGCTGCTTTAAAGCCATATAGTGCTGTCAATGGTGGTCAACAATAAAATAGTTATCAATAAACTATAAATAGATAAGATGAATTC
This sequence comes from Lutjanus argentimaculatus, assembly GCA_034769285.1. Classification (NCBI taxonomy): domain Eukaryota; kingdom Metazoa; phylum Chordata; class Actinopteri; order Lutjaniformes; family Lutjanidae; genus Lutjanus; species Lutjanus argentimaculatus. Next base: position 1,656,632 of record JAWZSL010000052.1, read on the forward strand.
TTCTTAAACCCTCCAGCCTGACACTTTTTTTTTTTTTTTTTTTTGTTACATCGCAGCTCATCTTTTCCATCATTTCTTTGAGGCTGGATCATCAGCAGCACCACTCTTCTCCCTCTCCATCTCATCTCAAAGCCTATTTCACATCTGACATGACTTACCGAGATAGACGTTTAAAAATAACATTGTCTTGGGAGAATCAAGCTGTTAAGGGTACTGCGTGTCATGCAGTAATCTCATATTCTTAAGAAGATATAAAGGGGTTGGGAGAATAGTGTGGGTGGCGTGGGTGCTCGTACGGATTGTTGAGAAATAACTGAACTGTAATATTCAAAGAGGGTCTTTACACAAGGCTGCTGTCGGTGGTGGATCGCTCTAGAAAAGGGTGATACAGGTCACAGGCTAATCCTACAATCCTTGGGAAAATACAGTGTAAAAAGAAGAGGAGAATATGGTGGTGGGTTATACAAAGATCATATAAAAAGGATGAGTCAGGGGTCAATGCAGCACACAGAAATCAAAATATATAAGTATCAACACCAAAAGGAGAGTTTGTTACAGAGAAGCAGAAGAAAAAAGGTTTTAATATTTAGATTTTTTTTTTTTTTTTTTCAGATTCAGGTATTTTTTAGAAATACATTTAAAACAAATCATATCATTTCTCATTTTCGCAAACATTTTGTCACAATAAAGTAGTACTTTATTTTATTAAAAACTCTGCTTAGTTTTTTAGTCCACAAAACACTGCTAACATTAAGTGATTTAAATTTTTGTTTAAATGCGTTGACACACCGATGTTTTTATTTTGGGTCTTATCCTGAGTACATGGGTATATGTACTATTTATTTGTATTTATTTATTTTTGGTTATTTCACTTTATTTCACGTCAATATGTGACTGGAAAGCGGTGTACCGAAGGTTTACTCAATTGAATAGATGAGCTGAGTAAATTCAAATTCTGTTACAGCACTTTCATGTGATTTGTTACTTCCAAAATTAATGAAAGAGGAAAAAATTTTAAAAAAAACTTTGTTACAAAAGATAAAACTTACATGCTGCACACTGCGTCCTTCCCTCCTGCACTGTTTTTGAATAAAGCTCATATACGACCTCTCATTTGCACGTCTCCCTGGTCTGACCTGGACCTGGATCCAGGAGTTTGTAGCAGCCAGATTAAAGAAACGCACTTCTTCGTGACACTTAACATTATAGGCTGAACATGTGGAAGTCTGGAAAATGGTTGGAAATGAGAAGAAGCAAGTCCCACTGTCCCCCACAAAGGACATTGGTTAAAATGCATGTTTTGAAAGGCTTAAATTGATATAGAAACTCATAAAACCTTAATATAATATAGTTAAGATGAATAAAAAACATCAATCCTATCCCTATCTGTCACAAAATGTCTTTGCTGAAATCCCTGCCAATTCAAAATGACAGAAGATAGGACACGGTGTTTGAAATAAAGGCCTCAGTTTCACGTCTCCCACAGAGGACAAAAATCTTAGAAAACAAAGCTAATTTTTCATGGAACAGAAAAATCAATGCAATGAGGAAAGAGTAAAAAAGAAGATAAATTTGCATCATTTGTGAAATTTGTATCATTCATGCATTTGTGCGAGTTGAAAATGTTCTTGGCGTGTGGAAACTTCACGCCCTAAAGTTAGGCACTCATGCACACACGAACAGAGCAGGCCTCTCTCCTCCAGCTTGCTGCTTGGTCAGATGTTTTAGTTTTATTACAGCTAATGTTGACATGCGCAGAACACATTTCACTCATTTTACACCTGAGAAACACAAGACTGTTGTTTAAGTGAGAAACATTAATCTACAGACTTTAAATAAAGTTGTGCTTCACCTCTCCTCTCTGCTGCACTTGTGTCCTCCTCTGCCACAGACCAGGAACTGCCAAACCCTGAGCTGGGCGGTCCACCCGTTTAAGTAGAGGGGTTCCCAGAGGAACAGACCAAGTGTGGTAGAGTGGGAGGGGTGTTTTGTTTCTGTTGTTCTGTTACATCCCACCTGTATAAAAGGCAGAAGGCTGTGGTGGCACTAGATTAACTGACGGAGAGACACACACACACAGCTCCTGTCTCTGGCTCGTTTTAGGGGCACAGCTGAAAGTAGTCACCAACCTCTAAATAAGCAGATCAACGTGGATATGTGATATGTAACACATATACACCATTTTAGTCTTCAGACATTTCATTGAAATAATTATCTTCATTAATTATCTTCATTTGCTGTTTTTAGGACACGTTTTGCTATATAGTATTAGACTAATAGTCATTAATGAGGAACTTTCCTGGTCATATATTATTTTATTTTTCACTTTATTTTCTTGGTTATATTATAAGCAGGGTGTGATTTGCTGGGGGGAAGTGTATCCTTGCACTGTGTATCCTTGCCTCTGCTGAATTATTTTTCATCTCTGTTGGGGACAAAATTTATCCCCCTCCTCTGTACTCTGTTCAGTCTGCCACAAGCCCTGTATTGTAGAGCCTCAAACAGCCTCAAAGAGACTGTTTACAACCTGAAAAACTGAACACATTCTGTCTGTTTATGGGTCTCCTCTGCTTTCAATACTATGGACAGAACTGCACCAACACCAGCACCCCCCAGGTAAGCCTTTAGTGTCAAGCTGTGGGACACACAGGAACAATGCTGTGCCACTCTGTGAGGAAATACAGGTAGTTTACAATTGACAAAATCCATTCTTTTAAGTTTTTAAGAATAATCACTTAAGCTAAAAGCTCAGTTTCTGCAGTGTGAAGCTTCTGTGAGCGCAGCAGACAGACAGTCAAACAGAGAGACGGAGCGCTCATATGGACTGACAGCTGCAAATATTCTCAAGTTCAACTTGATGAAACTCTTCATGAAGTCAGTCTAACATTTGATTGTGTGCTCACTTATAGTTGACTAATATAGTCAATGTAAACTTGTGAACAGGAAACCAGTCACATTATAAGTGTCTGTCTGCACGCGTGCGTCATAGTGCACTCTGGAAATTAAACAAAAGGCACTAAGTTTTTACAGCACAAATGCCCACTTACTTCAATATGGGACTTACAGTAATCATCAGATAACATTAAATTTACACAAACTTTATTTAAAGATTTTGATTGTGACAAAGAAGTTACTGGATCCAATTAATATGTGCTGATCCCAGTCTGGGAGCTCCCTGATCCTGTTCTGGCAGGATCCAGCTAAAAAATAAGTTCTGGAAAGGGGATTTAATTCTGGCATGTTAGATTAATATTTAACCTTTTGTTCTGTTGTGTGTATTATCACATCACTGAGGAAAGCACAAGAGATGCAAGTGAAAATATCACACTACTTCATTAACTACATTTTTATTAATGGATTAAAAGTATTCCTGCAAATGCAGTGTTTAACACACATTCCTGAATTGTTTTGTTAAGGTTCCTAATTATTCTATAAATGTTACTCTAACATCTGAAAGGACCAACAGGCCTCATAATCTAACTGGATATTTTTAGATATAATGTAAGAATGTGATGCCATTATTGTAGTCATTGGTAGTTTTGATGTAGTTAATTTATTATTGTAGGTTTTTGTCTCCTTTTGCCTTGCATTTGAATGTAATAAATCATTTTAAATAATAAAACAATAAATAATAAAAAATGAGAAAAATAATGTCATTGTGAGGACGAACACCATCAGCCTTGAGAACTGCATCCAGTTGGTGTTAATAAATAATGATAAATGTTAGCTTATTAGCACATGGACAACTGAACATTATATTGTTTTAAACCACTTTAACATTGTTTTGATCCAGGAGCCTCCAGCAGACAAAATTATATAAGCCTGAGCACCTGCAGGTAAATGTACAGAAATAACATGTTGTTTACTAATGTACTGTATGTAATTTCCACTGTGGTCTGAGCTGAACAGTCTGTGGGGACATAAAGGGACCAGTTTCATATGAGCTGTGAGAGGCTCCCTGTAGATTTGCATAATAGTACTGCATGTATACACTAAAGCTACTGAGTAGATTTGTTGTAGCAGTTTTACATTAATGAGGAAATCATACATAAAGTTGCATTTTCCTGTATACTACATGATTGAGACTTTCTGTTCAATGCATTTTGTATGAAATGTTCAATGCAATTACTGCCTGAACTATGTTCACTGTCAACTTCTTACCAGTCCAGAACTTTGACATATCAGACTGTTGGCTCAGGCCCTGTGCAAGCATTTTTCTAAAATTGTGTCCAATGGAAACAGAATGCATTTTCTAGTGGAAAGAAAGTAGTTCTGGTAGATTCTACTGCAGAAAGAAACAATTTTCTACATGAAACTGCTCATCATAAGGTCTGTGGATTATCTTGAGTAACAGGATCATGATTTTTGGAAAGAGACGTTGGTTTTGAATTTTCGAAATGTATTTTTTGGTGCTTTGAGCAGCACAAGCTGAGTACTGTCTAGTTCCATTACATCTGAGAGAAGGCAGACACCTCTACGGCCAATATCTCTAAAACTCTGCAATTTACACTAAAAAAATCTAGATGGATAAATAGCACCACTACGACGGAGGATTAGGGCCACATTAAAAAAAAAAAAAAAAATTCACATACTTTGAGATTAAAGTCGTAAATTTACGAGAATAAAGTCGTAAATTTACGAGAATAAAGTCTAAATTTATGAAAATAAAGTCGTAAATTTACGAGAATAAAGTCGTATATTTATGAGAATAAAGTCGTAATTTATGAGAATAAAGTCATAACATTATTGTTTTAGAGAGGAGAGTTAAAATGAGGACGTGGAATTTCGTGAAGTTGTACTCAGAATAGGTTTCACAACAAAGAGATACTTAATCTTTTGGCACTCAGCATCACATCATCATAGTATCAGACTTTAAAAGAATATGCAAGAATTGCACCAGAGGAGTCGGCTCGCAAGCACGCGTCTCCGACGCCGCAGTGCACATCCAGAGGTCCCAAAGCCTTATGGCATTTGGATTCATACGATAAACTAAAGCCCGGAGACACCGTGCTCGCCGGAGCTCGACTCCCTCTGGGTCTAAAATCTTGATGATCAGCCGGATAGTTTCTTGGGAAACCATGAAACCTCTCAGAATGTCCCGCTGATGCATCCACCGGTAACCCTGCAGGCGACCGGGTCCAGCCATCTCCCCCTCCACAAAAAGCAGCGACTTCCTCCAAGTCCGCCTGGTTCTTTCTCTGGAAAAGATGCAATTTCTTGCATATTCTTTTTAAAGTCCTGATACTTATGATGATGTGATGCTGATGTGCCAAAAGATTAAGTATCTCTTTGTTTGTGAAACCTATTCTGAAGTACAACTTCACGAAATGCTCCACGTCCTCATTTTAACTCTCCTCCACTAAAACAACAATGTTATGACTTTATTCTCATAAATTTACGACTTTATTCTCATAAATATACGACTTTAGTCTCGTAAATTTACGACTTTATTCTCATAAATTTATGACTTTATTCTCGTAAATCTATGACTTTAATTCTCGTAAATTTACGACTTTATTCTCATAAATTTACGACTTTATTCTCGAAGTATGTGAATTTTTTTTTTTTTTAATGTGGCCCTAATCCTCCGTCGTACACCACAGGCCAGGGGAAAATATGTATTTATGATTGTGAGTCCCTTTAAGCAGTATTGACTTCTTTAATATTTAACCAAGACCACAGTCCTTCACCTAAACAAGTGGTTTGAGCTGACAAGAGAAGATGTTTTATGGAAAACCAATGAAAAGTGTAGATATAAAACATTTTGCATATCATTTACATTCAGTGTGAACATTGTGTGGTATCAAGGTGATTTCAAAAAACATAATCCAGGCAACATTACTGTTCTGCAAATTAGTAGTATATAAACATACATTTTAGAAAACTGTGTTGCATTTGTAAGTCCCAGCAATTGCCAGGGAGATTAGCATCTGTACATAATGTAAACCTGGAGTAATAAATGCATAGAAGCCAGTGGAATGATTTTAAATGTTGCAGGGAGGAATACTACAAACACTAACAGCCACAGAGAGCTGAATAGGGCTTCAGGTGACCGGCTCTTACTGAGGTTTGTGACCAGCACCAGCACATCTCCAGCACATCATCAAGGTAAACTATTTTACCTTGGCATGGCTTGTGCTGCTGCAGTGTTTCCAGGTGTATTTTTATCCTTATTTTGAAGTGTTGCATTAGAAGAGGTAGATGGAAACAGCAAATTTTGAGAGAAAAATCCACTCACTTGAGGCGTTTTTTCCCTTTTTCGAAAAAGTGTTTAATGGGAGATGGGAATACTTTTTCTGAATAAGTCCTGACATGGCAAGCTTTTAACTCAAATGAAATATGAACATGAAACTAACAGAAACATCATATTTCCATCCTGTTTTCATCATTTTTTCACCATTTGGTTTCTTGTTGAGCCTTGTTTTTCTGCAGTGGTGTAATAGCCTAACCTGACCCTCCACATGGTTTGAGAAACATCTGGGAAGTTGTCCTAAGAGAGAAGAAAACAGCAGGCACTTTCAAAAAACACTTGGCAGGTGATTGGATGAACCATCTGACTATCAATATAACACAGGCTAACTTCAACCAATCAGATCAACAAACCATAGCTGCTGGATTCACAGCTGGAGGCAGCTGGATTCACACAATCATGAGATCGCGCGACAATCCATCTTGCCGGGCTTCAAGTTATCCGTTTGTGTCGACGCCAAAAGTAGAGCAGCCAATCAGCATCCTAGGAGGGACTACTAGCAGCTACGAGCATGGTTTTAGCTGTGACAGCAGCGAGAAGTTTCCATGGAAGCCACTCGTCTCGAACAAACAATAACGACTCCTGAAGAGGTTAGCCTAGATACTGTGATAGTAACATCTTTTCTCCATGTAAAAGATGTATTTGCTCTTCTCCGTTTCATCAGATTGATGATAGACAGATGGTCCAACCAATCACCTGCCAAGTGTTTTTTTGAAAGTGCCTGCCAGTTTCTGAAGATGACTTCATAGATGGTTCTGTGGCGTATAAGGTCAGGTGGAGCACTCGTCCTTTGAAAAACTGTACTGGAATCCTTTGACGCTTTGTAGCATTTGTATTGTTTTTGGCTTGTTCTTTTATTTTGAAGAATAGAAAAACATGTTGCATTGGTTTTATTAATATTAGCAAAATATGTTGCAAAAGCTTGATTAAGCTACATAGTGGTTCCATGGTGTAATGGTTAGCACTCTGGACTTTGAATCCAGTGATCCGAGTTCAAATCTCGGTGGAGCCTAATTTAAAGTAAGAAAACCAAAAAGCTTGATGTAAAACATGTTTCCACTCTTCACCTGAATGGCAAGAGTTGGATCTGATTGGTTGCAGTTAGATGTGGCAAACAGATAGTTCATCCAATCACTTGCTACATTTTTTTGTAATTTTCTAAGGACGACTTCCCAGATGGTTCTGTGTAACAAACCAAGTGGTGTGTCAGGTTAGATAAAATACAGAGCAGAGATAAAAAAAAAACCAACACAATTTAGCTCTCAATTCATGCTGCTTAGTGTTGTATTTACAAAAAGAAAATACATGGAAAATTGTGGAAATTAGATCGGTACCTGGATTGGTGACGCAAGTCTGATACCCGATGAATGCATTAAGTCAATATCGGCCTGATACCATTATTGGATCGGATCATTTCCATCTCTAGTCATAGTTTTGCGTAAATCCACTCTGTCCATCACTCACAAATGTAATGTTTTCCTAGGATCAGTTGAATTCCCAAGTGCAATCACTATCATCCGAGCCATTTACTTACAATGTCTCCCACAGAGTTTGTCAAAATAAACCTCTTAAAACTCCATAATGTGCAGTGTCAGAGGTTCCAATCCAACTAGGTTACATCCCATCTTTTCTTTTCTTCTTTTTCTCTCCACCCTTAAATCTCCACTATCCAATTAAGCAGAAACACCCCCTCCAAACACACAAACAAAGGGATCGAGGAAGGATTATCCTGCGATAACAGAGACTTGCAGGCTGGAAGCAAGATGCCAGCATGTGTGAACTCGGTTTGAATAATATTTCTTAAACTAATTAAGCATCCAAAGTGGCTGTCTCAGGCCAAATGAGAGATCAGAGTGAGGGGGGGATGTTCAGGCTGACGCAATGACCCCAACAGACAGAAAGCTTTCCCCTCTGTCAATCGCTCACTTGCATCAGCCTGATGAACAGGAAGAACTTTCTTCATGCATATGTAGAACTTTATAGCAAAGATCTTTTCTCTAGTCCAAACAGTAAAGTTCACAGACATATGGCAGATTGTGGCTCATTAGCTCATTTTTCCCAGATCTTGATATTTTTACTCAGATCTCCATATTGACAGTTTCAAACACTGCCACAGGGTGAGCTCACACCTGCCTTCACATTTTTCTTTAATGTATAGAGACTCCCTTGTCAAAGTTGATGTAATTTACTGGGCTAGGAGCGATGTTTACTTTGATATCTTTCTTTAAATTACCCTCCCAAGCTTAGTGTGACATTTCTCACCAGTGTGATATTTGATGTGGATAATGGAGGCAGACAGGTTCCACTTCAACTTTTGGAAGACTCACAATTATATTTAGCTTTAGGGCTCAATGTTGAGTTAAGCTACTTGAGTATGGGTTTAAATACTTTTAACGGCCAGATAATAACAGAGATGACAAGTAAGTACAAATATTTAGTCACTGTACTTTAATAGATTTTTAGGTATCTGTACTTTTTTTCTGCGTGTTTATTTTTCTGACGTTTTACTCCCTGCATTTTAACACAAATATCTGTACTTTCTACTCCTTACATTTTCAAAACAGGCTCATTACTTAAACTTTAATGCAAGACAGATGCAACATAAAAAGATGTAACAAGTCAAAAATGACCAGACAAAACAAGATGAAAATGACATCAGACAAAAAAAAACGCTAAAAAAAAATGGAACAAGCCAAAAAAATGTAAAAGGTGTAACAAGATGAAAATGATGTAGCAAGACGAATATAACTCAACAAGATGAAAACTACGTAACAATACACAAGAAGACGAAAATGACTCAACAAATTTAACCACAAATATAACATAAAAAGACAAAAATTACCTTAAAAAATGTCGCAAAAAGACAAAACAACAAAGCAATACATATAACTAGTTACATACAACTAGTTACTCCCCAGTATTACTAGTAGGTAAGCCTTGTTTTTAGTCTAGCTTGTTGATGACCTGCAGCTCCTACCAGCCAGTTAAGAACAGTCAGCTGTTGGGTCTGGACTAGTTGGAGACAGTTTCTTGTTGTGTTGGGTAGGTCAGAGAAAAGTGCATTACAGTGGTCTAATCTAGATGTAATCAAGGTATGTATAAAACATTCTGAAGAGTGAGATCAAATACTATTCCTAGATTCTTTATTGTACCAGTCTGAGAAACTGTGCAGTCATCAAGCTTAATGGAGAACGTAAAAAGCTATGTGAATCAACAAGACCAACAAGAAACGTTTTGGTCTTGTGAGCGTTCAGGTGCAGGAAATTGTTACATATCCAGTGGCTGATTTCTGACAGGCATGTTTCTAATTTGACCAGCTGAGAGGAACCATTGACTGCCACAGGGAAATAGAATTGTGTATCATCAGCATAGCAGTGATACATTATGTTGTGTTTTTTGATATATTTATATGATCATAGTCAATGTTTTTTACTTTACAATCTACTGATAATTACAGGACATGGACATAAAAACATTTTACGGAAGGAAACCAAGGGAATGTGCAGTTAGGGACAAAGTGAGGACAGTGAGCTATCAGGGAGTGACAGTGAGGAAGTGGAGGAGTGGATCCCTGAATCAGGTTTGAGGGACACTTAGGAGCTCAGGGGTCAATGAGGGGTCAGGGGTCAGTTGGTAAAGTAATTGTGTGTGTGTGTGTGTGTGTGTGTGTGTGTGTGTGTGTGTTGTGCGCGCGCGTGCAAGTCTTCCTCTTGCATTTCTTTCTTTCTAATATTTTTTTCCTTTTTCTTCTTTTCAGAAGAACACCGGCCACATGATAGTGACTCTGAGGAAGAGGGAGATTCAGATGAAGAGGAGGGTGAAGTGTCTCACCTCCCAAGATGGAGAAAAGTACACAACTCCATCTATGCCTACCCAGACTGGCAGGGCCAGCTGCCAAAAGCTGATGACATCCTGTTCCCCCTCCAATACTTCAGAAAGTTCTTCTCTGAAGATATTCTTGAAGTTATTGTAGAGGAATCCAATTTGTACACAATTCAGTGTGACCCCAACAAGCCCCTAAACCTTACCACCAATGAGTTCGAGCAGTTCCTCGGCACTGTGGTCTACATGTCCCTCTTTGGCCTGCCAGCAACTCGAATGTTTTGGAACAAAGCCACCCGAGTGTCCAAAGTAGCAGACACAATGACCCTCAACAGATGGGAAGCCATCAAGAAGTCCCTCCACATCAACAACAACGAGGGACAGGAGCAAGATGATCCCCTCAACAAAATACGTCCTCTGGTCACTCACCTGACATCCAAATTGGTCTCCATCCCAATGAGTGAGAAGCTCACCATAGATGAGCAGATGGTGCCATTCAAGGGGAGACACAGGTTGAAACAGTACCTGCCATCAAAATCAAAGAAGTGGGGCTATAAAATTCTCATCTTGGCAGGACCTGATGGAATATCACACAACCTTGAGGTCTACACTGGGAGAGACGACCAACCTCCTGAGCTGCCAGATGTTGGAGCTAGTGGAAATGTCATCCTCCGACTGGCCCAGCCAATCCCCAAGGAAGAGAACTACAAGCTCTTCTTTGACAATTGGTTCACTAGTGTCCCTCTTGTAGTCACATTGGCTGAGCAGGGAATTCGCTGCACTGGCAACAGATTACCTGGGGTCAACCTGAAGAGCGATGCTGGGAGCAGGACGTGGGACATTTGAAGAGAAGATGGCCATGGTGACCAAGGTTGACTGGTGATATCAATTTATATTATCTTATCATATCATCTTCTTCTCCTAAATAGATTATCTGTTACTATGTTTTCAAATGTAAAGCAATAAATAAATAAATAAATAAATAATCTATTATTATCATTACAGGTGGGATCGCAAGCAGAAGAAAAACATCACTGTCCCCTGCCCTGCTGTGGTGCAAGAATATAACAAGAGCATGGGTGGGGTGGACCTGCTTGACTCACTGATTGCACTCTACCGCAACAAAGTTAGATCAAAGAAATGGTACCACCGGCTGGTGTTCCACTTCCTGGACATGATCATCGTTACCACCTGGCTGCTCTACAGAAGAGACTGTGAAGGCACTGGCATGGAGCAGAAAGACCAAATGAGGCTCTATACCTACAAGTCATACATTGCAGAGGGCCTCTGCATGTGTGGTAAGAGCCCGGAGAAAAAGAGAGGTCGTCCCAGCCAGTCCATTGCTGGCGCATATGAGGAGAAGAGGAAGAAAGGACGCACAGCTCCCATTCCAGTCCAAGATGTCCGCCTGGATCAAACAGCCCACTGGCTGATCATGACTGGGGACAAGGGACGATGCAGGGTGCCAGGGTGCAATGGAACACCAAAAGCAATGTGCCGCAAATGCAATGTGCACCTCTGCTTCACCCCTGACCACAACTGCTTCCTGAGGTTCCACACTGAATGAACAAGACGGATCCCTGAGAGATCCCTGATCAAATTTTGGATGTATTTTGGTGTTTTATTGTTCTATGAAATGTTGACATTGTTTATTTGTTGTTTGTTTATTTGTTCATGCTTGTTGTATTGATAAAACTTATTATAGAATAACTTGCTGTTTGACTACCCTCGTTGCACAATGTTGCCTTGAAGCAACAAACCAATATCTGTTTGGGGTGTGTGTGTGTGTGTGTGTGTGTGTGTGTGTGTGTGTGTGTGTGTGGGGTGGGGGGGGGGGGGGGGGGGTTATGATTGATATATTATTAGGGACCACAAAGCTCCCCCAAAATAGGGTGAAATATTTTTTTCCCCAAAAATTAAAAAGTCATGCAGTAGAGGGTTAAATATATTTCCTTATAGGTTTTTCAAGGTCCTTTTTATTGTAATTGTGAATCACCACAACCATGAGAGGTAGTTGAGTGTACAGTCAAAAATGTGCACAAAAATTTTGAGGCTGATGGGTCCAGTAGAATGCAAGATACCAGTTTGTTCACACACATGCACACACACACGCATGTGACCTCAGCGAGGGTGTTTTTTTTCCTCTAAGAATTTAACAGAAGCAGAACATTTCAAATTCAGCACGACTGATAAAATGGCAGTGAGCGTCTGTCTCTCAGCTGGAGTAAAGTAGGTTGAAGTGGTTGGAGGAAATTACTTGGCATACCAGCTGTTATAGTATCTATCTATCTATCTTGCAATCACCCTCACCATGTGAAAGTCTGCTCCTGGCTGCTTTCAGCCTTCAGAAGTACCACAATGTGAGGAGCTTCTGAGTATTCCAAAGGTCCAAGAGGTGACAGGTTTGTGACTGGATGCTTGGTTGGTTCAACTACAAAGCATTTGGACAGTGTGGGTGGAGCAGGTGAAGGTCTCATGACCTCCTCCTCTCAGCAAATATGAAAGAACTTTCTACTCTACTGGCAAACAGCCTTACTGGAACATGAATGAAGGTGAAACAGGTTGTTGTTGGAAAAGAACTACCAGTTGATTAGTCAAGGTTATTACACTGCTGAGGAAAGGACAAGATGAGATATTAGGCCAGGACCCTGAATGACTGACAGGGTCAACAAACCAGGCTTTACAACAGAGGAAGTGTTGTCCAGCCCCCACTCAAGACTTGTCTGAGCCATGGTGGCTTTTGTCCACTTGTCCTCACCAACATGTTTTCTAAATGTTCCAACTAACATATCTGTTTTATTTGTCCAGCTTTATCCAGCTTGGAGTGCCAGGTTTGATCTGTTACCAGCTTTAGAGCTGAAGGACCGTTGTCAACTTCTGACAGGGCAGGTTTACTGTCAGAATGGTGCATCATGAATGAATGCTGTAGGTCAGGGGTTCTCAATCTTGTAACCTTGGTTGAGCACTGTTTACATTCGAACCAATAGCAGTAGGGTTGGGAATCTCTTGGTACGTCATGATTTGATTCGATTCTGATTCAGAGGGCTATGATTTGGTGATAAAACAATTAAAGGTGGGAATCTTCTTGTTCAGTTTGATTCAGGATCCATTCTTTACTGAATGAATAGAAAAGTGGGCAAAATTTTCAGTCTCCTGCTTCTGTGTCTGTCAAATACTATATGAAACCTAAGTGGCAATTAAATGGTCCACAGCCTTTTTATTTAAAAAAAGTTAACTGCATTAATTGATGGATGAATCAATTTGAAAGTATCTTAGAGCCTCCTGCCTGTATGAGAATAACAAGTGAGGAGTGCTCTGCTGTATTAATGTTGTGTCTCCAGCAGTCGGAGAGCAGCCTCACTGCTGCACTGTTAGCTCTGGTGAAACACATCGCTGTCCAACATGCAGAGCGGATTTTGGTTTTCTTCACCACAAAGTTGGTTGAAGTTGTTCAATGCTGCAGCGGTTGTTGCTCAGCCGCTCTCGTTTGTTACAGCTGACTGCTGCTCTGCTCCATTAAATGTCTGTCAGTCTCTGGGTGATGGTAAAAAGTATGATAACTCTAGCTGGATGCTGTACTGCCCTTGCAAGTGAATTCCACCTTTTTCGCTTCATCAACATCATGTTAATTAATCTTTGGAAAATCGATTCATGATTCAATTCAGAATCTTCCGTGTCCGCATCACAATCCATCCAAGAATCAAGTTTTTCTCCCACCCCTAGATACTGGTTACCTGGAATTTGGTCCCAGTGCCCAACAGTACCTTTTTTCTGTACCTCACTGTCTCTGTAATAACAAAAATGTAATTTCAATTGACAAAAACATTGTTATTTATTTTAAATATTGTGTAAATTATGTAGAGCATTTAACACACCACATGAAATAAAGTCCCTCCCTCTCCTGTCTCAATCCTGTCTCTACAACCTGCAGCCTGTCAGTCTGTCACCAGGGCAACACTGTTGTTTGTGTTGCTGAGGAACACACGTGATGTCCTTCCCATTATGTTGTAATATTATCCTGTAATATTTCCTTGTTGATAGTCTGCAGTTCACGAATATTGGTTTCATACTAAGGTTTCAGACATACTAATAAATGTCACACTTTAGTGTACTAAATACACAGTAAAAAGTCCAGGCATGCTAACATTAGTGGCTGCTGCTGTAGGGGACTCTCAGGCTATGAAAACGTTGCACTCTTTAGCTTTTAGATGAACTGTAGTTTGTGCTTGGTTAGATGTGTTGGCCTCGCCAGCTTTGCATTTCACATGACAAACTCTGCAGACAGTGTTTGTCTGTGTCAAATTTTGAAAAGTATAACAATGCTTGGCGACCGCTTTCGGCTTGCCATTCCCTGACTCCCCCACTCCGCTCTGTGAACAAGCTGCTGCCCGCTCTAACACCGCTCTCTCTCTCTCTCTCTCTTTCTTTTCTTCTTCTACACTTGGAGATACCCTCTCACCCAGATGCCCTCCCAGGTATCAAAATTTGGCACCAACTGAATCGATGTGAATTGGTTCTCGGTTGTATCAACAAAATTTGGTTGGTACCGGGGTTTGAATTACACAGTGGCTTTTGGGGGAGCCCTATTTTCCAGTGCGCACCGCTTCTAAAACATACCACATGCACATGCATACATGGAAGTGTCCATCAGTGCAGCCAATTTCAGAATGACTGTGAAAAGCATGTTACTGTTACTATTACAGATAGTTTTACAGTTAGATTTAACTCTCACATACTGCAGATGCAGAATAAAAAGCTCTGGTCCTCATTTGATGCTCCAAAATTGAAACAAGTTCAGAGTTGGGGCATTAAGGCACTTCAACATGCGTCAAGATGCTTTCAATGCGTGTTCAGCCATGTCAAACAATGGGTGTACTTCAAAACTTGAGCGTCAGACGCCTTTAGTGTATTTTGGCTTTCTTTCGTCATGTTTTAGAGCTCTCCTCAAAAGTCCAAAAGTAGACTTTCAGGGGAGCTCATGTCCTTTTCAGGGGAGCTGAGCTCCCCTTAGCTCCCTCGTAATTCGAACCATGGTTGGTACCCTTAAAAGTACCGCGTTCAGTGCCCAACCCTAGTGCTGCCATTCAAAAACTGATCACTTTTTTTGTCACTGCATCCAAGGGAACATTGGCTAGCAAACAGTGGCAAAACACATTTGTCTTGCGCATTAAGACATAAAAATAACTGGTCTAAAAGAAATAGTCAACAAGAGTAAAGCACAGTTGCATCAGTTATATTAAGTATTAAAAACATCAGATCATAGACAGGGGCAAAATATTTGGTCTGTCAAAATAACTGTGCCCTCTGCTCTTGTGCTGAATGTTGCTTCAGGTCAGAGTTTACCACAGACAAAAGAATAAACTGTACAGTTTGCTGTGTGCTGTACTCACTCCCACTGACAAGACTGATCCACTCATGGTCTTTCTGCCACTGAGGTCTGTATTTGAGCAGCCTCTTTCTTTTAAGCTAAAGTATTAAGCTAAAAAAAATTAAAAGGCCAAGTATGACTTTGTGTCACTGACAACAGCCAGTCAGTCTCTTTAGCAATTTCTTATTTTCACTATATCTTATGACATTCCTGGTTTCATTCCTTCTCATGTCATTCCGAGCATGTGAAAACATACAGTATGCATTTCATTCTGCACAAAAATATGGAACATATCGTGTCCTGTATTGCTTCAGTAAGTAACAGTGCATTTTATTTTTCAATACCAATTCAACAATCAAAAATATATATTCAGTTCTTTTTAATAAAATACAACTGCAATCTTTTCCTAACCCTAACCAACTAGTTTTGGTGACTAACCAAACTGTTGTTGTTGCACCACATTAACCATGTGTCGAACGTCATATGATTTATGTAATGTTGCTGGTTCTCCGGTCATGCACACCATTTTGTGAGTCATTGACAGTCAACCTATTCTGTCATTTAGATATGAGGATGTGTTGAAATATTCACACTTGGAAACCAATTAGGTTAGGTTCTTCTGCTTAAAAGTGACCAACAATTTATTTATCTCAGTAACTGCTGATTAATTTTCTGTGAATTGACTAGATGAATAATTGTTTCGGGTCTTTGATTTGAAACAATTTGAAACAAATAGCCACTTTACCTGATTTATCACAGCAGACTGGCCACTGAAGCAGAGAAAATTGTGTCTGAAATGGAACTTAAGAGAGAAGCAGGTGTGAACCCTGTGACAAACACAGTAGGAGAGAGGTCGAAATGAACCAGAGGCAGAAAGAGAAACAATGAAAATGCTTCAGTGATGGGAGAAGTAAAAAATATAGCAGCAAATTAAAGAGATGAATTACAAAGTTAATTTACAAAAGCTCTAACACAACACAAAAGAGCAGCCTGTTATTTTCCACACAGCTTTCCCTCTGTGGCTTTCTGCTTGAATAAGTATTTTTCCAGACTTCCTGGCAGCTCCAGTCCAGTGTGATATTAGTGAAGCAGCCAATTAAATCCTCATTAAGTTGGCATAGGCACTTTTTAATCTTTTTACAGCAATAATCTAGTTGAAGGAGTTCAAAGGTTTTGAATCTCCTGCGCTGATTTAATAACTTATTTAATCCCTGATCTTTCTGTTGAGCCGTCACATTTGGTTAGTTGATGCAGTTTCCTCACACGCTGTATAACCAGGATGAATACACACTCACAGCAAAAAGTCTTCCCTTAAATTAGTCTTTCCAGTTCAGCGGGAGAAAACATTGCTCCTCAGACATGTACACATCAAAACAGCCAGCACTGCATCTTAAGTAGCAGCGCTTTGTGCTGGGCTCAGTTAATGTGTAGTCTTGGTAAATACTCCACCAATTTGAAAAAAAGCGGTGAGGCCAAGTTTTGCGCCGATGAGCAGAGGTTGTTACGTTATTTTCATCTTGTTACGTTGTTTACACAATTGTGTTGAGCCAGATCATTTTTCTAGCATTGAGTGCTGTGGAGATAATTGTGGCTATGCAAGACTGGCACAAAACAAACAGAGGAGCAGAAGAGATGCCGGACAGCAAACATTTTTAAGGATATGCCAATCTATTGGCACTCTATGTTTAACAATGTGTTAAACAGCATTTGTGTTCCCCATTGTGTTGGGTTGTCATCTAACTCTAAAACAGCTGTCCCCTGTGAGGCTCAAACTCACAACTTTCAGATAATAAGACTGATGCACTGCATTCTGTGCCAGCAAGGCCTGAAATAATTTACTTGATGATTGAGAAGAATTGTCACCATTCCAACTGTGGAATACGTTGGTGTTTTGAAATGTTTGCTGAGGACCAACGAGGCAGTTACAGTTAACATATTTAAAGTGAGCAAGCATTCAGCTGTTTACACATTTTCAACACAAAACAAAAGTTTTGTTGCCTTTTAGCTGTCCATTCATATGATGTTCATACAGGTTTTGGGGGCCTGAAAATGCAAACTTTTGTAACCAGGTCCCAGAGTGTAATCTTCTGAAAACGCCACACTTAACAACATGTAAACTGGCAACATGCGGTTCCTGAGAAAACAGTGACATCACACACATGCATATTATGTTGTCAGCTATGTTTGTGCCCCTGACTCTACTGAGTTTATTAACACTCCACTGCTGTGATCAGCAGAGACACATTAGTTACATGCGCCACATACTCAAGTAACATTTGTACTCACTGCATGTTTGTGCACAGGCATGTGGTGTTATGTGGTGTATCAATACAAAAGTTACATTGCCAACTACTGTTCCTGGCCTGCATACTACAGCGTTTTCAGTTGTTTTAGTGGATCCATGTGGAGGTAGTTTCACATAGCCAGACCTCTCTCCACAGGGCTCAGCGCTGGAGAAAGGTCTGACTCCACACATTCCGCCATAAAAAAAAAAACCCTGCCTTGTTTGCATTTCTTTAAACCAATCACAAACATCTTGGGCGGTGCTAAACCCAGGTTGCAGCGACGGTGCTGCTGCAAAATAGTGTCATGAGGGAACTTGTTTTGGTGGAACGTTTGCACGTCGGGAGGTGAGCTGTGGCATTAAAATGACTACATCACAGGTAACAGCTGTTAGCTTGTTTACATTTGTACCATTAGCATCCCAGATGCTAATTTGCTGTTTTCAGCATGTAGGTTGCAGCTCGGAGGTTTTTTGTTGTTTTCCGGGGACTTTGAAAATGTAGATGCAGAGGAGTAAAGAAACCAGAAAATATTCACATTTGAGGAGCTGAAATCAGAGAATTTGGATAATTTCCTTAAAAAAAAACCAGATCCAAACTGATTATTCGATTATCAAAATAGTTGCAAAGTAATTTGATACTTGACAACTGATTAATCAACAAATCATTGTAGTTCTACATCGTTTGGTACAGATCGCTGTAAAATTCAGACCTTTAACATGTTTTTCAATGAAAGGAGAATAATGATGTAAAAATGATCATTCCATATAATATGGCAAATCATATCACAATTGTAATATCAGTAAAAAAATAATTGCAATTAGATATTTTTTCAAAATCCTTCAGCTCTAGTCTCCACTGTGGATTGTTGCGGCGAAAAAAACAAGAAAACTGCTTCAGTCACTCTTTGATTTTTGGCATTGGAAAAAACAACTGCGAAAATGGTCTCCGCACAATGTCCAATTATTTGCTTTGTTCATTGTTGCATTTTAGTTGTGGTCCTGCTCACACTGACTTTTTACAAACAAAGAGGATGAAAGATGAAGACAGTCTGACAGGTAACTTGTTGATCGGACAGTTTTGGTGATTGTCATCCCACATCACCAGGAGAAAATGGGGAAATTAATTTCTAGTGACTGACAGAAGTTTACACAGCACTTTAATTCTATTTATTTATGTTCTTTGGTGTCACAAAAAGCTCAAAAATAAATACCTGATAATAAGCATTATTAGTAGGCTATTATTAGAGACATGATAAAAAGGGGGTGTCTTGTACAATAACACTTAGTTTTGGGGCTTATTACTGTGGGATCGTTGTCACACACTTTTTAATGGACTTAATGAGCTGACAAGGTACCTGGAGGAGGATACTAACACAGCAGTTTTAACAGCTTTTGGCCTATTTTTAATGGAAAATACCTGTGCTGACATGCAAAGGCTGTATGCTACCATGGTTTAGGGATGTCACAATACCAGAAATTTAGTCGTCAGTTCCAGCACTGCTGAATTTCCACAATTCTCAATACCTAATTAATAAAAGAATAAATTCAGCAATTGTTTTTCTTCGCCACATGAAAGGAAAACTCTTCTGAGCCTCAAGGACAAAGACTGAGGGAGAGATTTACTGACAGGAGAGTGATTTCTGCTCAGACATGAAGTCTGTTGCTTTTTTCTTTCATTCTCTCCCACTTTTCTCCCTTCATATTAAAACAGTTCATGTTAACAGAATCGTGGAACACATCTGTAGGTCTATACTGTATTTTTAGCCTGGTGTTTGGCTGCACTGTGTAGAAAAATAAGGTTCAAGAGTTAACCTATTATTGTTGTGCTTTGAGCTCGAATCAGCTGAGCTGACAAAGCGCACTAGATGCGCTGCTGCGTGCACTGCTGCAGCCAGCGAGTGTGTGTGTTTGACTGAGAGAGAGATATTGAGGGGGAGAGGAAGGCAGAAGGAGGACTAGTGCATGCAGTCTTACAGGAAGTCATTAATACTCCGACTGCTGCTTTGTCACTTGACCCGCCCACTGTAACTTGTGGTATTTTCTAGAAAGTCCGCCAACCCAGTGGGTGAACTGGGTTGACCCGTGCATCACTACTTCTTCTCTTGGATGAGTTGAAGTGAAGCTGTTGCTGCAGCTGCACATGTTGCTGCCTTACATGTGTAGGAGTTCTCTTTCCTCAGGCATTTAACAGCAGTCTACAGCACTTGTAAGAGTTTATGCCATCCCTGTCATGTCCAGAAGAGCTGCATCTCCAGTACCTATGGTACTGTAAACAAAACAAGTACTGTCACTTTTTCAAAATACAGAGGTGTCAGTTCTCAGGACATTCCTTCCATGGTTACCAATTAATTTGCATAAATATATAAATGGCTCCTAAAATCAATTAAAAGACTGCTTCCTGAACAAACTTTACAATCAGAGTGCACTGGATGCACATAAGAAGATGTAAATAAACGTAAAAGGCGTAACAAGGTGTAAAAGACATAACAAGACATAAAAGATCTAACAAGGAACAAGATGTAACAAGATGAAAAATCATAAAAGATGAAAAAGATGTAACGAGACAAAAAAAACAATGTAAAAGTTAAAGTAAACAAGATGTAACAGACAAAGAGGGCTACTTTTTAGTTTTATACTTTGAGTACATTCCAGAGCCTTTACTTTTTCACTTTTACTTGAGTAAATAAGTTCAATGAGTACTACTTTCACCTTTTTCTGATTGCAGGTGAGCTTGTGACTCCAACACCCACGTTGCTGTGTATCACCGCCCTCACCTATAGTTATTACTTTGTTAGCCACAGAGTTAAATGACAAAAATACTCATCAAGCATGCCCATGGACGACCCAGAGGCAGGAACTAGAAATCTAAGTTGAGATAATCTTTAGTTCTTCCTGCGTCCAGTGACATCACTATGACATCACTGGATGCAGGAAGAACAATAGATTTTGCAGCAAAAGAACTGTGTTTTCTCTGTCACTGAGGAATTTATTGCTTCAGGTGACTGCATCGGCCATCAACACTGGCTGGACATCCACATGAAAAGTTTCCCTTTAAGAGTTGATAGATACGAAGTCACACAGACTCCTGACAGAGCTCTAACATGTACAGACATATGAACTCATTGACACCTACAAGCAGTTTATGGCCTCCAGTCCAGCGAACCTTCACATTGTCTCCAGTACTACTGCGTTCTGTAGTCTTAGTGTCACATACAGAAGAGCTTATAAACACACTGTGTAGCCTGTCTGAGATCAGCTGAGCTGCAACATCAGCACCAAGTGATGATATTCCAGGGTCTTGACCTTCCTTCAGTCATCATGAGGGATTTAAAGCCATCTGCTGCTGGGCGTCTGTCTTACCCTGCATCTTTATGTGTATGTACAAGTGTGTGCGCAGACGGGGTCATTTCTCTCCAACCCCCTTGTTGCGCATTCTTGTCACTCTTCCGTCTTTCCCTACAGCATATTTTCCCTCTCTTTATGTCCGTCTCCCTATCTTTGACTTAAGCTGTATAACTGTGAGACAAAGGTCATATTTAAAGAGACAGTGAGACACTGTGACTGTAAAACCACCCGGCCTGTTTGAAATATCACTGCTTTATGCACCATACAGCGTGTCAGGATTTATTGTCCGTCAAACGCTATGTCGAAACACAAATGGAAAGCAATAAAAACAATGCAAACAATTACCTCATGATGTAATGCTACATGACATCAAATAATAAAACATGATACAACCCGGCTCAAATACAGCACAACTGACAGCTACACAATGAGACTAACCAAATATACATGACAATACCTGTGGGCCTGAACAAGAAATACATGACAATGAATGTGAAAAAGGGAGGTTAACACCATGAAGGAAGGAAGGAGTAAAGTGATAAGTAGGGATATATTCCAATCCACATTTTTATGACAATTATCATCACTATTATTATTATTGTTAGTAGCACTAGTAGTAGTAGTAGCAGCAGCAGTAGTAGAGGACAGAGACAGATAAAGAGCTACCTACCTACCAACACTTAAACCTGAACAAGTTAGCAGCACTCAAAAAAATTGAGTCCTTCACTTGCCAGAATTTTTTTGACTTCATAAACTCAAAAGTTGGAGATTAACAGAATTTAAGTTTGTTGAGTTACAATTATATATACTCTGATTACAGCTAAATTAAAATTATTGATTAAACCAACTCAATTGTTTTTCGTAACCACAACTAAGAATTTTCATTCACCCCTCTTATTGCAGTAAGTTAAGAGAACTTAATCATTTAAAGTATTAAAAAAAAACATTATTTCATATTAATCAAAAATTATGAGTTCAATAAACACAAAAGAAAGAAAATTCTACTGGCACTCAACATTTTTAAGTCAGTAGAAATTCAAAAGAAAGAAGAAGTTTTCACTACTTATTTCAATGAATTAATTTATTCAGTTTTACAGTGTACACAGTGGTGGCAGCAGTAATAGTATATCATTAGTAGTAGATAAGCTAAAAAACAATAATATATTGACACTATTAATGCCCTATTATTATTCACATGAATGTGTGAGAGATTATATGTTCATGTCTGGTATGTGAGTGTACAAGCAGTTATGTAAGTAACATACAGTATGTGTATTAATTGTTGTGTATCTATGGTACCTCAGTTGTTGTTTAAGGTGTCCTTCAACCTAAATCTATCAGTTATCAGTTTTTATTTATTTTCTGATGTTGTTGTTTTGTTTGCTTTTGTTTTTTCCCTTGGTTTATACTTTTTTAAATATTTTTTTCTGAAATTTTTGTTCAATACAAAAAATGCCAAAAGAAAAAAGAACAGATGTTGTTGTTGCTGTTGTTTTGTTTGTTTTTGTTTTTTGTTTTCCCTTCTTTATGTGTTTTTTAATATTTTAAATATTATGAAATGTATGTTCAATCATTTTTTAAAAAATGCAAAACAAGCCAGATGATCTTCATCATCAAGGTGATCTTTGTTGTGGTTAACATTGTGAAATGGTCGAAGTTTGATTTGGCACCAAAACTGCTTGGTTGGGTTCAGAAAAAGTTTGTGGTTTGGATTAAAATAAGTACGTAAGTTAACGTAGGTACCAAAGTTAAAATGAGTCAATGTTGACTTTTGATTTCACAAACCCTGATCTCCTGGGTGAAAGTCCTGTGTTTGTTTGAGCCATCCATCCACTCCTCCACCTTCCATTTGCTGATGATGTCGTTCTTTATACTACGTGACCTGACACTTTTTTCTTTATGACATTCACACGTGGAATCACACATCATTCTCTGCACAAGTATGTACAGACTAAATGGTGTGAAAAGATATGAAAAGCAAAAACATTAAACAGTTGGTTATCTCTTTAAATGTAAGTTATACTCGGCACTATACCTCTGCAAAGATCTACACAGTGAGCTGTTTGTACAGGCATGTTCCACACTGTTCAAACTCCAGCCTGCAGCAGCTTCAATAAGCAGATGTGTGATGTAACAGAGGTCGGTGGGCTGCGGAGGAGCACAGCTCAGAGAGGAAACGGGAGCCAGAGCTGTTCTGCCCTACATCACAACAAAGCAGCAACTTCACTTCATTTTAGATTCACTGCAGACAGTTTGTCTCAGTTTTCTACACTGTGGGTCCTGTTAGAGATAGAGCCGTTTTATCAGCACCTCTCACATATCATCCTGCTTAAAGGAAAAGTGAGATAACAAGTGATAACAGTTTAAAAATATAGTAGACTCAAGCAGCAGTTTCAAAGGTGTTGCAAATCAAAGTAGTTAAAATGCACCTTTATACATTCATATAATTCTGATTTGCTAACATTTCTGAAAATCATATTTAGTGACCTGATACTTAATGACAGATAACAGTAGTAGTATTTTAATAGGTTACTAATAATACCCCTTTTCCATTCACATATGTTGGCTTGGGTTGACTCGGTTTGACTCAGCACGTCAGCCCAGCACAGCAAAAATTTACATTACAAAAGGACTACATGCTTGGGGGTGTGTCTTGCAACTGAAGACAAGCTTGGATAAACACTTCCATTAAATTCTTCACAGTACAAGTCCCTAGTTGTTATGTTATTTCAGTACTTCTATTATGAAGCAGCAAAATCAGGAACTGGGTTCTCATCTGCACAAATCCTACACCACTGTAAGTGAACATGAAACAGTAAAATAAAGCAGAGACCTGAAAGTACAAACTGTGATGCAGATGACAAACTAAACTTCAAACCACAGAGATTCAGTAAGAAGCTACAAAAGTATAACCTGACACGCAAGAGGGTTTCATAAAACACTGGGCAGGTGATTGTATAAACCATCTGTCCATCACGTCTATCATGAGCTAACTTTAAACAATCAGATCAAACTCTCGCCGTAACAGGCCAGGAGAAGAGCGAAAACATCTTTCCCATGGAGAAGCCTTCAGTGTTGCTCTGCTCTTCTTTCAATGAAGAAATACTCTCCGGTGCTGATATAACTGATGCTATCACAGTATCTACGATAACATCTTCAGGAGCTGCCACTGTTTGCTCAAGATGAGTTGCTTCCATGGACGCTTCTTGCTGTCGTCAAACCTACAACCACGTCCGTAACTGCCAGTTGTCCCTCCTAAGATGCTGATTGGCTGCACCGGACACAAATGGATAACTTGAAGCCTGGACAGATGGATTCTCGCGTGATCTTGCGAATCCAGCTGCCCGCAAGGTAAACAAAAGTACTGAGAGCTGGACTTTTAGAGCTTTTAAAAACCTCTTTCTCTCTGCTCTCCTGCACAGACATGAGTGAATCTCATGCAAGACACTTTTTGAGGGGGACAAGGGGTTCATCATGGGTTGACAACAGTCACTGAGATATCACCACAATAGAAATGGACGTCAACGGAAAAGCCCCATAAGAGAACTGGCCCTTACTGTGTTACTTTTGAGACTTTTTAGCAGAGTGTTATTACTGCATACCTTTCACCTCTTAACCTAAAGAGAGATTACCCTGGACCTGAGTCCTGATTAGTGTCTGCAGGCTTCCTCTCAGGCTTCGTATGGCCCCAGCAAGAAAGTCCTCACAGCTCATCTGACCTCGTAATGTCAAACTGACACAGCTGCCAGAAACAATGTGCCACCTGGTGCTTTAACAGAGCATCTCCCTCACACAGCTTTTTTCTCAACTCCACTATGTTTAAACTCAGGGTTTGTTTTTACCAAAGCAGTGTGTGCCCCTGAGGCCTGAAATTTATTTCTGCATGTATATAAATGTTTATTGACAACTGAGCTTTGAGATTTGCGATAAATCTCAGTGATCCATGGTAGACTTTATTCTGCGTGTGGAGGCATTGTGAAGACATCTCCGTAGTGCAGCACAGACATAAAAGTGGCAGCAATAAGTCTCATTTTGGCCTTGAAGGAAAAGCAGGGCCTGTTTCTAAAGTAAAAACTCAATTTAAGCTTCAATTTTTTTCACCAACTGCTGAATGTGAAGCTTCTTTGAGAGAGAATCATCAGTTTTAATTACACATACAGACTCAGTTTCAGAGATGGAGATGGATGGACAGATGAAAGATTCAGTGGCTTTGATTGAAAAGATGATGTGTTTTGTTTTGTCAGCATTCAAAACAAGTTTTAGATCATACGGGGTGCATTGTACAGTATTAAAAGCATGTTGAAGCTGACACAGAACAGTATATCACAGTATCATCGGCATAAAAGCGAAGATTTGCATTTGAAATATACAGATCTGAGCAAGAGCATTTAAATATATCATAAATAGTAGTGGCCCCAGGATGGATCCCTGGGGCACACCCTTACCTACAAGGTAGGAGTGAAACCCTTCTGCACACACTTAGATCTGCCTGACAGACAGTTTTCAAACCAACAGACACTTTGTCCTGACAGTCCTGTACTGATAAGTCTTCAAGTTTTCGTGTTTGTATTATTATGTCATGGCTCAAAGTTGTGCTGCATGAAGTTTTGAGGCCCTGTTAAATACTGTAAATGGCTTTATATTCAAAATTTATTCTGGATATTGACTTTTTGAATGAGTATTTTTCACTGCTCTCCTTTATTGTGCCTGTAGGATTTATTTATATACACACTTGATTAAACGTATGCAGTTTAAATAGGGTAGAGGTAAATTTGATTATTGTTATTTAACATAAGTCTATATTGATGAATTGCTTGCTTTGTTGTATCTATGATGTGTGTATTTATTAAATGATGCTGTTTTTGACTTACAATGTACAGTAAATGTATCCTATCTATTGGCTCATTTACAAATCTAACCTGCAATATCTGCAAATGTCATATCTATAATTTTTTTGTAATTAACATATTTTTTAGAATAACCTTGCATATTTACCCATTTAATGCAAGCATTCTGCAGATGCATTTATGGTTGTTATTATACAGTGTTTTATTTTTCCAACTCTGTTTTGGATACTGTGGTGTGTTCAATAACCAGCTGATATTTTGTCCATTCTGCATGTGGACAATGTGATTGGTTACAGACTAACCACTCCCTATTTAAGATGGCTTGTCATTGACGCAAACTGAAACAATGCAAATAAATGTTATATTGGATGTTAGACAGTGAGCAGGAGTACTTTTGCAACTATGTGGTTCAGATCTGATGGATAAAGAAGCAAACATAACTGTCACGGAACAATAGCACATTTCTTCACCTTAAATAGTTCAAACTGAACCAAAGGGTCTATGGAAAGAACAACACTGTCACACAGGTGACATATGATGTCACATGTGCACATACTGGACTGAAAATACATCCCTGCATGCTTATACATACACTATAGCCAAGCAGTTTTTTCTCATTTGAATTACTTCTCCCTCAAAAAATCTGGGCAGCAGCCGCATGAATGCACACTTTTAAGCAAATATAGATATACAGAAAAACAGTGAGTCTACACAGCCTGCGTAGTGAACGCAGCACATCAGAGGAGCAGCAGCAGCAGCTTCAGTCCTCATCAGTGTCAGTGCAGGTCACCTGTGTTTTGGCAGCAATCCGAGTGCAACACGCTCTCTGTAGTTATGCACGTGAAATGGCAAAAAATAGACTGACAGCATAAAAATATGCTTTGGGTTGCAGCCACTTGCTAAGTGCAAGTGAAACGTGAGCTGTTACCCAGCCGGTGTAAACAGCTGTATTGATTAAAGGGGCACTCCGCTGTTTTACACATGAACTTTAATTTACTTGTCAGCCTGTGAAAACTTGTATAGCCAAATGTCTTCTTTAGCTCTTTCCATTGTTTAAAAAAATAGCCCTGATGATGTCAAGGGTCCAACAAAGAACGCTGCTGAGTTGTATTATGGGCGATGTAGGATCCAGTGATTTTGGAGCTTGACCAAATTCATTTATGCGTAAGACTAGGCCACTATTCTAAGAATTTAATTATTTGAATTGAGCTAAAAGTAATTTTACATTTACAAATAAAATAAATGCAAACACATGAATATTGCACACCATTTAGTATAACGTCATTATGTAGACTGCAGTGTCCCTGGTAGGAGGAAGTTCTATTTCAAATTAAATTATAGCTGCTGCGCAGCAATGGTTGGGGCCGGGCAATTTTAGGCAAAATTAGGCAATTCTGAGCAACAAGCAGAGTGTAGGAAGATGAAAAAAAGGTGTCATTCTAATGTGCATTTTACATCAGTTGAGGCTTGAACTCACAATTTCTGGCACAAGAGACTCTGCATATTGACTGATAGCTAAGCCAAATAAACAAGGAAAAGAGACAAGGGATAACAGGGAAACGTGTTGATAAAGAGTATTTGTCTCTTCCCAAAACTCCCTGAATCATAATTATTTTAACCTTAGTAGTCTCGGGGTGCCCCTGTAGCTCAGTTGGTAGGGTGTGCGCCCCATGTGCTGAGGCTGTCAGTCCTCTGCAGTGGCCGCGGGTTCGACTCCCCCTGCGGCTCATTTGCTGCGTGTCATTCCCTCTCTCTCTGCCCCCCTTCCTGTCATGTCTTCAGCTGTCCTATCGGAATAAAGGCAAAAAGCCCAAAAAATAATCTTAAAAAAAACCTTAGTAGTCTCTAATCCACATAGCATGATATCTGAACATAAGGCTTTCACATTTGAAAGTCCATCCTGCCTTAGCTGAGGCTCGAACTCATGACTTCTGACACTGAAGTCCGTCTTTTATCTCACTGAGCTAATTGGCAAGTGACAGTTCATGTGTGGCTTCACAAATTGACTAAGCCAAGGATCAGGGTGCCAGGCAGCAGCCATCCATGCCATGGAAAAGCACATTTCAAAGTGAAAGTTCCAAAGCTGTAGCACATATGGTTGATTTGTTATGAATTTTCAAAATTTTGAAATTTAGAGGCTTGCTGTAGCGCCACCATCAGGACTATTGTCTTGTGTTTCCAGTTGAGGACATCTGGCATGGGACTGGACCTTTGTGAAAAGTTTGGGTAGATTTCTCATATGGAAATGTTGTACAAGCTGAGGCTTGAACTCACAACCTTCAACACCAAGAACCATCCTCTATCTCACTGAGCTAATTGGCAAATGGAAACACCACTTGTAGCTTCACAAATTGACTAAGCCAGTCACCTGTGTGCAAGACAGCAGCTGTTAGCATGTAAAGGCAGATTTCAAATGGCTGTCAAAAATTCAGTTATTGAGACAAAAATCCCAAAATACACAAATTGCATCTAGACAGCATGGAGATGTTGGTCATTAGTTTTTAACAATGATTTATTGGCTCCAAAAGTGAAAAACTGATGTTTAAAAATGCCATTTTTGCATTGACTCAATTGTTCGCATGAGAGTGAAATTCAAAATGCTGTAAAAAATTCAGTTTTTGAGATAAAATTCTGATATTTTTCAAACATCATCTACCATGACTCCAAAATTTTGTCATTTTTTTCATGAACATTGAAAATGTATTTAGCAAGAATTTGCAAGTATATGTTTATAATACCGTTTACAGTCAAAATTTTGGATGGCACTTAGGCTCATTTGCAAATCAAAAATCTGTGTGGATCGTTGTGTAGGACATCTGCAGATGCCTTAGCAGTTGGTCCATTGACAAAATTGTGGAGGAATAGGTTTATAAGTTTTACGTTTTTGAAAAACCAGAGTGATGGACTTCATATTGCAATAGGTTAATGTACAAAAGTTTCTTCAGTCAGAATGGGTTAATTTGGTAAGTTGTAAATCTGTGCTCATATGGTTGATGTTATGAATTTAAAATTTTGAATTTGTCATGCTGTGCGCACCATCATGACTTTGGCCTGTTTGCAGCAGGCAATCTGACATGGGACTGGACCTTTGTGCAAAGTTTGGTCATTTTTCATGCATGGGAAGTAGGATTTCCTCGGAAGAAGAAGAAAGAAAGAAGAACATGCAGGAATTACAATAGGGTCCTGGCAGCTTAGGCTGCCCGGCCCCTAATTAAAAGAAAATTAAATACAGAAGAAATTAATATGAACTAGTTAATTTTTGGGACTATGAATTTCAAAATTTAAAAAACATTAACAATTAATGTGAACTAGTTCATCTTAATCTCTGTGAACTGAACTTTGAGCTAGCTCTTTTAAGTGTGAACTTACAAAACACTGGTAATGTGCTACCTGACACAGAGAATGTTATAATTATACTTAAATCTTATTACTGTAACAACATGTTATATTACAGCATTATATTTAAAAACATAATATTACTGTAACCAACATTACTTTGGACATGCTGGATAATGGCTGCTGGACAATAATAACTCTGTTCAGGGTTGGTTTTTACAGATTTTGGCAACTAAAACTACAATGAATGAAGAAAACAAAAATTGGATTTTGTCTTTCTTTGCAAATTCACAGTGTTCAGTGGCAGCCAGAGCCTCGGCCTCACAGCCCCTGCAGAGCACGCAGCAGCCTCTCCGCTTGGACTTTGAGGCTCTTTGAGTTGCACTCGAGCGTCAGAGCGCATTCAAATTCTGCTCTCCTATGGGTGCCCCCGGTGGCCGGCTGGCTCGACGTTCCCTGAGCATCTGAAATTAGCAGTGGGACACTTTCTTTGAGACGGCGCCTAGAGGGCCATCTCAAAGAGGACTGATGAGCATGCTGGACCATCAGTCCTTCTCCAGTTTCCTGAGCTCTGTGACTGAAATGAGTCTCACATGTGTCTCATACTGGACAATTTCAACTTTTTTGCCTGTAAGGACTCCTCAGGCACACATATAGCAGATACAATAAAAACCCTGATGTCTGTGTTGGTGTTTGTGCTGTTGCTTATCTTATTTATGTTGTGTTTTTGTTTTCCCAAGAGAACAAATAGGGAACAAATACAGAGAGCAAGAGAACAAACAACATGGCAATACGTGTCCCTTCAGCTGTCTTTTTCTGCAGCTTTATTACCATTTTTTTCATTATTTCCTAAGTCAATGTAGACCTTGTAGTTGACTATAATTTTTTAAAAGTTGTTGCAAAAAGTGACATTTTCAAGTGTTGCATTTAGTTATTAGGGAGAAGGCAACTACATGTCTAACGAAAAGAGGAATTATGACAGACTGTAGCCTATAAAAGAAAGACAATTCAAAGAGTGTAAGGTTCTTCCTTACCTGTTTGCTTCCATTCAACAGAACTCTGGTTTTTGACCGTTCAGTTTGGTTTGCTCAGGCTGGCGTGAAAGCTGTCAGTTACACTCTGGTAGGCACAAAACAACTGACCAATAATGTGGAAAAGGAGGCTTTTATTGTGTTTCCAAGAGTCTTTATCGGACAACAGAGTCCTATATTCTTAAAAATAGGGGTTCCAAAAGGGTTCTTCCTGAAGGAAGAGCTCTTAAAAGAAGAGGTAGAGGTGAGGTCGTACCCAGAACCTCCTCCTCCTCTGGAGAACCCTTTTTTTTCTGAAGAAAAGTTTTGTCAAGGGTTATTTGTAAGACAGAGGGCCCTATCTTACACCCAGAGCAATGCTTGCGCTGCTGGTGCACCTGCCTCTTACACGTGATGAGAGCTGACTTTCTGATTGGTTTATTGCATGTTCGGCCTATTAATTAATGAGGGCGCTTGGGCGCACCTGATAGGTGTATGCCACAAAATATCACTCACACCCCTGGGGGAGATGGCAAAGGAGGATTTGGACACACCTTGAATAAATTAAATCCATTGCGCCCTGCGCTTTAGACCAGCGTAAGATAGGGCCCTAAGTGTTCCATTAATGAAGAAAGACTTCTTGGATTGTTGAAAATCCTTGAAGAACTTTTTCATCAAGAGTGTGTCAAGGGATTTTGTACCATGTTATAAAAGGGTTCTCAGGGTTCTTTGGGTGGGATCTAGATAAACCCCTGGAAAATAAAAAGGTTCTCTGTTGAACCCCCTCAGTGTGTTTTAGATAAAACCCTTGGAATATAAAAAGATTCTTGGTAGAACGCACTTGGTGGTTGCTAGATAAAACCCTTGGCATATAAAAAGGCTCTCCTTAGAACCCAGAGTGTGTTCTAGATAAAACCTTAGACCCTCCTTGATCATTTATAGAGAAAACCCTTGGCATATAAAAAGGTTCTTCTCAGAACCCCCTTGGTGTTTTCTAGATAAAAACCCATTGAATATGAAAAGGTTCTCAGTAGAATCCCTTGAGTGTGCTCTTGATAAAACCCAAAGAATATGAAAAGGTTCTCGTAGAATCCCTGGTGTGCTCTTGATAAAAACCCAGAAATATAAAAAGGTTCTCCTTAGAAACACATAATCCCTCATAGTGTGATCTTGATAAAACCTTTAGCACATAAAAAGGTTCACAGTAGAACCCCAAGTATGTCCAAGATAAAACCCGTAAAATATAAAATTGTTCATGGCAGAACTCCCTGAAGGTGGGTTCTTGTTGGCACCCTGAGAAGGAGGAAAGGTTCTGGTGGTTCCTTCGGTGTATATCCAGAATCTTTCCACCTTCTAAGGGTGCCAACAAGAACCCACCCAGGAGGTTCTGCCATGACCCATTTTATGTTTGAAGGGCTTTAATTACACCATAGATGTGTTCTCTGTTGAACCTCTCACAGGGGCTTCTGGGTGAAACCTTTCACAGATAGTTCTAGGTTCTAGATAGAACCCTTTATAGTTCTAGCACCTTTATTTCTAAGTGTGTACATGGGTCCAGTTTTACAAACCTGCACTCACAAAGCTCAGCACCTGAACCAACCCCCTTATCTGCAATTATCTCTCTTGTTTTTTCATGTTTTTATTTCCTGTTTGTTTGTTTGTTTTTAATTTTCAGAATTTCCACAC
This sequence comes from Lutjanus argentimaculatus, assembly GCA_034769285.1. NCBI lineage: Eukaryota > Metazoa > Chordata > Actinopteri > Lutjaniformes > Lutjanidae > Lutjanus > Lutjanus argentimaculatus. The sequence continues at coordinate 1,688,580 of JAWZSL010000052.1, forward strand.
AGTTTTTTTTTTTTTCAGCTTCTCTCTTTGAAAATGTCCATAAAGGCAGGTGGATGAAAATACACTTGCTGCCAGCAAGAAGAATATAAAATATCATTAACATTTAAACATATTTGTCAGATTGTCTAGTAAAAGTGAGTAATAAATAAATAATCTAAAACCACTTGAGCCTGACATTTAAGTCAATAAAGTTGAAATGAATAAAGGTCACAGGTTCACTCCTCGTACCAACCTGCTCATTTTACAGTAAGGAGCTATGGATCACAGTTGCAGCCAAATGCCTAAAACGTTTCTTTGAATGCACCCTAATAACGCCGCCGTCCTCTACTTCTTCATCTGGTCGTCAGCACTTTGTACCTGGCGAGCCCCTCATCACGTCCCCGCTCTGCTGCATTACAGCCTAATGAATTCATTGGAATTTTTAACTACGGCAAACATGTCGTGTTGGCGAGCACGTGCCCATCCATTACAGCGGCCCGCGGCGGCCCAGCTAAATAAGAACAAATAGCAGCAATGCCATAATCACCACCAGCATTAGCTTTAATGTCGTTACCGCCATGAGTAATTGCAAGAAATGTAGCGGGCGGCCATCAGGCGTGGAGAATGTGGATGTGTAATGATATCAGGGGATTATTGAGATTGAGTATCATAACTTCATTCTCCTCTCTCCCCTCTCCCTTATCTCATACTCTCGCTCCTCTTTCATTTTTTCTCTCACTCTCTCTCTCCATCCTGTCCCTCCATCCCTCCCTCCGTCCCATCTAAAACTGCTCATATCTCCTCTACTGCGTGGGAGGAATGTCGTTTCTTCCTCCTCATCCTCCTCCTCCTCCAGATCTAGCTCTCCATTTCTTCCTCTTTTCTCCCTCTTCCCCTTCTCTCCTGTGGCCCCCGTGAGTCTCTGCAAGGGTGTGTGTGCGCGTAGGGGTGTGTGTGTGTGTGGTGAGAGAGAGAGAGACGGTGAGAGGCACAGACAGAGAGAGATATTAAGAAGAAAGAGTGAGAAAGAGATAGACAGAAATAGGGAGGCTGCATGACAAAGACACAAAGAGAGAAAAATATATGGATAAGAGCAGTGTGTGTGTGGTGTGTGCATTTGTGCGTGTGTGTGTGAGAGAAAGCGGGAGCGAGAGAGCAAGGCAGAGGCTCCTCTGATCACTAACTTGGTGTCCTACTTACTCACTCTGCAGCACTCCCAAATAACAACCCTGAGCTGTGATATTATATACCCAAAACACACAGACACAGAAATAACCACTTACATACTCACTTACACACACACACACACACACACACAGCGAGGAACTTAGAAGCACTAAACAACAACAGTAATGATATTACATCCTGTACAGACATACACCCCCATCTTCACAATGCACACACACAACAATAACACCAAGAGGTGTGACATTAATATAAGTTGCTTTCTCTTCCACAAACACTCCGGAGGTGATACAGTCTGTTTAGCGTCTTATTTTTTTCCTGTTCTTGCTCTCAAGCGGGCTATCTGCCATCTCCCAGCATCCTCTCCGGCTGAGACAGAGGGGAGACAGAGCAAATGCATTTGAATTCAACTTTTATTTCTTCCTGCTTAGGACACGTAGCAAATACGCCCTAAAACAACAGCTAAACAAAACAGCAGCCTCAACACAAATTAGGTTCAACCTTTCACAATATGAAACAAAATGAAAATATATATATTAAGACAGCTTCTGGACAGAGTTTTGGGCTGACGCTCAGGTCTCAGAGGAGTGGGTTCTTTGCTCAGCACTCGCCTTGTTGACATCCAACCAAAAGGAATGACAGTTTTCTATGTCTAATGGGTATTCTACGTCTTGGAAATTTAACATCATCTGTGGGGTTCCACAGGGGTCAAAACTGGGACCACTGCTGTTTAATCAATGTTGCATCTAAACCACCACCATTATCTGGACACATGTTATCCTAATTGACACTTCTCAATTAGGATAAGTCCTATCCCTTTTTGCTCTGTGCTCCAACATACAGAGTTAATCGTTGGATAGTTAGCTGCCATTTTGCTCTGCAGCCTACATGGCTAATTGGTAATTGGTAGTTAGCTAGTTACATCTGATAGCAAATGTTAGCAAACTAACTAGTAGTGTTATACAATGTTGATATATCAATAAATATCAATACTGAATGTTTTCAGTTGTCATTTTTCACAGTTTTGATACTAGAGCTACAACTACAATTTTTTTTTCTTTGCCAATTAATTTGTTGACTATTTTCTACATTATTTGATTAGTTAATCCTGTCACAACCTTGTTAGTTAAAAAATAGGTTATTTGTGTGCTCCACATGTTTGGACCTATTTTCAAGGTTTTCCTGTGATGATTATTTTCATCATTGATTAATCTGTCCATTATTTGCTCTATTAAACAATTAGTAGATCTATAAAACGTCAAGAAATGGTGAGAAATGTTGATCAGTTTTTCCCAGAGTCCAAGATGACGTCCTAAAATGTCTCAATTTGTCCACAACCCAAAGATATTCAGTAAAGTTAAAGAAACCAGAAAATATTCAGATTCAGATTCAGCTGAAATCAGAGAATTAGCATCTTTTTTCCTTAAAAAATGACTCAAACCAATTAATCAATTATCAAAATAGTTGGCGATTAATTTAATAATTGATTCATAATTGATTAGTTGATGCTGCTCTTATCAGTACTCTGGTACTAAGTGCACTTTCTCGCTCTCTTTTCTCTCCAAAAGCGAGTTGACACCCACCATTGCAGTACATTTACTGCCACACTGACAACTTAGTGTTAAGTTTAAGTTTCTGCTCTGCTGTGAGCAGCATTTTCACTCGCCTGCTGCTTGCTCTCCCTCACTTGCACACTGCACGCGCTTACGTACCGCCCTATTCCTTAATGTAGCTACATTGCGCTAATGACAGCGTGCTTCAATAAAATCCGATAAAAGGCAGTAATATTACTTAAGGCAGTAATATGTTGCTTCGTCACCATGGAAGCAAAAAATCCATACCATCACAAACTCATCGTTAGTCCTCGATCATCTTCAAAATCCTTTCCTCTTGTAAAAGTAAAGCATACTGATTGAAAATACAAACAGTAAAGCATGAATCTGACCATTGTGTTGCTTGTCCAAGTGTGTTTGTCTATATTGAGCAACAACTGATCTAAGAGTTGTGTTAGAAAAATCATTAATCACCTGTTTATTCATAATACTGTCATACAATACAAGGACTAACCAGCTCTGCAGTGCAATAGATGAACAGATGAATGGATTCAACTGGCAGCCTTGACATCATAAGACAAATAAAGATGATTTATTGAGAGACATATTCCTGAAATGATAAACTTTAAATAAAACCAAAACTCTTTATAAGTTCAGACAATCTGCCATCAAGAAGAAGAACACATTTAATGTTTCTGGACTTTCTCTGCCTTTCTTAAAATGATTCTCTAATCATCTTCTGGCTGTAGCTGCTGGAGAGAGCTGAAAGGTAGACTGGCCTTATCCCCTGAGCTCTCCTTCTCTTCATCCCCTCTTTTATCCACCTCTCTTTCTCACTTTAGGGCCAGCAGTGGACACGCACACACACATACACAGAAGAAACACACACAGCTAGAGCTGGTGTAGAGATCTATCAGGAGGAAAGGGCAGCTCCCAGGAGCTCTCGCTTTTTCTTCCCTTTTCTCCTCTTCATCACCGAATCCACCCCTCTCACTTTTCCCCCTGCTTTCTTTCTGCTATCCTCCTTCTTTCCTCTTTTCAGACCCTTGCGCTCGGCTCCAAAGCAGGCACAGAAACACATACAATGGCGACGTGAGAGAAACCACACGAACGCGCTGTCTTGCTTGTTCCCTGTCGTGCTGCTATAATATAATCCTCAAGATCTCACCACACTTCATTTGCATCCTTCACTTCTGACCAATTCAAAATATGAAAATGGGAAACCATGTTGATGTACTGGGCAGTGAGAAGACGAGCATAAAAAGATGGTTCTGGAAAAGTGTAAAGTTCTAGTTGAAAGAAACTTGACTAAGAGAGGGCCTGCTGGCAGGAGAGACACGACAATTAATTTATCTGACATTTGCTTAAGAAAAGATGAATTATTATTTAAATGTTCTCCATTTGCACCGACACACAGCATGTCTGAAACAAAAATAGATTTATTTTTGTTCTACCTCGTCATCCCTCTCACAGGTTAGTACCTTCACAGGAGCGACACACACTTTGCTACCTCTGACGATGCTGGGCAGACGACTTGTGTGTTGGAGAAAACTCCGGATGAGAGAATGGCAGCTTGACAGTTTATTCAGTCTGCTGCGCCGAGAAAGCCAAGAAACTCAAACTTTGAAGGGAATACAGGATCCAGTCTTTCCAGTTTGCAGCCAAAAATTGTCTAAATTTGTAGCTTCTTCTCAGTGCAGTTTGCAATGTTTAAAAACTGTAAGGCTGCAGAACAAAACTGTTTTAAGAACCCACAGATGTCCATAATATTCATAATATGAGATTCAGTAAGAGGACTGTGAAAGCTTTTAGTGAGCTGATGTTCAGGTCCAGAGGTTTTGGGTAATGAAGCTGTTTATTCAGAGTTAATTAAATTTTTCATCAGCAGTTAATTTAACATGACGTCCATCCAGCTGAAAGTGAACATGGAACACTAAAATACAGCAGAAACAGCGACGCAGGAGAGAAACCACAGAGATTCAGTAAGAAGCAACAAAAGTGCTGAGAGCTGCACAGACACTTTCAAAAATGCCTTTCTCTTTGTTCTTCAGAGACATGAGCTGGCAGACATGAGTTGAGTCTGGCAACACTCGCTTGTTTGACGGGGAGAAAGAGGGGTCGTCTCAGATTGGCCTGTTGAAGGTGGGTCCGGTGCACATTGGCCCCATTCTGGAGAAGGTCCATCTTGGACATAACTCGGTACAGCTCAGCACAATAAAAAGTGGTGATGGAAATGGAAATTATTGCAATACGATTTGACAGGGTGGCTAAAAGTACCCCATAAGAGTCAATAACAGACCTATATGCGTCACCTGAAACATTGCCCCCTCCTGGAGCCAGACCTGGGGTAATTCACTGGCAAGTGTCTCATGGCCAGGTCTTTACATGCACGCATAGCACAGGGTTGGGTGTGGAGATACTCATGAGCCCTAACTGCCATTTTACACTGCATGCAGCATGTATGCAGCACAACTGCTATATGTCTGCTGCACAAAAGCAGCCAAAATACATTCATTAGAATGGACGCAGATTGTGTGTATTTACAGCAGGTGTGAATGCAGCACGTTGCGGCTGCAGCAGGCTTGCAGTATGCAGCAAATATAGAATAGAGTTTTATTTATGCTGTGTCCTGCAAGTCTGCTGCAGCACACAAAATAGTGTTTAAAACATATAAACTTGCTTAAAAATGATGTCCTACACATCATCCTTTTTTAAAATCATATGTGTGTTTCCTGGATTTTTCCTGGATGAAAATAAACATGAATATGTACCTTTCCTGTCTTATATTATGAATGTACTGGTTGAGTTGAAAATATTTAACTGTGTCTGTGGTTTAATACAAGACTTTCTCGAAGATTTCCTCCCAAGGTTGCCCCCCTTTCGGGCTGTTTATCAACCACCCACAAACCCCTAGAAACCAAGTGAAACCTACAACAAATGGATGAACCCTAGTACACCCATTTGCTGTCATCCCATAGTTGACTTAATTCAGTTGAGAAATGGCTGATGAATGATGACTGTCAAACGTGGAGAAACATAACCTTCTCTATGACCTGCAGAACTGGCTTTACAAGGACAACCATAAAAAAGATGCCATTTGGTGTGCCGTTGTGGTCACTGTTGGAGTACGGTGGTTGGTGGGCACACAAATGGAATCTGTTCTGTAGGATCTGAACAGAGTCAGTGTAAAATGACATGCAGCTTGAGGTGCTGCATCAGACATACTGCATACATATTGCTGCTTTGCTGCACTGAGCACTCTCCCTGGGGAACAAGAGCATTGTATTCTATGTGACTGCAAGTTGCTGAGATGAAGTACCTGGTGTTCTTGGAGTCGCTGGAAGGATACCACCTAGGGACTCTATAGTTCTGCTGGGGGACTGCAATGCTCATGATGGAGAAAACAGGATGGAGAAACCTGAAGGGGGTGACTAAAAGGAACAGCCTGAACCAGAGTTTGAGGACTCAGGGGAAGCCTCACCCATATGCCTGGCAGGGATATGGTGCCGGGGGTTGATTCATCCTGAGATGCTGGAGAATCTAGACGTTGTTGGGCTGTCTTGGCTGAAATGTCTCTACAGTGTTGCATAGAAGTTGGGCACAGTGCCATTTTTAAAAAGGGGGAGAGGGTGCTTCAGACAAGACTAGACTGGAAGTGTCCACAGCCATGCTTGGAGCCATGCTCAGAACTTTGTGAGGCTGAACTCAGCCACAGCAGTGCTTTGAGCTATAGAATACTAATGATGACATGCTCACAGTGACAGTGATTTGACGATATAATGTTTAAAGTAGTTAGCATGCTAACAATTGCTAATTAGCACAGAACACAAACTACAGATAAGGCCAGTGACATTAGACAAAAGGTTAAATTGTATCCCTTTACATTACCAAAGTGAATACTAATCATCCAAGGGTAATCTTTCCAAAAGCTGCTTAAGATATTTCCATCTTGGTCAAGGTGGAGGAAAATGGTCAAAATTGAAGCAGCACATGGCTAAATTTCCTGACAGAGCCTGTAGCATGAGTCAAGTTGCTTTACGTTCATTTGCCAAGCAGGTGGGGGTCCATAAACAACATTTTGCTCATGGTAAGCGGGAAAGAGCCATTAAATATGACTTGTACTGCAGAAAAGGCAGACATCTCTATGGCCAATATGTCCAAAACACTGCAACTGGATAAACAGCACTACACGCCAGGGGAAAGATGTGAATTTTTGATTTTGGGGTGAACTGTCCCGTGAAAAATTCATTGCATTGTGTCTCCCACTGTGAAACTTGCACAAATTCTTGTTATACCTGGAAAATGTTCCTGTTCAAATGGTTCTTATACAATCCTTTTGCAATACTAACCTAAAGATTTCAGTTATTCACTCAGTTAAGCAGAAAGCTGCTGTCTACGGAGTGTGTTCTGTTGTTTGATTAGTCGGTCGCACTCCCTTTGAAATTTGCTCATGGTACGCTGTAAGCAAGAACATGGGGACTTCTATACTGGGGCATTTTAAGTTGGCATGACCAACAAGCTCTAACCTGTGACTATCTGTTTTTTCATGTTCAGGTAAAAGCTCCCGGAGGAAGCAGTCTGATCAGAGCCCCTCTGAGACAGAGGACAGTCAAGATTTCCTCTGAGGTTCTGAATGGGCCTCAAGTCGCGAGCAAATTCAAATGAATGATCGCAACATCTCCAGGCCATTCAGAGTGGAACGAAGAGTGAGCTGGAGGGAATCAGAGCCAGGGAAAAGAAATGAGAGGGGTAACAAAGAGGGAGAGAAGGATGGGTGACTGGGGACGAGATGAGGAGGGGATGCTGGAGGAGGAGAGAGAAGAGGTGAAAGAAAAGTGGACGAGCCACGAACAGTAGGGGAGAAAAAAGGAACAGAGGAGGAGAAGAGCTGAAAGGGCAGAGAAGATGAGAGCGAATAAAGCCAAGGGGAGGGAGAAGATAAAAGAGACGGGGAGACAACCAGACACACATATGATCAAATATACATAAGAACTGTACAGAAGAACTACAGAATGAACCTGATGCCCCTTACAGACATACACAGAGAGAGATGAGAGACAGGATGAGACATGACAGGAAGGAAGGAAGGAGAGTGGGTACAAACCAATAATCAATAACGGTTAGTTAGGTAGAACTGAACAAGGGTGAATTCGCAATAGCCGCAACCAGCTATTGCAATATAGGGTTAAGGTTAGGGTGCATGCATCCATGTGTGAATGCATTTACACACACTTGACCATCAGGGAAGCAGATGTCAGGGCTAGATGCTCAACATTCAGGTAAGAAACTCTTAAAGGATAGATTGCAGATGAAAACAAGTAAATTACAACCAGAGGGTGACGAAGGAGAGCGCAAAAGGTGTTGACGCTTCTGACAGTTCCAGGAACTGGTCGATCCCAATGACTCTAATTTGGAGGACCAGTCCAACAAATTTGTTCATTGGTGCAAACCTGCATCAATTAAGGATAAATGAAAGATTTAAATGAAAGATAAACTCTGTTGAGTCCAGTGATGCTGCCCACAAGTGCCTCAAACAAACAGTGAATAAGTTATTTAAAAAATTATAGGGGCTAAATTATAAGGGGTGGGGCTAACTGCCATTACTCAAATTAGAATTCTCTGCTGATACCAAGGATGCCTCCCACAAGAGTCTGTGAGAAACTCTTCATGAGTTATGAACAGGGGGGTGGTTAAAGTCTCGGGGGGTGGGGCATAAGTAATGAAAATGGAACTCTGCTAAGTGCAATCATGCCTCCCACAAAAGTCTACGACTAACAGTTAATGCGTTTGGTCATATTTGGTGAATCCATTTGGAAGTTATACACCTATTTTCCATGCTATGTTGACACACCATTTGGTTTTTCACACAGAACAATCTGAGAAGTCATCCTTAGAAACTCTTCGGAAAAGGGCAGGCGCTTTCAAAAAACACTTGGCAGGTGATTGGATGAACCATCTGTCTATCACATCTAACACAGGCTACCTTCAACCAATCAGATCAAACTCTTCGGTCTAGAGAAGAGTGAAAATATCTTTTCTGTGGAAAAAAGCCTTCAGTGTCGCTCTTCTTTCAATGAAGAAATACTCTCCAGTTCTGATATAACTGTTGCTATCACAGTATCTACGCTAACCTCTTCAGGAGCCACCATTGTTTGTTTGAGATGAGCCACTTTCATGGACACTTCTTGCTGTTGTCACACCTAAAACCACACCCGTAGCTGCCAGTAGTCCCTCCTAGGATGCTGATTTACTGCACCACTTGAAGCCTGGCAAGATGGATTCTCACACGTTCTTGCAAATCCAGCTGCCTCACAAGGAAATTCCCACATTCCCTTTTAGCCAATTGGTATTTTGGGGGACCAACCCAGTGACAGGCAATCCCTTTAGGCTTTCATGAGCTTTATTGGGGATTGTTGCAGCCTAAAATCCCTGATTTCACGGCGGCAAAATACCCTGACAGACGTTACCTGATGGGTTTCAAGACTGATATATCCTCAGCTTTACACTATTGAGTATCAAAGTTGTTGTAATTTTCTGTCCCAGGTGGTATTAGGGGTTGAAGGCAGGGAGCAACCTGGTGGACCTGAACCCAACTAATCCTAAAGGTGTTCTGCCTCTGAACCCATGAAATAAAGTAGAGGACCAGATAAACATTGCTATCTATGCCTGCCAAAGACTCTCCATTGTTCCGTGGCATCTGTGGTGCATACTGTATCTTGTGTTATATTTAGTTTTATATTTTACAGTGCCAAAGTAATAGCTCACAGGCGAAGCACAGTAGCATTGCCAGGCTCCTTCCTCTCTGCCTCCTTTTATCTATCATTCCAAGCACCTCAGTGTTTACAGTAAAGTAGCACCAAAGTTGCATCATTTGTGCTCAGCCTTCCTTCCCTGCAAACTCTGTTGGGTCATCTCGCAGTACTCTCGCTCAAGAGGGAATTGTGATTTCTGTTTCTGCTCTGAGGCTGGCAGACACCAATCTCTCACTATTTTCCTTTTGAAAACACCCACAGCTTGGTCCCTCTTATCTCAGCCAGTTGCCTGTGCCCCTCATGTGGCTGCAAAGGTGATCACAGGAAATGTAAGCACACGATGACGCCCATCGGTGACCTGAGTTTTGAATGCTGTTCTAGTTTTTCCTTTTTTTTTTTTTTTTTTGCTGACTGTATTCCATTTCTTTCCCCGCAAAACAGCTTGAAGCCGACATTTCTTCTGCGCTGACACAAAGCGAGGAGGATAAAGGTGAGCAAGGGTGAAAAAGCTGTAGTGAAAGTCAGGCTACGCCCACTGATGTGATGAGCCCACTGTCAGTCTCAAATTTCCCAGAAGGCCTGTCACACCCTTCACACACACACACTTCTTCATTTGGAAACATTTCAGTCTCATTCTAAAACGGGAAATGTGCCATTTAAATGAAAGTGTAACTCCAAATTAAAGTCAGTTGATTTCAAAGTCATTAAAAATAAATGATCTTGGTCTTTTTCTATATAAGCAGAGGGAGATCAGACGCAGTGTCTCAGCCACGTCATTAACTCAGCTCAAGTTCATTAATTGCATGTGACAATAGAAGTGTAGAGGTATCATCTCCAAACTCATTTACTAATACACAGTCTGATCGCTGGCCCTCATGCCAGCCCCATCACTACAAAGGCTGTTTGTGCTGGATGACTCTGCATCAGAATGATTTCTCTCTGCAGCGTCTGTGCAGGACATATACAGTATGGTAAGGGGAGGGAAAGGTTGGGGTTATGGTTTTAAATAAAAGCTGATATTAACTGGATTAACAGCCATCCACCACCCTGACCTCCACACCCCTTTCAGCATTAGCACAGAGCATCGACACTGGGCATAAATCACTGAACGCTTGTCCAAGTGAGAGGTGTCCAAACTACGGCCCACTTATGAAACTTGGGCTGTATTCGAAACCACATACTGCTTACTGTGTACGACACCAATATACACTGTATTCTGCATGTTGTTTTCAGTAGTGCTCAGTATGTGATAATTAATGATTACATTTATAGCAGGCCATGCCATGTTACCAGTCTATATACTGTATGTGTGAGTGTGGGCGTGTGTGCAGGTGTGTGTGAGTGTGTGCAGGTGTGTGTGTGTGTGTGTGAGTGTGTCCTGTGTGGTGTGTGGTGTGTGTGTGTGTGTGTGTGTGTGTGGGGGGGGGTCGATATGTGGGGATGGGAGGGACAGGATTTCACTTTTTATTGTTGTATGTTTTGTCATTTCATTTTTCTTTCTGTTTTTTCTTGTGAAGCACTTTGGGTTGCATTTTAAGATGTATGAAAAGTGCTATATAAATAAAGTTTGATTTGATTTGATTTGAGGTGTTTGGTACCGCTGCGCTCTCTCAAGGTGCTGATCTCGACTTTGTTCATTTGTTTGTTTGTTGGGTACTGTTTTACTGTTATTTTCTGTTGTTATTTTTGCACAATTCCGTACTAAATAGCCTTTTGGGGGCATAGCGATTAATATTTTCCCAAAAATTACATTTTCTATCCTGTGATCATTAACCAATTAATAAAAGCACCCGGTGTACTCAGCCGGTAGCAAATAGGAGCCAGAAAAACACACACTACCCCGAATGAAAATTAAATCTTAAGAATAATATAGCACATGCTATGATATGATGATGATATAGTAGACAAAACGTTATTTATTAATGTAGAGTGTGTTTTAGCAAAGACATGATTATTGAAAAGCTGGTTGTATCTTGGTTAATAAATAGAGGAAAGTTAGAAAATTTTGCAATATCTTGTGTGATGTAAAGCGGTTTGGAAAAAATTAAATCAGTATCGGCTGTCCAAGCACTCTGCAAATGGGAAATCGGGATCGGCCCAAAAAATTGTAATCGCAAGTCTAGACATAACGAGGTAAAAAAGACATAACAAGACGAAAAATGACGTAAGACGTAACAAGACAAAAAACATTTGCAAGACACAAAAGTCGGTAACAACCTGCAAAAAATGTAAGAGCACAAAAAGGCATAACAAAACAAAAAACAAAGAAGGTCAAAAAAGATCTAACAAGACAAAAGAGATTTAGTAAGATGAAAAACAACATAAAAGACACAAAAAGACAAAAAAATACATAACAAGATAAAAACCTAACAAGATAAAAAAAAAAGACATAACAGACACAACAATGTCCTTCAGAAGATGACTTTTCACTTTTATACTTTGAGGACATTTCAGAGCCTGTATGTTTTCACTTTTACTGCAGTAAACAAATTGAAGCAGTGCTACTGTTTTTTCAAATCTGTACTTCTACTTGAGTACAGATGTTCTACACATGTGTGTACTTCTGCCACCTCCGGAGTCAGACAGATATATCCTTATTATTGGCCATGTATAGCTATATTGGTCCGTATTGGTACCAGTGTATATGTAGCCTGATATTTTTTTTACAGAACATAATGTGGATTATTTTTATTGTATTAAGTTTTAAAAGTGTTTAAGTTTTTATTTATATTTATTTATAATAAGTAAAAATACTAGTGAAAGTTTCCTGTTTCAGTGCCCTGATGTCATTTTGGATTTTAAATAAAGAATACTGGCTGATATATCGATACTGGAATTTTTTTGCTCCATAAGTATTTATTAGTAGAGATGTTCCGATGCTATTTTTTCCCCTTCTGGATTCCGATACCTGAACTTTGCGTATCCGCCTAAAGCAAGTACGGATACCAGTGCATCAAAAATACATATATATTGGATTGATGCATAAACTCTTCAATAAAATCTTAACCCTGTTCATTATCTTACTGTAGTTTGATAACTCGAGATGCTAAAAAGGTGGCTAAAAATGAGTCTACACAACAAGATGTGGATATTTTCATCACCAAATTTGTCAATGGATGAGTTGGAAATAGGAAACTGCAAGACAAGAAGGGAAACAAACCACAGTGAGATTTTAGATGAAGACCTCCAAGTTTGTGCGAACCATCACACCTCCAACACATCCTCAAGATAAACAACGCCTGTTATCATGCTCTGAGATGGAAACCATCATGAGATCACACATGCTCATAGTATGGCTAGAAAGCATCAGTGTCCCAGCGATATGGCTTTAAAATGACACAATGACACATCTATAATTAGAACGACAACTCACGTCAAGCACACCTTTCATATCACAGTCAAACATGTTCCATGTGTTGGCAACATTATTTAGTGTGTGAGGTGGGTGATGGTCTGTTACCTGGAACAAAGCTTCCCTGGACGACGTCCTTATACGCCCACCAACTGTCATCAAGCTTGGATGTAATAGGCTGAGCTGCAGGGAGACAGAAACAACTGGTTAGTAAATGTAATATGTTTATATTTTATATTATATTTCTTTGGTAGTGGAAAGAATTCTCTGATGTTGAATCGACATCATCGATTATGACAATGGCGAGTTGCAAAGATGGCTGCACCTGATCAAAGTATGATTCTAGAGAACTGGATCACCTAAAGTGTGGAAGGACTTTAGACAGAGAAAATAAGAACAATATGTTTCTGAAAACATTTTAAGCGAGAAATAGGCAATCCACATTCAATCAGCATTTCCTAGTTTGACTACTTGACCTGATTTTTGTGAGAAGTGTGTGTTCAGATGACATTAAATCCATGTCATGACAATTTCTAAGTTTCAAGTGAAGAACTTCAAGAAAAATACTGACCCTCCAGTTCAGGGAAAGAGTTGCTGTGACATACAATGATTGAATTCAGCTGTGTGGCTTTGTGTTAGATTAAATGAAAAAGTTAGGAGCAGCCCCAGTAGTCTACTGGAAAAACCTATACAGCCTATATGAACCCAGCAATGTTGTTTCCTGCTAACTTTTATGATTAAAATGTCATCTACAGGCTCTGCAGATGAGACTGAGCTTGGTTTCGAGGAGCTGCATGTCGGGCAATTTACGTAATTAGCATAATGAGCCAATTAATCGCCAAAACTGAAAATAGCTATAATTTTGCCTTTAATCCTAACTTAGAAAGATGATCTAAGAGTCCATCTTTGTGATGTCCAGAAATCCCAAAGCCCCGAATGTTTCATAACAAGTAAAAAAAAATTCTAGTAAAGAACATCTAAAATAAGGCTTATTTACTTTATCTCATAATTAGCTGATTATGCTTACTACACAAACTACCCAACATAAAACTCTTAGCAACCAAGTTGAATTTAATCATCTAAGCCTATTGATGGTTTCAGTCATAAAGGTTAACAGGAAACACCATTCCTGGGTCCAGGAAATTTCCAGTGGACTATAGACTTTATACTCAGAGCCATGTAGAGAGAGCATTAACGTTGTTAACACTGTTAACATTTTGATAACCCAACACAGTCAGTGTCAAGTGTGAAGTGTTTGGATGGAGGGAGCTGCGAGCAGAAACACCACAGGCCAAGTTTTTGGCCTGATTCCAACAGGTACATTTTGAATGGGCACTGCATTAGTATTCTGAAATAAGGGAACAAGAGGTGGTGTTCACATAGGCCAGTGGTTCCCAAAGTGGGAGGCCATTGCGGGGGGGCACGGTAAGGCGCTGTAAGGCTAAAGAACTAATTGAATGCTTGGACACTGCTAGCATAACATGGACAAGTTTTTGACGGGGCTCCCGTGTAAACGTAAAGCAGAGGATGACGCATCACCAAATGTGCTTCCAAAACAATTTCATTCCAAGGCAAAGACTAGAAAGTATGACGACTCATATCTTGCCTTTGGCTTCACCTGTACAACGGTGGGTAATGAGGAGAGACCACAATGTGTTGTGTGTCTTAAAGTGCTAGCTTGTGACAGTTTGAGGCCGAACAAACAAAGACGCCACTTGGAGACAAAAGCCAGTTGACTTTTTTAGACAAAAACTCGTAAACTGCCGTGCTCAACAGTGTCTCTTTACCAAAGCTGCATCCGTGCCGGCAGATGCTCAACTTGCCTCATATAAAGTTGCCTACCGAGTGGCACAGTGTAAAAAGCCGCACACAATAGCTGAGGAATTAATACTTCCCGGTGCTATGGACATGGTTTCAACTATGCTTGATGACACAGCAGCCAGCAAACTAAGGACTATTCCTCTGTCCAACAATACCGTCGGCAGGTGCATTTATATGTCAAAGGACATAGAGGAGCAGCTTAATGATAAGGTGCGTGACAGCCGCTTTTCTCTGCAGATGGATGAAGCCACTGACAGTAACAAAGACTGTGTTTACTGATAACGTATGTCAGATTCATAGATGAAGATGATATGAGGGAGAAACTGCTTTTCTGCAAACAAGTTCCTGGCAGAGCCACTGCAGAAGAATTGTTTAAAATCATTTACTCTTACTTGAAAGAGGCCAACCTGAAGTGGGAGGACTGTGTGGGGATCTGCACAGACGGGGCTCAGGCTATGGCCGGGAAACGAGGAGGGCTGCAAGCACTCATCAAGCGCATCTCCCCCAATGTGCAGTGGACTCACTGCATGATACACCGCGAAGCACTCGCGTCTAAACAGCTGAGTCCCAAGCTGAATGATGTAATGACCAGCGTCATTGCCACAGTCGACTACATCAAAACCCGACCTGTCAAAGCCCTGATTTTTTCGGCACTGTGCGAGGAAATGGGCTCTGACCATACAGTTGTTCTGTTTCACAGCGAGTCCCGATGGCTGTCACGGGGGAAGGTGCTGTCCAGGGTCTTTGAACTGCGAGATGAGATCCGCATCTTTTTGAAGGAAGAGGGCAGTGATCTTGCCCACAAATTTTACTGTAACAAGTTCATCATGACACTTGCATACCTCAGTGACATGTTTCTGAAACTCAATGAACTGAATTTGCAGATGCAGGGCACAAACACACATCTCCCACATCTGGCAGATAAAATCACATCATTCATCAGAAAACTTGAGATGTGGCAGCAGCGAGTGAAAGATGGAAATGTGGACTCATTTGAGAACCTGAAATCATTCATTGAAGACAGAGATATTTTCTGGCGCAGGATCCGCAAGAATATGACTGGATCCATGACCCCTTCAGTGCAACACCACCTGCCGACTTCAGCACATCAGAGGAGGAACAGTTCATTGATGTCACCTCTGATTCAACAATGAGGCTGCAGTTTAAGTCAAAGACACTGGCTGCATTTTGGATTGGAGTGGAGAAGATTACCCACTGCTAGGTAAGAGAGCCCTGGCCATACTTCTTCCTTTTGCCACATCCTACCTATGAGAGATAGTTTTTTTTCTGCTGTGGCCTCAATCAAGACAAAATACAGATCAAAGCTGGATATTGAAAATGACCAGCTGAGTGGCAGTCTTGCAACTGCAACCCAGATTTGAGAAGATCTGCAGCATGAAGCAGGCCCACACCAAATTTTCTTATCAACCAAAGGGGGCCCCCAGCAGAGAAAGTTTGGAAACCACTGACATAGGCATACATACACAGACATGCCACTGACCACTTTGGCTCGTACTGCATTACATCATCATTGCCGGCATATTTGACAGGTCAAGACTGACCTGTGTAAAAATACATGTAAAAGGGGGAGCTGCGGTTACATCAGATAAAGTACTACGTGTATTTTTCACCCAATTTCATCGAGCTGTGTCATATTCAAGGATTTATGATCTGCATGGGATAACAATGTTTTTTTTTTATTTATTTTTTTTTATTAACTTACTCTACATAGATCATGAACCGTTCAATCTAACACGGCCCATTAGAATTGTTTGAATAAATGAAAAAACACAGGTTCCCCTTTTACTTGTTTGTTCAAAGGCCGTATATGGGCCCTATCTTACACCCAGCACAAAGCCGTTGCACTGGTGGCACAGGTGGTTTTGCTATCTTACACCGGTGCAAGTGCCATTTTTGCCACGTCTGCAAGACAGCAAATGTACTTGCACCCGGGTCTGTGCAGCCGTGGGCGGGAGGTGTATAAATGAAGGCAAAACAAAGGCGTGGCCCGTGCGTTTGCTGTCATTTGAGTAAAAACCACTTGCACCTTAGATCAGCTAAAACCTGATTGAAGCGCAAAGTCTGTGGCACAATCGGTTTGATTGCACAAGATAGCACCGGGTAGTTTGACCCAAACACACACACAATCTCCACAATCACAAAACACCTTATTATGTTCAGTCTTTTTTCCACACAGGAGTGTGAATCAGTTTCTGCTCCTTAAAGGTGATGAGAACTGACGTTCCGATTGGTTTATTGCATGTTCGGCCTAAACTCACCGGTGAATCAATGAGGACGCTTGGGCACAGCTGATAGGTGTATCCCACTGTGTGCTGGTGGCACAAGAGACAGGACAGGACAGGATACCCCTGTGTTCCCTTGCGCAAGACAGCAAAGGTGGATTTGGACACACCTTGAATAAATTAAATCAACTGCACCTCACATTTTCCACTTGCGCCTCAGATCGGCATAAGAAAGGGCCCAATATGTCTATGGGTATTCAGAGAGGGGCAGGGTCTGCTGACTGAGGACATCTGATGGACAGGTGTGGAATAACAAGGTCTGAAAAGATCCAGGGCAGAAGAATGCAGAGGCTGTGAAACTAAAAAGGGGAAGAGAGTGTAAAAGTGTCTTCATGACAGTGACAGTTTGACATAAATGATTGCACACATTTTTTGTTTCTAATATTCATAAAGTTAAAAAACAAACAAGAGATTTCAATTTTGGCTCCATACTGTACATATGATATCTTCAAGTCCAACTTAAACCAAAAAAAAAATCTAAATGCATTTCTATATTTAGCAATATGCAGCCATCACATGTAGTAAACCTTAATAATTGCATATATTCACAGCAGTATTTTTCTGTAGGATAATAACCATCAGTGATCTGGTTCAAATTTTAGATTCATCTAGAATACTCAGAGTGAGAAACAGTTAAATGTATTTTATAAGATTAGAAACATGTTATTTTAACATTAAATATTTCCACCGAGAACCATTACAGAAAATAATCACAGCCTGCGATAAAAGGCTGGAAACAAGTACAAAAATAAAAACAAAAAAAGGTGAAAACATTGCTATTTGTAATAGCCTAAGTAAGTGTGCTTTGTTTCAACATTTGAGAGCTGCAACACAAAAATTTAGTGAGTTATAGGTGCTGAGACAAAAAGTGTTACAACCATCCCTGGTCTCCCCTACTTTACTTTTTCTGTGTGGTTGATATAGGCGAAAATGATAATATTTTCTTTGCCTTTTGTGTGATTTATATAAAAAACATTTTAAATGAAAACACAGACACTCTCTGTATGACTGCCTTGTCTGTTCTAATATTAACAGTAACACCAGACACAAAACGCTGTAATACATTTGAGCTCTCTTTTTCCTCTTTTGATACCATGTCAGGTGTAGTCCTGAACTATACATGCAGGAAATAAGCACTCCAGTGTTCTCTTTCAGTAATAAATGTGCACCGATGCAACAGAATTTTACTCTGGGTTAAAAACTGAAAAATAAACTCATAACAGAGCTTTCAAAGTAGGTCAAAATGGAGATTTGTTCATGTGGGATGTGTGGACTGAGTCCCTATGGTGGGTCTGCGCTGGTGTGCACAACCGCCTGTGGTGCACATGACTTCACACTTTGTGTCCTGTGTGTTTGTGGCCCCGGGCTGCCTCTGTTTGTGCTGCAGCTCTGTTGCCATCCAACCCGCCTGCCAGCAGCAGCAGCACAATTAAAACAGAGCCTCTGGGATCTGACAGGTACGTCTGAACGGTAGTGTTTCTGTTGCACCAGCACAGAACCAGGTCACGCGAACCAAACAGGAACAAGATTCTAACCAACGGTGAGGGAGGTCCAAAGCAGAAGCTCAGATTAACATTAGCACGTGTTGCCTTTTCAATTAGCCACTTTTTTGGGGCGGTGGAAGCTGCCTGATAATTAGCATGGCGAAAATCACTCAAGTAAAAGAAGTCGAAGTGGCAGGAATGGAATGAGACAGAAGTGCAATGACAGAGCCCACAGGAGCGGGACGGAACGGGGAGATATAAATCAGGACTGAGCAAGCAGAAGAAGAACATTTCACACTGTGTCACCCTCTAATATTTGCTAAAAGTAGCTAGCCTAGCTGCTAATAGCAACAACACAGCAGAGTGTATGGGAATGTTCATGTCTGTACCGACCTAATGCGCCTGCTGTATAATGTTAGCCACAGCTGATGTGATCGGCAAACACATTAACAAGGAATACTGATAATTGATATTTTTTATGGCTTTTAAAATTAGCCTATAATATTTTAAGGGACATTCCACTGATTTTATACATAAAGACTAGTTTACTAGTCAGTCTGTGAAAACAGTTGCACACGGTCTTCTACGGCTCTGGAGCATGAAAGTACTCATGGTTCAAATTAGAGGGGAACTAAGAGAAGCTCAGCTCCCCTAACAGGGACACGAGCTCCCCTGAAAGCCTGCTTTGAGATATTCAGGAGGAGCCCTCAAAACATGTCATATTTTATTTTCTGTGTATTAAAGTTGCTCGGATAAATAATAATAGTATAATATGTCAGTGTTGCACATTACAATTTCATCCTCCTATGTAAAAACAAATGTTCACAAACTCTTGGCCTTAGTTTACATTCACAAAGATCAGATGATGACGTTGATACCGGCCTCTGTAAAAGCCTAAAAGCTTTGAACAGAGCAAGAAGTGTTTCATAAATGTTCAGCTGTAAGTTTGTGAAACAGTAGCTTTATGTTGTTGTTTTAGCCTCTATGAAAAGTACAAAATGTTACTGATAGTAAATACTATCTGTGGTATTAAAAGCAAAAGTTTTTCTACAGTAACCATACAACTGACCACGTAGACACGCACTCCCATGTATGCGAGTGCATGTGACATGCAGGACAATAGGGCTCCTCTGAAAAATATGAACAATAGTCTATGGCGAGACACAAAGAATTTTTTTTGATTCCGTCTGAACTGTGCCACAAATTAGACATATGATGTTTGTCAATTTAAAACAGAATTTTAAAGTCAAAATTGTAAAAACTATGATTGTTTGTCGTAGTGTAGTTTTGTGTGTAACCGCTCAGTGAATCTTGTCACGTTATCTTACCTGGGCCACGTTCAGCCTTGACAAAACGTAACAAAATGTATATTCAGACAGAAACAGTGGTGTTTGAACACCATGTTGTGTATGCAAGCACACTGCACTTTAATACAGTGGCGTTTATACGTATACACATTGCTGCTGATTGGGTAACACCTGTGGCACACCCACCAAACGTATCTCAAGCCCGTCGCGCACCGTTTTGCAGAGTTGCACCATTCAATCTGGAAACTGTAGCAAAACGGTGCAATTTTCAGACTGAACGTGCCCCTGAAGTGTTTTATCAGCGACTCCTGTTCCTTTTATCAGCTGTGAAGAGAAAGAAGAAGTAAGACCTGCTGTTGTGTGACTACGTCCTGGTACAAAAACACACAGGCATCGTAGCTTCAGCGCTAACATTAGCTTCTGGAGGGAGAAAATCATGATGACACTTACACGACTTCTGGGTGTGCAGTCTTTCTAATTAGAGATCTTCACAGTCTGATACTTGAACAGTTTTACGACAAACTGCAACTCTTGAACTTGAACTTGAAAAATTATCTTTTAATTTGACAAACATCATATATGTGATTCATGGCACAATTTAAACTGGATCAAAAAGAAATCTGTCTCTGGGTGGCTGGAGTGCCATTTTAACTTTGAAATAATGTTCACAAAATGGACATCGAAATATCTTTTTATAAATTTGATGTTTGGGTGTCCTGTCATTATTTGTCCTATAGATATTAGAAGCATATATAACTATATGTCATGACTGTCTCTTTCTCCCTCCATGTTTTCTCTCTGTATCTACAGTCATTACCCAATAAAGGCAAAATGATAAAACAAAATCTATACATGAGAATTTTCTCCTTGTTCACAGCTACTGAAAAAAACTGCAATTTAATTTTCCTCCAACTTTTCAAAAAAAAAAAAAAAAAGATTTAGTGCTTAATTACATCGTCTTAATTAATTCTTAATTTATGGGTTCATCAGTTTCCTATGGCCTCCTGTTGCAGTGTGGTGGCTCAGCTATGGAGGGATGATATTACCTGTCTCTTGATACCCACATATCAGTTTGAAAATATCACTATCAGCAGTGTTCTGCTGAGAAACTGAGGCTGGCAGCTTCAGCGGCGATGAGTAGGAAGTCTTGACTCATCCCATTGTGGGAATCACTGTGTGTATCTGACTAAATGGAAGGCTGCCTCACCGACACACACACACACACACAGGGCCATACTGTATGAGCTCTTTGACATATTGACAGTGATATTCATTATTAACTATTTGTATTCACACTGTGTTTTAGTCAGCCTGTGTGTGTATGTATACTGTAGGCAGGGCTGAGAAAAATGCATTCTGAATGACTAATTAACTGTTAAAAATGTATTCAGTAACCTAATCCAAGTATCACAATATTAAAGTAATGTAACCTGATTACTTGTGTTGGATTGCCTTCATACCAAGTATGATCACATTTTTTAGCCTTATATAATCTTTTATGTTTGTTGTTTGTATTTTATGATTATGTGTGAATGTGTTAATAGAGAAAATTATGCACATTTAAATGTACTTTATGTATGCTATTCACACCTCACACTTTAATGTAAATTGCCATAAACTCTGGGGTTTGTGTTTTTATCCACACACCATCCTGGTCACCAGCATCACCGCCTACAGACCGCCTTATATCTCAGTATTGACAGGTTAGCCTAATAACTAGATTTCTGTGTAGCTAACGTTAGCAGTTGTGCTGCGTCTCAATTCCAATATTTCTGTTAGTATGCTTTCATGTAGTACACTTTGCACACTATGTGCTCACTTGCGTAGTACGCTAATTTGTACAGGATAGTGCTGTCTCAAATCGACCATGGCCTTACCAAAAATTATCAGCTGAAAACGCACCAATATGTTGATTTATATTTGATTCCTGGCACCAAATCTTTACAAACTGAACCGAATAAATGTATTGGTGGCTTCAATCCAACAACAGTATGGTGGTAGTTATTGATGAAAATACAGGCATGACTTTCATCTGTAGAATTCATTGTTCACCGTGGCCACTATAGTCACCACGACTGCTTCCTCAGCTGCCATGTTCACAAGTTTGGTACAGTAGCCCCACCTCTTCTGCTACATAGACAAGATGGCAACCATTGAGGGTGAGAAGTGTCCAATATTCCACAGTGAACTTTTTGGCTGTTTAGAGCACAACATCCGGGCACTCACAGTGCACTTCCTTTTGCCATAAGTACACAAAATGAAACACAGCATTGGTCTGTGTAGCTAACATTATCATTTGCATCAGGATAGTGCTGTTTCAAATCAACGACAGTTGTTGTGCCCTTACCGGATATGCTGATTGCAGCTTCTTCTTCTTTGTGGATAAATGGAAGCTGGGCGGAGCTTTACTGCCACCGGCCAAAACATCTACCAGCTTGTTTATTCGCTTGTGATAAATTTCTGAACGAACATCCTTGTCATTTTATTTGCTTTTGTTTACCCTCTGGTTCTCAGGAGGTTAAAAGTACGCCATAATCTCTGTTGACGACGGGCCGGCCCTTCCTCCTCCTCCTAACAGCTGAAAACACACCGATATGTTGATTTATATTTGATTTGTGTTACCAAATCTTTACAAACTGAACCAAATAAACATATTGGTGGCTTTAATGAATGATACATGCATGACTTATATTTGGAGAATTCAGTGTTCATCACAGGCACTGTGGGCAGCCATGTCTACAGGTTTGGTGGCCCCGCCTCTTCTGCCATGTAGACAAGAAGTGTCCAGTGTTCCACATTCAACTTTTTGGCTGTTTTGAGAAGAACATTCGGTACTCACAGTGTACTCCGTTTTGGCGTAAAAGTCAATGTGAACACACTTGTGCACTCAAAAGAAGAAGTGTAAGAAGAGATGTATGTGAATTGAGACGTAGCATTGGTGTGTGGAGCTAACAGTTGTTCTGTGTAGTTAACATTAGCAGTTGATCTTACCTGTAAACGTTTCTTTAAATTAGATGTTGAGTTCTTGGATGATGACAGTATTTTCACAGCTGAAGGCAGAACTGTCACTGTACTGTGATATTGTTCCTCTTTAAAGACAAAATAATGTTGAAATTTCCGCCCAGTGAAGCTTTTTTTTTTTCATTAGAGGTCATGATAATAAACTGATTGTAGCCGGTTTCTCTGAGCCCAGAGTCCTGAAGTGTTGTAATATGTCCCACTGTGCATTGTACTTTATTGTCCTTTATTTTAAAACGTATTTTATTTATTTTAATCCTCATTTTTACAAAATTTTAATCTGACAACATATTTTTTTCTGCAACTGTAATGGAATAGAGTTACCTTTTTTTTTGGTATCGTAATTTGGTAATCCATTACTCCTCAAACCTGACTGTAGGCTACTACTATGGTCTGTATGTGTGTGTGTGTGAGGCTGCTGATCAGAGTGCTGGTTTATTAAGTATGTGTGTTCAATCATCTCAGTGGTTTTGAATATCATCAGTGACTGATGTGCTGCTGTAGTCTCTCTGAACACAGCCTGTTGACAGAAATACTATAATGTAATCTACACCCTGGGCTTCATGTCCTAAGTGACACGAGATGACAGGCAGAGCTCTCTGGATTTATGTGACTTGATATGAAACGAGGACTAAATTCAGCCAGTTTTTCTGAATCAAAGCATCACTGTCATATCATATTTCTGCAGCTTCTAAGTATTTAATGATGATTTACTGTAAGTGATGCAATCACTGCAACGTTTTTCATTCATTTTACAGCCTGTATCTTGATATTTCATATCCAAATTGAAGTGTCTCCTGTATTTCTCTGTAGTTGTCATGTTTTGAAGGAGTATAGTTCCTTACCTGATGACGTGCAGATGAAATATGTTTGCAGGATCAGAGATATATCCCAAACGACATGCATTCTTCGTTCAATTCATGCTCATTTTCTGCAGCTGTTGCGGGACGGCGCTATGCGGGGTCGCACTTGTAGACGACACGGCCTAACTTTGAACATTTTCTCCCTCTTCTTCGCTTCTTCTCGTCCGCGTCTCTCCCCAGTGGAAGCCTCGCAGGAGATCCGTCCTCACAGCCTCGTTCACCTTCGCTCCCCGGTGTGGCGTTAAGGCAGCATCTCCCCGTGTTTAGCCCGCGTCTGTCACGTATCTATCTGCGTATCTGTCCGCCCCGAAGACATCTCAGCTGCGAGATCCGTCCATGAAGCGTCCTCTTCTCCTGCTTCTGTTCCTCTGGAGCGGGTGGAGGGTTTGTGGCGCAGCGGATCAGGCAACTTCACTGACGACGCAGAGCGCACGGAGGGCGCACAGACCCACACTGGACATATTCATTATACTGTGATGAAAGAATTGCGTTCATGCAAAGCAAAAAAGAAGGACAGACAGAAAAAAGAAAAAATGTGGTACATGTCTTTCAACAGAAGAGACACAAAATATCAACAAGGACAGAATTTAAAGTTGATAAATGATTGGAAAAGCATGAAAAGTTCCTCAAAATGACGCAAAGTCACATTTTGAACGAGAAAACTTCACAGAAATTATAATAATGACAGTTTATACTAGCAAACAGTCAGATTCTGTTATTTATTCCAGTTTAGAAGAAAGAAGAAGAAAGATAAAAATCATCAGTGGTAATCATACTGTTTTTTAAAATAAAATAATAAAAGAGATCACACAGCAGCTCTGTGATTCTTTTTATCTGCAATAATACAAGAAGAACCTCAAAGCAACCAACTGTGGCTGTGCTGTGTTGTGTACAGACGGCCTTGATGAATGCTGGGTTGTGTTGACCTACATAAAGACGCTGCAGCTCCCTCCTGTGGATGTTGTGCGACCTCTAGCGTCAGGTTTGGGTTACTTCATTCAAAAACTGCAAACAGACTGAGCTCAGGACTGTAAAGACCAATCATTCCCACAGACTGAGTCGTGACCCACACAGGTGGGTCACTGGAGATTTGATTTGAGTCACCAAATAAATAAAAGACTGTGGAGGAAATTCTGCAAATTTAAGATTTGTATCTGCAGTACACCTTTTATAAAGCATACAAATGTGTATAATGTTGTATTGTGTGTATTTTTCACATCTCTCCTGTAATGATTATTTTCATTATTGATTAATCTGTTGGCCATTTTAGTTGTTTGGTCCATGAAATGTCAAAAAATGGTTAAAAAAAAAAAAAAAATGTTGTTCAGTGCTTCCCAAAGTCCAAGATGACGTCCTCAAATGTCTTGTTTTGTCCACAACTCAAATATATTCACTTTACTGTCAGAGAGGAGTAAAGAAACCAGAAAATATTCACATTTAAGAAGCTGAAATCAAAGAATTTGGACTTTTTTCATTTTAAAAAATGGCTTAAAACCATTAATTGATTATCAAAATCGATGCAGGTTAATTTAATAATTGATCAATAATTGATTAATGATAAAGTGTTTCATATTCATTGTTAGGTTTATTAGTTTGTTCAGCTGTTCCTTCCTTTGTTGTGTGCAGTTTATTGATTGATTGATTGATTGATTTAAAGACAAAAAATGTTGAAATTTTTGAAATGTTGAAAGTTTTTTTCACTAGAGGCCATGATAATGAATTGTCAGCTGTGTGTGCACTGTGCATGGTAGGATATCATTCTTTATTTTAAAATTGTAATTCTATTAATAATCCACATTAATGTATCTGTAATCTGACTGTGATAAAAAATCTGTAACTGTAATGGAATATAGTTAACCTTTAAAAAAAAATCCAGATTACATAATCTTGTTATATGTAATCTGTTATATATGTTAGTGTTAATCTGTTACTGTGGGAGAGTTTATACTCTACAATGAGAAACTTTTTCTTAGGCTGATGTCAACATTTTTAGATCCAGAATGTATTCTTAGAGTTTGTTATTTAAAATTAGTTTTTATATTTTTATTATGCTTTTAATTTTTGTTTTTAATTCAGTTTTGTTTCACTTAGTTTCCAGAGTGGCTTTGCTCATTTCAGTTTAGTTTTCTATTGTTTAAAAATGTTTACTTTTAGTTTAGCTTGAATTCGTTTCAGTATTAGTTATTATTGTTGTTATTATTATTAAGTTGTTGTTGTCAGAGAATTAATGAGTAAAACGTATTTTAATAACTCTGATAAGTGCTTGATATATAATTAATCCTGACATGTTGACCTGAGAGGCCTCAGTGTCCTTCAGATTAGAGTGTTTCATGTCTGCTCTCATGCTGCCAGCCTGTCTGGAGCTACAGATACCTTGAGCCTCAGATAAAGTCCTAACAGCTTTTGTGACATGTAGCGTCTTAATGTCCTGATGATTCATGTTCTGTATGACCTGAGACAGACAGTATAAAACTCAGTGTTTCTATTGTATCTGGAAGCTTTTGGAACATGCCTCATATTAAACTCATATATTCAAGTAAAAACGACTGAGGTCCCTCAAGTTTACTTCATCTGTCATCATCATCATCATCATACGCTATGAACCCAAATGCTCAAATGAATTATTTGTAGTAGGCAGTGAAAATCTAACTCTTGTTTAGAGGTTCTGCTAACTTAAAAATACTGAGTACCAGTAAAATTTTCTTTCTTTTGTGTTTATTAAACTCATAATAAAACACAAATATTTTATTTATTCAATTCTGTTAACTTATTGCTGTTAGAGGGGTGATTGGTTTACTGAAATATACTGAATATCTGAATCTGTAATCAAAGTACATGTAACACTAACTTCAAATACTTAAGCTCTCAAGAAAAGTGTAGCAATTGATCGCTTCAATTTCTTTGCTAACACATTTATGTTTATGGTGTATGGTACAACATATACATTATGCACCAATGACTCCTCGTGTTTGACAAAGACATTTCCTGCATATTTTCATTTTATTTTCATTTGTTTGGTGACTAAATAAGTGTTTATTTTGATTTTGGTTACTGAAATATTTTTCCACACTTAACTGCAGGTTTTTCTTTAGCTATAGTTAAAAACCTTGGGTAAGACTTGCGGATATCGTTTGCAAACACAGATAAACACCAGTCTTCAAATGAACCAACACTAAGTTTGATTGATATTCCCATGAGTGCACAATAAAAAGAAAACATGATTTATGCAAATAAAAAGGAGACATAATAAAACAACCCAACACCTGTTGGCTTGATATTTCTTGGAGTGCACAACAAAACATGAATTAGGAAAATAAATGTTGTAAAAATTGAGACATCTGTTTCTGCAAACCCTTCTCTTCCTTTTATAGTTCCTTGAAAGAGCTGCGTAATCTGGTACCAACTATAGTGAAACAGAGACAAAGTTTTGAGGATTCTTTTCTTTCTTTACGTTGAAATACCGCATTTTTCATTTCAAAAGTTTAACAGCTCCGGGGGGGACGTTTAGCTCAGTTGGTAGAGCGTCTGACCCATGTATGGAGGCTGTCAGTCCTCTGCAGCGGCAGCTGGTTTGACTCCTGCCTGCGGCCCTTTGCTGCGTGTCATTCCCTCTCTCTCTGCTTCGTTTCCTGTCTACTCTTCAGCTGTACTATCAAATAAAGGCAAAAATGCAAAAAAAAAAAAAAAAAAAAAAGTTTAACAGCTCCTGGGCACTTCACTGAAGTTTTCACGTCACACTTGTGTAGTTACATACTGGCCCATGATTGGCTTATGAAGTGCCTGCCCTTTTCCAAACAGTTCCTAAGGGTGACTATTCAGATGGTTCTGTGTGACAAACCATCTGGTGTGTTGTCCGTGAATGTTCTCATTCATCCAGGTCATTGTAATCTCAAGAAAAGATTCAATCAAAGGCAACTGGACTTATTTATATGTCTTTGAAGACTTTTTGTCTCTCATCCAAGAAGCTTCATCAGTTCATGCGTGTCAGACTAGTCAGAGCTAGTCTAACTAAATGGTGGGAACCCAGGTATTTAACCTCTATGGATGTGTTCACCAGGCCATAGATGTTAATGGCTCATTGGTGTGTGGTAATGACAATGGATGGAGTCAACTTCATCAGTGCTCCATTTAGTTTTAACGACGGAGGAGGAGGCCTGAGACATAACCTCTCTCCTATTTACAATGCTGTTATTTCATCTTTGCCCATTAGATTCAACAACTTGGCCTCCAAAAACAACAGTTGTTCACAGTCATGTGACTCTAATGACCGTCACTCATACCTGGTTTCGGGTGACACCCAATGACACCCAAACAACTGTTGTTAAAACTGAATGGAGCACTTATGAAGTTGACTCCATCCATTGTCATTACCACACCCTACACACCAATGAGCCATTAACATCTATGACCTGGTGAACACATCCACTGAGGTTAAATACCTGGGTTCCCACCAATTAGTTAGACTAGCTCAGACTAGTGTGACATGCATGAACTGATGAAGCTTCTTGGATGAGAGGCGAAATGTCTTCAAGGACATATTAATAAGTCCAGTTGCTTTCGATTTAATCTTTTCTTGAGATTCATCTGGTGTGTTAGGTTAGCCCAAGTGGCCGTTCGTACCAAATTTCAGGAAATCACCCTTGAGGTGTTCTTGAGACATCACTTGAGGTCACAGTGACCTTTGACCACCAAAATATAATCAGTTCATTCTTGCTCCTGAGTGAACACATGTGCCAAGTTTAAAGAAATTCCCTCAAAGCATTCCTGAGATATCATGCTCACAAGGAAGGGATGGATGGACGGGCATGAAAAAATGAAAAAGACATGCACATCTGTAAGTCCAGTGGGACGGGTGTGTGGTCATTAAAAAACCTGAACAGAGAAAGAAAGATCTGTGCACTAAAAAGCTCCCATTTAACATTTTGCATTATTTGTGACATTTTGAGCTCCAGGCTCTTCCTCAGACTGCTTCTCACGTGTCCAGAGTCGCAAACTTAAGTGCCCATAAAGTACCCATAATTCATCACACATCCACCACGTGAGACACATCTCGTACGTATAACAAAAACAAAATCAGAAAAATACCCAACTTTTTAAGGAAATCATTTCAGAGTATATGCAGTTTAAAACTGAGGTTCAGGAACTAGACCACACCATCCACAGCCGAACACTATGACGCACTTCACTAATTCCAAACACCTGTATCTCCCACAAATCCAATCACCTGCGTCCTGCTAATCAGACACCCACACCTTCTCATTACAGTCACCTGTGCACACCTATATATGCACATCCTACCCTCTCCTGTCCGTTTTAATTCTCATGACCCTCCCCCCAAACCCTGTTTTCTGTCCCAGCAGGTGTCACACAGTTTGACAACCAGGACAGTGGTCCTCTAACCAGTCGGTCACAACTTCCACCGCATCCGTCCCAGGATCCCTCTAAGAGGAGCTGACTCATCCTCCCTACGTCCACCCAGGTCTCTACCACACACCCTGGTTCCACCTCAAGACACGTATGTTCAGCTAATACTTCCGTTATTGATCATTAACTCTTCTTCTTTCTGTCTTTCTTCCATAGGAAACGGGGGGGAACGATGCGCCAAACCTCACCGAGACATTTCCCCCATTTTCCTGAGTCTCGATCCCCCAGGTTCCTCACCACTCAGCTCAACAACCAACCTCCCTTCCCCCCGACCCCTATCATCACTCACTCCTTCAACCCCTCTCATTCCTCCCCACCTCCACCCATCCCATCCTTCCCGATTCCCACTGCCATTCCAAATAAAATAATTCAATGGTGGACTTATGGTGTGGTCTTGTTGGTGAAAAATATGGATGGACAGACAACATAATGCAGATGCATAAAAACTGAAAGAAGACACATACTGTCACATATTTTATTGATACTTTTCTAAATAAAATTGCAATGCATGTAGAAATGTTTTTTGGTGTTTATTTGCAAAGAAATTGCAGGAACAAGTGAAAACTGCAAAAACTAAAATTGCAAATTTTAAAATTCTTTTAATCTTTTTTCTTTTTTTGTATAATTAAATGAAACGCAAAGGCAACTTGTTCCAGGGAGAATGAAAGCGCACTCTGTTCTGAAGGTTCTATCTAAGCTTACCAAAAAGGCTCAGGATTACAAAAATTCGAACAAAATATGCTTTAAACATAAATGAAGAAGTTCACAAAAAAAGCAAAAACAGAGCGTTGATAAATGTCAATAACAAGGATAAACCTCTCCAGTACCCGTGACAAAATAAAAAATCAAAAATCAAAAAAAAAAAAAAAACAAACAACAAAAGAGCAGATAATAAAACATTGAGTCCTGAAAGCTACAGCAATTGTTCAAATTTGCAGAAAAGTTGCGGTGATTGGACAAAATTCGAAGGTCATGCAGAATTCATGCATATTGGCTGCATTTGCATTAATTGTTGCGATCGCAACTTCCTGGAGGGACTGATGTAGAGTGTCAATCCAAAGACATACAATTATTTCATCAGATATAAGTCTATACAGTTACATGACATGAATTGGATGAGTTGTACTGTGTTCTCTCTGCCTCCTGTAACTGCTCCTTACACTCAGATACAGTGAAGTTTACGTCTGACTCAGATTCATGATGAAACCACAGATCTGAGTTCACATCAAACCAAAAAGACAAGATTCAGAGCTCTGGCACCTTTGTGGAAGAGAGAAGGAGAGCGAGGAGGACATGTTAGATTTCTGATAAGTCAGTTTTCCACATCTCTCTCTGTCTCT
Source organism: Lutjanus argentimaculatus (assembly GCA_034769285.1). Classification (NCBI taxonomy): domain Eukaryota; kingdom Metazoa; phylum Chordata; class Actinopteri; order Lutjaniformes; family Lutjanidae; genus Lutjanus; species Lutjanus argentimaculatus. The sequence continues at coordinate 1,718,961 of JAWZSL010000052.1, forward strand.
CACCAGCACACACACTGACACACACACATGGACACACTGATATTACACTCTTAAATCCTTTTTTATCTCCTTTCACACAGATGCTTTCCTCAGACACACAGTGAGCTCAGAGATAACATGCTGTAGAGACATGTGAGGTTCAGCTTTGACCTACATTGACATGACTTTAAGATCGTCTCTGATTCTTTTATGTCTCCCTGTGCCTCACTTAACCCCCCCCCCCCCACACACACACACACACACACACGTCCCTACCTGTTCTGTCGGCGGAGAGCAGCCTTGTTAATCTCCCTCACAAGAGTTTCCTTGTTGTTCTTCATGTTGGCTTTCGCCGTCTCCAACACGGCCTCAATCTTCTCCTGGCTGAAGGGACGCTGGAAGGTGGAGAACTCCTCCATCTTTGCTTTGAACTCCTCTGCATCTACGGAAGACAGTCAACATCTGTTCAGACTCCCAGCAGCCCGTATCACAGCCCATTCCCACTCAAAGGCAGTCATTTTGTCGGGCTCCTCGCTGTCTCACACACATGCACTTGGTAAACTTTAGTGCAGGCGTATTCAACTAGGGACTGTGGAGCAGATATGGATTTTCTATGGCCTGCAAGAAGCTGCCTGCAAATCAGACTGGACACCAGGGTTTGTGTCCAAAGGTGTGTGCGATAGGTGTGACTGTACCGAATGATTCAAAGCTTTGTTTGTTGCCATGGTAATAGCTCATATATTTTCTTTGCTGGCTGCTCATTGCTGCCGGTGTTGAAGTTTCTGCTTCTTCCAGCGGGTCTCAGTACGCAGCCCCCGCCTGCTCCTCTGTGTGTGTGTGCAGCGTCAGCACAAGGAGGACAAGCTGACGGGATTTCTAACACACTGACAACACGTTGTCAACCCGCTGTTAAAGTGTAAACAATGTGTTGTTAACTTGTTGTCAACGTGGCTAAATTTTCAATAAATCTGGTATGAACATCAGTCCAGTTTTCTATGACATGGGTTTATTATTATGTAATAAGCTGATTGTTCAATTTTTATTTGTAAAATATAATATATGTTATATAGTGTGTTAGATAGGAGGGTGACAGGTTGTGTTTTAGTTGTTTACATGGTTTTGAATCTGCTTTTAGACCCACAAAGCAAATATCAACAAATTCACAGATCCTTTGTGATGATTGCAAATAATGATACAAACTTAAAGGACCAGTGTGTAAGCTTAAAGGGATTTAGTGGCAGAAAGCCTTTTTAACACATGATTAACATTGTGAAAACAGTCACAGTTTGGTTCAGTTTTGAAAAAAATACTTAGGTCGAGGAAAGGATTGTGGTTTGGGTAACAATAAGTATGATAGTTTATGTGACACACGTAACATTATGTAACTTACAGTGCTGGACAACTCAGTGTTACTTACTGCTCCTTTAAATAGTAATACTATTACTTTACTTATTACTTGCCATCAAAAGTAATTAGATACCTTACCCTATATTACTATAGTACTTCTGTAACTTTTTGATGGCCTTGTTGCACTCTAAAGTTGAACTGCTAATCCAGTGAACTGTGAAAACACAGAGAGCTTTTGCTGTTAGCTGTCCAGATGTCGGCTGTGGTAGAAACGAATGTCTCCCGCTTGGTGTTGCATGGACACGGATACTGCGGTTAATCCGCCCACAGCAGGAAAGCGGGTGGGAAAGAGTGTGTGTGAGTGCGTCTCCTGAGACACAACTGCAGTCCAGACAGCAGCACAGCTTCTTTGATTATTTAATTCTGTAAGCTTTGGAGAGTTTCCACTGTCATGTCAAGTTTATAACTATAGTTTTTAGTTTTGCTGCTTGAATGTCCCACATATTTGTTGCAGCAGATGGAAATGAAGATAGAAATGAAGATCTCTAATCACTAGTAAATCATTAAAGCAAAAACTCAGACATCAATACAACACTCAATGAAGAAATAGCCTGAGAAGCTTGTACTGCTTAACATCATTTAAAACGTAATACAGACTACAGAGAAGGGCAGAGGTGCAGGTCTCTACATTGGAGAAAATAATAAGTTTGGGTGGGTGACAGGTGGATGATCTATGCAACACACAGACTTGGATGAAGAAGAGTAAAGTATTGAGTATCGACAATACTCAAATCTAAGAAGATGAAATCAGAGAATTTTGACTTTCTTGAAATTAAAAAATGATTCAAAACAATTAATCGATTCATTAATCCTGTTACAATCCAATCAGTCATCTGATCAGTTATTTCTCAAGACATTCCTGTGAAGATTATCAAAGACATCATCGATTAATCTGCAGATTATTTTCTCCATTGATCAATTAGTTGTTTCATCCATGAAATGTTAGAAAATGGTGAAAACTTTGATCAAAGTCCAAGATGATGTCCTCAAATGTCTTGTTTTGTCCACAACTCAAAGATATTCAGTTTACTGTCAGAGAGGAGTAAAGAAAGCAGAAAATATTCACATTTAAGAAGCTGAAATCAGAGAATTTGGACTTTAAAAAAAAGACTCAAATCAATTAATCAATTATCAAAGTTGACGCAGATTAATTTAATAGTGCATTAATAATAGATCAAAGTGTTTTATGTTTGTTGTTAGGTTTATTAGTTCGTCCAGTGGTTCCTTCCTTTGTTTTGCACAATTTATTGATTGATTGATTAATTGATTTACAGACAAAAAAAAAAAATGCTTCACCAAGTGAATCATTTTCTCACTAGAGGTAATCCTATTAATAATCTGCATTTATGCCCTTTTTTTTTATCTTTAACTGTAATGAAATACAGTCTTTTTTTGTTATACAGATTATGTAATCCCGTTACATGTAATCCATTACTCCCAACCTTGCTTCAACTATTCATTACTGGGAAAAGTAACAATATTACAGTAATGAGTTACTGAGTAATACTGGTAACGCTAGCGCTAGATAACGCTGATGTTTGGTTTTATACGGGGCACAAACCTCAGCCTCTTGGGTGAAAGTCCTGTGTTTGTTTGACCCATCTGAAAACCCACCTCCTGAAGACCTGCTCACTCTTTATATTACGTCACCTGATGCCAGTGGATTTGCAATAAAGATTACAAGTGCCTCTCATGCAGACGCGAAAGGGCACCCATGAGTGTGAAAAAGATAGAACCATAAATGGAACATGTGGCACAATTAGGTCAATGTCATACATGTACATATATATATATATATATATATATATATATATATATACATATATATATATATACACATATATATATATATATATATATATATATATATATATATATATATATATATATACACTATGGCATGCCATATTCAGGAAATTATTATATATATAATATGAAGTTTGAATATATGGAATGAAAGTCTGAATATATGGAATGAAACTTGAATATATGGAATGAAACTTGAATATATGGAATGAAATCTGACGTTATCCTACTGGCGCCACCTTGTGTTTTCAATTTGTATTATTGCTTAGCTTGATGCTAACACTTCATGGGAATCACCATTAACATGCTAACTGAAATTAGCATTGTGATTGTGGTAATATTTTCTAAACAAACTCGTCTATTTGACTTCACATGATAAACATAAAAGGACGTGTGCTCATACTTTCAGTCACATATTTCCTTTGTGGAAACAAACTAATAGCTGCTGATTTTAACTCAGTCTGTCACTCTGGCTTCAACACTCCACACTGATCAGCTACAGCAGCATCAAAGGGTCAAAACTGCCTTTAAATACAAGGTGGAGACATTTGAGAGGCAGCATACATATATTTTTATTTTTCTATTTTATTCATGTTTTCCTATGGCACTAATCTGGTGAGCAGGAACAGCTAAATTTAGCAGTCTACTTTTAGAAAGTATTTTATTTACCTCAGCAAAAATGCAGCTTAAGTAAAAGTCATGAAGATTGACTGATGTGATGTAGTATAGCAGTATGATGGAAAAAAGAAAGATCCTGTAATTCATTATAATAAGAAACTTTCTCAAAATAATTAATTAGTATTTCAAAATATTGAGTTAATATGTCAAAATAATAAATCTAATCTAAAAACAATCACTCAGTAGACTGTCTCAAAATATTGAGAAATTTTCTCAAACTATTCTACTTATACACTAAATCATTACTAAGTCATTATTTTGAGATGCTAAATTATTTTGAGATAATAAATCATTGTTTTGAGATAACTTATTATTTTGAGATACTGTTTTTTAGACAAATTGTTGTTAGTAACTAATCCTATAAGTTATCCTCACCATTCAAGTTAATCAAAAAAATATGAATATTGCGCACTGTTTAGTATGACGTCTTTATATAAACGTTCTCTCAGGACTCTCCAACTGACTGCCATCCAGTGTCCCTTCAAAACTGCAAAAATAGTTTTACTTTAGTAAAAGTATCAGCATAAAGATATACCGTACTTAAAGTACCAAAAGTAAAAGTTGTCATTATGCAGAATGATGCATTTCAGAATAAGACATATTATAGTCTGTTAACTGAAAAGAGCTACCTCCAAATAGTTTATGTTCACTAGCTGTGATTTCATTAAGCAAAATGGTGAGGGGCCTCACAGTGACCAAATCACTAAAACGCCTGCCTAAATATTGTGGTAGTACCAACTGGGGAGATGAGGATCATCCAGCCCTAAATATTATTCTGTACAGTCTGGCTGTAGGAATGAGACTGCACAAAATGTAGTCACAGCAATCCTATGTAATGAAGAGTAATTAACACCCTTGTAAATACATGTACAGGCCAAAATAACTGGTAATTGTACTCAATAAAGTTGAATCAATGAAGAAATGTATTCACTGTTGTTTGGGGTTTGAGCAGCTGTTGCAAAAACGTTTTCCAGCTCAACAAAGTATTGGAATATTTCAGCTAGAGCCCTTCAGTAAATCCAGGGAGTTCAGAGGGCTATCACTGATGTGATGCTAAAAGAATAATAAAAAACATATATTTGACCCAAATTAATAGAGTTCCTGAAAACTGCACAGAGCACAAATGTGAGCCATTAAGATACCATCCTTCACATATGAAATTGAACACTGACACTTTTAAAACCCTGAACTTGACTGCTTATAAAAGTGATAAATAAAATGTACAACAGAATGAACAAAACATATACCTTTTGAACTAAACTGGTACATTTAGCTGTTCCTGCTCACCAGATTAGTGCCATAGGAAAATCATGAATAAAACAGAAAAATAAAAATATATGTATGCTGCCTCTCAAATGTCTCCACCTTGTATTTAAAGGCAGTTTTGACCCTTTGATGCTGCTGTAGCTGATCAGTGTGGAGTGTTGAAGCCAGAGTGACAGACTGAGTTAAAGTCAGCAGCTATTAGTTTGTTTCCACAAAGGAAATATGTGACTGAAAGTATGAGCACGCGTCCTTTTATGTTTATCATGTGAAGTCAAATAGATGAGTTTGTTTAGAAAATATTACCACAATCACAATGCTAATTTCAGTTAGCATGTTAATGGTGATTCCCATGAAGTGTTAGCATCAAGCTAAGCAATAATACAAATTGAAAACACAAGGTGGCGCCAGTAGGATAACGTCAGATTTCATTCCATATATTCAAAGTTTCATTCCATATATTCAAGTTTCATTCCATATATTCAAGTTTCATTCCATATATTCAAGTTTCATTCCATATATTCAAGGTTCATTCCATATATTCAAGTTTCATTCCATATATTCAAGGTTCATTCAATATATTCAGACTTTCATTCAATATATTCAGACTTTCATTCCATATATTCAAGTTTCATTCCATATATTCAAGGTTCATTCAATATATTCAGACTTTCATTCCATATATTCAAGTTTCATTCAATATATTCAGACTTTCATTCAATATATTCAGACTTTCATTCCATATATTCAGACTTTCATTCCATATATTCAAGTTTCATTCAATATATTCAGACTTTCATTCAATATATTCAGACTTTCATTCCATATATTCAGACTTTCATTCAATATATTCAGACTTTCATTCCATATATTCAGACTTTCATTCCATATATTCAAGTTTCATTCCATATATTCAAGGTTCATTCAATATATTCAGACTTTCATTCCATATATTCAAGTTTCATTCAATATATTCAGACTTTCATTCAATATATTCAGACTTTCATTCATTCCATATATTCAAACTTCATATTATATATATAATAATTTCCTGAACGGCATGCCATAATATGGCATGCCTTTATATATATACATATATATACACATAGTGAATGATGAATGAATGATGGATGAATGGAATTGTTTTTGTATCATAATGTATATTCAGAGTTGTAGTTGGGTAGTTCGCTAGCTGCCAAACAATCATGGTTCCTGAAATCATGGCTCAGTGGAGTTTTGTTTATTGCCCACAGAGCAGTTCTGCTTCTGAGAAGAAAGGTCACTATAAAAAATGTGCATGTGTGGGTGTAGCAGACCTTTGCAGTTGTTTCTGTTGAAGAGTGGCATGTAAACGATCGTGGGCTCCTTCTCTTTTCCCTCGAACACGTAGCAGTCCTTCGGCCAGTCTCTGTCCTCCAGGATTTTCTCGTCTATCTGTGGGAAAGGCTTCTTCACCTCGGCTGCGTAGTCTCTGGCGAGAGTCAGGGTCTGTGCAGAGAGCAGAGGGTGAGAGTTGGTTCAGACTGGTTCTTTTCATAGCTTTGTGCTCTGGAACGAGTCAAGACCTTAAAGTTCACCTCCAGTCATGTTTTAAACAATATAAAATGATCTGCAACAAGTAATACATTGTGTCTGATTTTTTTTCCCAAAATACGTTCAAATACCTTTTTAAAATGGCTTACATATAGCTCTACACTTTGCCTTCATTAAGTATTCAAGTCGTCCCCGCCCTCTCCACACCCCCACCTCTACCCCTTGACCTTAGGGCTAGCTGCACCTGGCTTCTCCTCTGTTTTGCTAGCTAATACTAGCTACATCTAGCTTCTCTTGTGGGTTGGGCATCACCACTAATCATATGTATAGCTACACCCCCTGGATTAACGGGACTGGTTTCTTAGCCTGACCGAATCTGTGTTTTTGAGACTAGGGTAGGGAGTCAAAGCCAGATATAGCATAAAGGAAGGTACTATGTAAGTTTGATCTGTTTTAGCTGGACAGTCGATTTCAGGGGCCAGGGTGTGGGGAAAATAGTGGTATTTCGCAGGGTTGTGCATATTAAAGCCTCTGAAAACTTGGCTTGAAACAGTAAAAATGCATGTAAGATATCAAAGTTTAGTTTCTCATTAATCATCCACAAAGATCTGAGTGAAAATAAATGTTCATAACTATAAGAAAATCTGGTTCAAAAACAGCTCAGTTTGCTGTTTAGATAATTTTTCAAGAGTGTGTGGACGTGTCAGGTCACATTTGATTGACAGCTGCCTCAGGAGTCCCAACACAGAAGCTCAGTAATGTCCTGCCTTGCACGCAGGCAACTGGTCTCTTTATAATCACCAGACTCTGTGGACAGAAACAATCTTTTTACCTCACAAGACACACAGGGAGTTGTAGGAGTTTGTGTTTGTGTTTGACTTAAGTGTGTCTTCGGGTTTTAACACATTTGTTCAGGACTGAACTAACGTTAATTGCTGCAGATCAAGGCAGCGGTCGACCAGCAGCTCCTGTGTCCTGTGAGGGAAAATGACTTTTTTTTTTTTCAGTGGAGTTTTTGAGGCTGTGAAGACAACACAGACAGCAGCTTCAGCTCCCCGGCGGTAAAGCAAAGTAAAGCGGGGAAAATGTTCTAAATATGGTGTACACTTAAACCGATATTGATTTGGGCGGCAGGTTGAATCACTGTTTGTGTTAAAGGTTAAGTTCGGTTTTTTGACACCTGGACCTTATTGTTATGATTAAATATGCTCGTAGACTCACCCAGACAATTTTGGTGGAGCTCGGAGCCGTTTTCGAGCGATTTAGATCCAGCCGACGGTGTTTTTTCTCATGCCATAGTAGCGGACGGGGCCAGAAATCAAAGCCCCTAAATTAGACTTTATCTGCTGCGAAACTCGCTCATTTCACCTACATGTTATAAATGAATGGCCAGTGTTATCACCATGTCAGCTCAACTTTGTTGTTATGGTCATTCGGGGCTTTACAAGGATGGGTAACTTTTGGTGACGTCATAGACGTGCGCCGCAGGACCCCAGCTGAGTAGAGACGCTGTTGTTGCTAGGCTACACGGCAACACGGCTATTTCTGTGCAGCATGGCGGAATATTTATCCGATGTAGAAGTGTCTGACGACGACTTTGAGTATAATGGATGCCCGTATCGTTTTGAGCCAGAATACACCGACGAGGAGCTATTTGAAAGGAGGATGCAGAGGGAAAGAGCCGAACAGCTGGCCAGAGAACGAGCAACCACTGCACGTCCACGAATGGGGGCTAACTGGTGTTGTTGTGGACATTGCACGAGTTTCGCAGCAGATAATGTCTAATTTAGGGGCTTCGATTTCTGGCCCCGTCCGCTACTAAAGGCATGAGAAAAAACGCCGTCGGCTGGATCTAAATTACTCGAAAACGGCTCCGAGCTCCACCAAAATTGTCTGGGTGAGTCTACGAGCGTATTTAATCATAACAATAAGGTCCAGGTGTCAAAAAACCGAACTTATCCTTTAAAGGAGTGATATAATGTTGTTGAGTTGTCTCAGTTGACTCAGAGAGCAGCTGCAGCAGCACCCACATAGTAACTGACATGGATTTTTTATGACTGATTTGTGGAAATAATTGCGGAACTTTTGTAACAAATCTTGAGCACAAATGCCCAGATCAAACCCAATACAGGAAAGTGCACAAAAACGTAGATGACAATATTTCAACTTTGCATTAAATCTGATTTTGATCAGATCTGATCTGATTTTTTTTTCAACATAAGAACCTAAATTACATGGTTAGAAGACTCTAGTGGGTTTGAGTTTACAGAGGCTTTAAATTAGCTAAAATTAATCATAGATTGGTTGCATTTAGTCCAGTAAAATAAATCACCTTCCATAAATGACAGCAGGCGCTTTCCTGCCATTAAAACGACCACACCCCCTTTTGGGTGGAAACACTGTAAAAGTGGCAGCGCCCAATTGAAAATTGAATTGAAATTAGTGTCAAAAGCTGCGGCATGCCATTTTGCACGTTAAACGATAAAATAAAACCCAGTTTCTGGGTTTCTTTACTTCCCAGAAGAGCGGAGAACAGTAACAAAAGAAACGTGTGGCATCATGTAATCCACAGAGATGATTAATTGTGCACTGTCAGCCGATACGTGTACGTCAGCGGCTTCACTCAACATTTCAGAACAGGTTATGAGAGTTGCACCCCTCTGAGCTCACCCTGCTTCAGTTTTCTATAGAGCGTAACAGTGACCGCCCACTTTTTCAATGGCTCCACTTCAAGAAATGAATTTCCCATGTTATGAAGAGTTTTAAGCCTGGAACCAAACCAACCAACTACAGGATGAATCATGACCACAAAAGAGAGACTGGAAAACTGAGAAAAAAGCAAAGCTACAAGATTGTGTACATCATCATTTTAAGAGTGAAGGAACTTCTCAGGGAGCAACTGTGCATAGAAAATGTAGTGCAAATAGCAAGTTGGAGCCATAAACTGTATACTAAATAGGCTGAAATCCTATTTATATTATATTTATATTTATGTGCCTTATTTCATCTTTTACATTTTGTTACACCTTTTACTTCTTGTTAGGTCTCTTTTGTCTTGCTGTTTTTTACATTTTCTTAGAACTTTTATGTCTTGTTATTTCATTTGCGTTATTTTTTTGTTGTCTTACATCTTTTTTGTCCTGTTACGTCCGTCAAGAACGATATGCACAAATGCATGCACTGAGGAATCATCTTTTCTATGTGTCCTGTCCATGTGGGTCTTGATGTTGGAAAGGCAGGGCATCAATAATTCTCATCAGATGTATTAAAACTAAGTAACAAGCCTGTTTTGAAAATGTAAGGAGAAGAAAGCACTTATATATTAGACTTAGATATTTGTGTTAAAATGTAGGGGGTACAGGTAAAAAATTGCCAGAAAAATAAATACTCAAGTACAGATACCTGAAAAATCTACTTAAGCAAAGTAACTAAGTATTTGTACTTCATTACTTCCCATCTCTGGTACTGTACTGCAGGTAATCAAAGCTTCAGGCAGACTGAAACACACACACACACACTTTACAGTACCTCGAACATGTTTCCGGCGCTGTACTCTGGGGCGATGATGAGGTCGATGTCTCTCTTGTCTCCCAGGAATGATGGGTAAGCGACATTAATGAGCAGCCCGGCGTCTATCAGGTGGAATCTCTCTTTCAATCTGAGGCAAGGAGGAACGGTGGCATCTGCCCGGCAACACGACTTTAGAATTTGTCAATTCAACCAAACTTTAAACTTACTTACTTCATTATTGTGTTGCATTTCCCAATAACTAAGCAGAATAAGTGTTGCTTTCCTCTTACTTGATTTCTGTGTCTCTAGTTTATATATACCTCCTAGAGTGGTTATAGCAGCTAATAATATAATAACTACCATTAATGTAATAACTGACATTAATGTAAGAATTTTTATGTCTCAACATGATAAAGGTCACTAATATAAGAACTGGCCACAAGATAGCTAATGGCTGCACAGACTAGGCGCAAGTTCATTTGCTATCTATCTTGTGGATGTGGCAAAAATGACGACTGCACTGGCGTAAGATAGCAACGCCACATTCACCACCAGCACATCCGCTTTGCATCAAGTGTAAGATAGGGCCCCAAGTGTTACGGGAGTCTGGTTAAGTTTGAAGTATATGAATAATAAATAAAACTCAAAATGAGTCATATATGTGTAAATACATCAACACATTATCTGCTCCAGTTATTACATTTTAAATGATTTTCATGTTTGTGTTATGCACAAAATGTTATTATTATCATTAGTGGTTCTGAAATTTTATTACATCACTGACCAATTATTACATTGTCATCTCCTATCACATTAAGAATGGAACAATGACCATGTTATTGGCATTTATTACATTAACGGTTGTTATTACATTACTGGCTGACACTTTTTGTTGTGTGTCTTCTCACCTTGGTATTGGTAGAGGAAGTTTGCCATAGTTCCCCACTCCCATTTCATGATCAGAGGGAGGACCTCTTTAGTGAGCAGAGAGACTGGAGGGTGAAAAAAAACACAAACATGTTCACATCTCATTTCAGCAAAAATCGGTCTATTTGTCTATGGCTGTGAGCGGTCTGGCTGATGATGGGCCACACGCTGACCGTGTGTTTTGAAAGCTCCCTCTTCCAGAGTTTGGCTCCAGGTCTGTACAGCCGCCAGCAGCTCCAGACTCCACTGCTGAGAAAGACTTTTTCTTTCCTCCGAACTCTTTGACTCCCGCCAGGCAGACTCAGTCTGATTTACTTTGTCTGCAAAAGATAAGAACCTCATGTACACTGTGGCATTTTGAATCAGACATTTGCTTTTCATTAAATCATGACAGACACAAACAGTTGAATTGGGAGGAAAATTGAAACACTGGTGGCATTCCCTCCTGAGTATCAGCAGATATAATCTTGTGAATTAGTTTGCAGCTACCAGAATAATTGGATGTAATGAAGCTGGTGAGAGGTCATCTGAGCAGGATCATGTTGTTGAAAAAACTTTCAGACAGGACAAAGTTCTCGGTCCTCCAAAACATGTGTTCCTTCAAGTTCAAAAACTCTTTCAGAAAAATCAAGAAAAACACTCAGAGTCCAATTTGATTCAGTGAGAATCAGAGGTGGCAAAAGTTCACATTCAGTTCTCAAGTAGAAGTACAGATAATTGTTTAAAAAGACTCTGGTAAAAGTAGAAGTACTGATTCAACTTATTTACTGCAGTAAATATGAAAAGGTTCAGGCTCTGAAATGTACTCAAAGTATAAAAGTAAAAGGTCGTCCTCTGAAGGACGTTTCTGCTGACTGTTTCTGTGCAAAGCTAACTGAACCTCAACTTGTCACCTTGTCGTCTTTTATGTCATTTCTGTCTTTTACAACATTTTCATTGTTTCATTGTTTTCATCTTTGATCTCTTTTATGCCTTTTCCATCTTTTTTGTCTTGTTACATTTGCTTTTTTACATAATTTTCATCTTTTACAATGTTTTCGTCATTACGTTGTTTTTGTCTTGTTAGGTCTTTTACGTTCTGTTTGTTTTGTTACGTCTTTCATGACATTTTCATCTTTTTTGTCTTGTTACAACTTTTATATAAGTTTTTATCTTGTTAGGCCTTTTTATGTTGTTTTCATCATGTTACATCTTTTGCAACATTTTTGTCTTGTCACGTCTCTCGGTCTTATTATATCTTTTTTGTCTTGTTGTGTCTTTTACATTGTTTGCATCTCGTTACATCTGTTGTACGTGATATGCACTGATGGACACATCAAGGAATCATCTTCTCTATGTGTTACTGTCCATTTAGTTTGAAATCAGTTTTGATGTTGGAAGGAAGCGCACATGCCAAATAAAAATCTCATTAATCCCCTCAAATGCATTAAAACTAAAGTAACAAGCCTGTTTTGAAAATGTAAGGAGTAGAAAGTACAGATATTTGTGTTAAAGTGTAGGGAGTAAAAGTAAAAAGTTCTCAGAAAAATAAATACTCTCATTAGTAAAACAATATACACATTTTAAAAGATTTATAAAAGGTGTACTGCAGATATTTGCAGAATTTCTTCTATAGTTTGGCGACCCAAATAAAATCTGCTGTGACCCGCCTGTGGGTCACGTCCTAGTCTCTGGGAATGACTGCTGTGGCCTATGGGGTTTCAATAATGGTCATTACATATACACCAAACATCTGCTCCACCAATATTTTCAGGGTTCCCTTAATAGTTAAAATAAAAGTGAATGGCACAAGGCCTTTAACACCATGTTAGCTTCAACATTAACAAGAAAAACACAACCACAATCGTCATCATCACCTTCTAGTATTTTCTGCAGCTTGTCCAGGTCAGATAAAGCAGTAGGATCCTTAATGGTGCTGCTGGTCAGGCCTACTAGTTTTTCAAGGGCACCGTACACACGCAGGTACTCTTCAGCAGCGCTGTCTATATGTTCAGGCACTGAAACACACGCACAGCAGGAATGTAACCATGAAGTTGTGACTACTTGTCCACCTCAACAAAAGATCCCTTATCCCTGCAGCTTCTACAAATACATTTGGAGAGGGTGAAAATGTCAAATTGGGATTACCATTCAGCCAGGGAGGGATGAACTCTCTGATACTCTCCTCATGAGCCAAGGCACACCCAAGAACACCTGCATGGTTTCAACACAAACACGGACACACACAGTTTGACAATGAGGATTACTATGCATGCATGGTCAACAAAACCCACAGTATTTTTCTGTGTTTGTCACATTGGCTTGAAGAGAGTTGAGCTCATTTAAGAAGAAGCGATTCACCAGCCAGGATTTAACAAGACTTCAATCAGAATCTATTCAACAAAGTTAGTGGAGCAGGTGCTCTCATCTGTGTCCCTAATCCTTTAAACCTACTCATTCTGTTAAAGTGTTCTTGGCCCAGCAGAACAGGTTGAAAACACAACACTGGCTACATTTACATGCACATAATTTTCCACTATTATTCAGAATATGTCCATATTATGAATTTGATACAGGTCATGTAAACAGCATATTCCAGTTGGATATTCTGTATTAGGCTTTATGCTGAATGGAGCATATTCTGATTAAGGCATGTGGGATACACTGATATTATTCTGGTGTTAGGAGCAGTATTTGGACATGACAAAGGGAGGCTGTGTGTGCACGGCCAAACAAGTCTACTATCATTGGAAAACTTGGAAGAAATACTATTTTTATCCAAAATCAGTGTCTATAATCAGCGTGTGCACAGTTGTATGTAAACATGAATATCAGGGGAATATTCATTTTCATTAGCTATCTAAACAGCGTAGAAGCTGTCTTTTTCAGAATAAGGGCAAAAACCAAAATATTATGTGCATGTAAAGGCAGTGTGATGCTGACTGTAATTAAATAACCAAAGCATTCATCAGTACTTAATCCATTTTGTTAAAATTCTGGTGGACCTCCAGTGGACAAAATGTGGTAAACTGCCTTCTAATGTCCCCTTTTAGTGGATAAATCATGGTACCATGCCCTCTAAAGCACTCTTCTAGTGGACAAACTGTGATAAGGTGTCCTCCAAAGAGCCCTTCTAGCGGACAAAATGTTGTAAAGTGTCCTCTAAGATGCCCTTCTAGTGGAAAAAACATGATAAAGGGCCCACTAAAGCCTCTTCTAGTGAACAAACTGTGATAAGGTGTCCTCCAAAGAGCCCTTTCTAGCGGACAAAATGTTGTAAAGTGTCCTCTAAGATGCCCTTCTAGTGGACAAAACATGATAAAGGGCCCACTAAAGTGCCCTTCTAGTGGACAAAACATGATAATGTGTCCTCTAAAAGCACTCTTTCAGTGGGCAAAATGTGGCAAACAGCCCTCTACAGTGCCCTTTTAGTGGACAAATCATGGCAACGTGCCCTCTAAAGTACTCTTCTAGTGGATAAACCATGATAAAGTGCCCTCTAAAGGGCCTTTCTAGTGGACAAAATGTAGTAAAGTGTCCTCTAAGGTGCCCTTCTAGTAGACAAAGCATGACAAAGGGCCCTCTAAAATGCCCTTCTAATGGACTAAATGTGATCATGTGTCCTCTACAGTGCCCTTCAAGTGTACAAATGTGGTAAAGTGCCCTCTAGAGTGCTCTCCTAGTGGACAAACCGTGATAAAGTGCCCTCTAAAGCAGTCTTCTAGCAGATAAAATGTGTAAAAGTGCCCTCTGAAGCACTCTTCGAGTGGACAAACCATGATCAAGTGCCCGCTTAAGTGCCCTTCTAGTGGACAAAATGTGATAAAGTGCCCTCAATTACTTCTTCATTTACAGCCTTCATTTCCAGGTGTTCACTCCCAGTTCTTACCACTTCACTGTTGCCATCAAACATCTTGCTGAGCATGTGAACACACACCTTGTAATTTGACCATGTCCATCTCTGGCTTCTCCTCCAGCAGCTCTCCGCCCTGAAATTTGCTTCCCAGGAGAGAAGTTTCAATGAAGAGACCCAGCTCAGTGAAACCAGCCTGGTGAGGGCTCACCTCGAACCATTTCCCTGAGAGACACAGTCGAATTAACACTTCACTCACTCACACTGCTGTATACACTGTGAGTCCTGATGTGACATGTGGATATGTGTGTGTGCACCTTCCACAGGTCCTTCTGAATAGCAGTGCTTCTCTATGGCGCAGTAGATGGGGTAAGGGTTGGAGGCATTTCTGCTGGCCTCATCTGAGAGATGTCGTAAGTCCATCTGATAAAAGGCAAAGGCAGGTTTATTATACAGCATCATTCAGACACAAGGCAATTCAGAGTGCTTTACAGAATCAGAGAAATAAATAAATAAAACATTAAAACAGCATAAGACCACAAAAAAAGGAAAAAGCAAGCTGATAAATAGTTAAAACATTGCAGAAATTGCATTTAAAGGACAATAAAAACAAAAACCAAAAGCAGACAAACATAAAAACTATAGCTACAGATTATTTTAACAAGAGGTTATGTATGCACTTCATGGGAAAGCTGGTGTAACAATAATGCTTTAAGCCCTGATTTAAATGAGCTGACAGTTTCAGAAGAGTTTGTTCCACAGGTGGGGAGCTGAGAAACTAAACGTTGCTTCACCTTGCTCAGTTTTGATCGTGAGAACACTGAGTAAACCTGTTCCAGATGACCTGAGGGGTCTTGGTGTTTTGTAACGTGCAAGTAAATCAGAGATGCATCTAGGCCCGAGGCCACTTAGTGCTTTTTAGGTGTTGTGAATGATCGAGCGAGCGAACAGCTGATTGGTTCAGTTTTCCTAAATGAGGACGTCCTAACCTGCTCCATGCATCAGCTAACAGGCTGAGCGACGTGTCACTTGCCCTGGCTGTATTCAGTAACTTTAACCCACCTCTAACCTACTTTATCTGGTTAAATTGGACATGACGTCTTTGACAGGCAGAAATATTCAGCTCCCATAGTGTCTACATTTTCTAGAAGTTCTAGTTTTGATGGTAAATACATTAGCAGGTATAAAATAAGACAATGATATGCTTTCCTCAGTACACGGTCATCATTTTCTGCTGAATAGCCACCATAGTGTGATGTGCATGCGCAAGTGTAATAGGAGTATGTCTTGGGCGACGAGTAATGGCCTGTTGTGATCGGTCCAGACCTCACATGTGATAATAGCCTAATATTTTTTTCAAATGGAACCTTTTTTTGTCTTAAGGGTGTATTAAAATGCTGCTTTTAATAATTAAAAATAAAAGTTGAGAAAATATATGTTCTCCCAGTCATTTATGGTGGGCCAGTAAAATTGGGTGGGCCCAGGCCCGTTAGGCCCACCCATAACACCACGCCTACCTTCATCAAAGCAGTCAAAGGGAGGACAAGAGACTAATTAATGAGGCTGAGAAGAAGCAGCACCTTTTATATGATCCACAGCAGCTTTTTTATTATAGGAATATCCTCAAAAAGGACGGGGTATGGAAGAAAAAAGGGAACCTTTGGGATTTACAAGTAAATCCAACTGTATAGAAACATGGCTGATTCAAGAAAATGATTTTAGTTATGAATAAATAACTCAGACACTTTATTTTCTCATCTACAGAGGGAGGAATCTCAAGTGCGCCGCTGCGACATCGCTCGTAAATGTGGACAGTTTGTTTGCTCACATCACTTCTAGTTATGTAGCAGAGTTGCTCGTTTACAACTGTAGCAATCCAGCTGAGTTTGGTTGCAAAAGGGACAAGAATCATTCCTCATCATGACAACAGTAAGCTCTTGCTTCATAACTTTTGATTCTAAGTGCAACATTTTTGCCAAAAAACAAAAAACAAACAAGAAACCAAAAAAAAAACAACTTTACAAAAAATAGAAAATTAAAAATTTACAGAAAATAAATGATGATTAAAAAAAAATAAGAGAAATAAAAGAAGTAGCTAATAAATGATGCATTATTTCATTGGATATAATTAAATAACCTGATTTTGGTTGAAGGATACATTACATAAAAACTGGTTACTGGCTCTCACTGGTACCTGTTTCATGATCCCAGCAGAGGTCAGGACCCCCCAGACATCAGTGAGAGAGAAGTGCTCCTCCTTTGACCTCTCTCCCAACCAGGACAGAGCCTCCTCCAGCTCCACCCCAGGACCCGACAG